>JAVSCE010003450.1:0-162390 GCA_032199065.1 Smutsia gigantea | reverse complement strand
AAAGAGGTCACTATGTCACAAAGCTCTGTTGGATGTGAAATAAACCTCTAAAAATAAAAAGAAATTGTAAGTATACAAAGAAGATAAATTGACTCAAATATTTAAAAACAAGAACCAATGGAGTAAATGATAGAGAGGCTATCTGATGTATCTATGAACACAGAGGCTACAATTTGACTCAAAGTCTAATTGTAGCCAACTACCTGGTTTTCATAAGTCATCTGAAGAAGCTTTTAAACTGAACCAAAAATTAAACTGAGTTATAAAAGAAATCAACAAGCACTGTTGGAACTTCAACTTTCAAATACACTGTAATTTTCAGACCTCAGAAATGAGAAAATATTTCTGCTCCCTTTTCAAAAATTGACCAAAGAGGTATTGCAGAAAATCTACTTTTAAAAAATATCACCAGGACTTCCGGGAAGATGGCGGTGTGAGCAGGGCGGCAGAAATTTCCTCATAACACTATATTTATCTACGAAAACACAGAAAATACATCTATTCCTAAAAGAGAGACGAGAATACAAAGGAAAGCGCACAGTGTGCAGCTACACCCGAGAGGACTCGGCACCCCAAGAGGCGGGTAAGATACAGAGCCGCGACCCGGCGGGACCCGAGCCCTCCCCCACCCCAGCGCACCGGCGGGAGGAGAGGATTCAGAGCCGGGAGGGAGTGGAAGTGCACCCCGCGAAGTAGCCAGCCCCGGTGATCTGCGCGGGGAGCGCTGACCCACATTGCGCAGTGCAGCGGAGATTGGAGAGACAGAGGGGCAGGATCTGAGCAGGGAACGCGCCAGGGTGCTTGCAGCCGGCTCCCGGGAAGGAAAAAAAAAAGCGCGCGCTTTCTTCAGCGGTCTTAAAGAGACAGGAGCCCAGCGGAGGAGCCGGATCGCCCCAGCACACTCAGCCCAACAGGCTGGGAGTCCTGGGGAGTTTCAGACGCCTTAGCTGGCGACTGAGGAAGCGTAGTCATACTTAACACTTCTCACTGAGATCAACAGCCTCCTAGTCGTTCCCACCCCTGCCAGAGCGATAAAGGGCCCTGTGGAGCGGCACAGTTACAGCTGTGGAATACTGGGGCAATAGCGCCACCTAGAGCATTTCCACAGAATCTACGTCTGGTGGGCATTTTTTTTGTTTTTGTTTTGTTTTGTTTTGTTTTTTGTTTTGTTTTAGTTTGTTCTTTTCTTTCTTTTTTTCGTTTTTTCTTTCTTTCTTTTTTTCCTTTTTTTTTCTCTTTTTTTTTCTTCTCTTTTTAAAGTCTTAAAGAGTCCAGCTGACATACGTGGCAACTAACAGTGACCAATTATATAGGCATGAAAAAACAGAGGAATATGGTTCAGACCAAAATCAACCAGACAACCCCATAGAGGGAGTCTGAAGGGATGGAAATGCATAGCCTCCCTGAAAAAGAATTCAGAATAAAAGTCATAACCATGCTGATGGACCTACAGAGAAATGTGCAAGAGCTCAGGGAGGAGGTGAGGGAACTGAGGAAAGACAATGCAGAAATCAGACAAGCAATTGACGGGCTTAACAGCAGAATGGATGAGATGCAAGAGACTGTTAATGGAATAGAAAACAGAGAACAGGAATACAGACAAGCTGAGGCAAGGAGAGATAAAAGGATCTCTAGGACTGAAAGAATATTAAGAGAACAGTGTGACCAATCCAAACGGCATAATATTCGCATTATATGAGTACCAGAGGAAGAAGAGAGAGAAAAAGGGATAGAAAGTGTCTTTGAAGAAATAATTGCTGAAAACTATCCCTCGCTGGGGAAGGAAGTAGTCTCGCAGTCCACCGAAGCTCATAGATCTCCCAACACAAGGGACCAAAGGAAGACAACACCAAGACACATAATAATTAAGATGGCAAATATCAAAGATAAAGACAGGGTATTAAAGGCAGCTAGAGAGAGAAAAAAGATCACCTACAAAGGAAAACCCATTAGACAATCATCAGACTTCTCAACAGAAACCTTACAGGCCAGAAGAGAATGGCATGATATATTTAACGTTATGAAACAGAAGGGCCTCGAATCAAGAATACTGTATCCAGCACGATTATCATTTAAAAATGATGGAGGGATTAAACAATTTCCAGATAAACGAAAGTTAAGAGAATTTGCCTCTCATAAACCACCACTACAGGATATCTTAAATGGACTGCTCTAGATGGAAGCACACCTAAGGCTAAAAAGATGTCACCAGAGAAAAAAAAATCATACCAAAGAAAGCAGACCATCCAAATAATAACTAAAGGCAAAGAATAAAACACTTATTATAGAAAGAATGGAGGAGGAGGAATAAGAAGGGAGAGAAAGAAAGAAACATCAGACTGTGTTTACAATAACTTAACAAGAAAGTTAAGGTAGATTGTTAGATAGTAAAGAAGCAACCCTTGAACCCTTGGTAACCACGAATCTAAAGCCAGCAATGGCAATAAGTACATACCTATCAATAATCACCCTAAATGTAAATGGACTGAATGCACCAATCAAAAGACACAGAGTAACAGAATGGATAAAAAAGCAAGACCCATCTATATGCTGCCTACAAGAAACTCACCTCAAATCCAAAGATATACACAGACTAAAAGTGAAGGGATGGAAAAAGATATTTCATGCAAACAACAAAGAGAAAAAAGCAGGTGTTGCAGTACTTGTATCAGACAAAATAGACTTCAAAACGAAGAAAGTAGCAAAAGATAAAGAAGGACATTACATAATGATAAAGGGGTCAGTCCAACAAGAAGATATAACCATTATAAATATATATGCACCCAACACAGGAGCGCCAGCATATGTGAGACAAATACTAACAGAATTAAAGGAGGAAATAGACAGCAATGCATTCATCTTAGGAGACTTCAACACACCACTCACTCCAGAGGACAGGTCAACCAGACAGAAAATAAGTAAAGACACAGAGGCACTGAACAACACACTAGAACAGATGGACCTAACAGACATCTACAGAACTCTACACCCAAAAGCAACAGGATACACATTCTTCTCAAGTGCACATGGAACATTTTCCAGAATAGACCACATACTAGGCCACAAAAAGAACCTCAGTAATTTCAAAAATATTGAAATCCTACCAACCAACTTCTCAGATCACCAAGGTACAAAACGAGAAATAAATTTTAGAAAGAAATCAAAAAGGCTCACAAATACATGGAGACCTAACAACACTCTCCTAATTAATCAATGGGTTAACGACCAAATCAAAACAGAAATCAAAGAATATATGGAGACTAATGACAACAACAACACAAAGCCACAACTTCTGTGGGACGCAGCAAAGGCATTTCTAAGAGGAAAGTATATTGCAATCCAGGCCTATTTAAAGAAAGAAGAACATTCCCAAATGAATAGTCTAAAGACACAATTACTGAAATTGGAAAAAGAAGAACAAATGAGGCCCAAAGTCACCAGAAGGAGGGACATAATAAAGATTAGAGAAGAAATAAATAAAATTGAGAAAAATAAAACAATAGAAAAAATCAATAAAACCAAGAGCTGGTTCTTTGAAAAAATAAACAAAATTGATAAACCCCAAGCCAGACTCATTAAGAGAAAAAGAGAATATACACACATAAACACAATCAGAAATGAGAAAGGAAAATCACGACGGAACCCACAGAAATACAAAGAATCATAAGAGAATATTATGAGAATTTATATGCTAACAAGCTGGAAAACATAGAAGAAATGGACAACTTCTTAGAAAAATACAACCTTCCAAGACTGACCAAGCAAGAAACAGAAAAACTAAACAGACCAATCACCAGCGATGAAATCAAATTGGTAATCCAAAAACTACCCAAGAACAAAATCCCTGGGCCTGATGGATTCACCTCTGAATTCTACTAGACATATAGAGAAGAAATAACACCGATTCTCCTTAAAGTTTTCCAAAAAATAGGAGAGGAGGGAATACTTCCAAACTCATTCTATGAAGCCAGCATCACTCTAATACCAAAACCAGGCAAAGACCTCACCAAAAAAGAAAATTACAGACCAATATCCCTGATGAACGTAGATGCAAAAATACTCAACAAAATATTAGCAAACCGAATTCAAAAATACATCAAGAGGATCATACACCATGATCAAGTGGGATTCATCCCAGGGATGCAAGGATGGTACAACATTCGAAAATCCATCAACATCATCCACCACATCAACAAAAGAAGAACAAAAACCACATGATCATCTCCATAGATGCTGAAAAAGCATTTGACAAAATTCAGCATCCATTCCTGATTAAAACTCTCAACAAAATGGGTATAGACGGCAAGTACCTCAACATCATAAAGGCTATATATGACAAACCCACAGCTAACATCATACTTAACGGCGAGACGCTGAAAGGTTTTCATCTAAGATCGGGAACAAGACAGGGATGCCCACTCTCTCCACTGTCATTCAACATAGTACTGGAGGTCCTAGCCACTGCAATCAGACAAAACAAAGACATACAAGGCATCCAGATTGGTAAAGAAGAAGTCAAATTGTCACTATTTGCAGATGACATGATACTGTACATAAAAAACCCTAAAGATTCCATTCCAAAACTACTAGAACTAATATCTGAATTCAGCAAAGTTGCAGGATACAAAATTAACACACAGAAATCTGTTGCTTTCCTATACACTAATGATGAACTAACAGAAAGAGAAATCAGAAAAACAATTCCATTCACAATTGCATCAAAAGAATAAAATACCTAGGAATAAACCTAACAAAGGAAGTGAAAGACCTGTACTCTGAAAACTACAAGACACTCCTAAGAGAAATTAAAGAGGACACTAACAAATGGAAATGCATCCCATGCTCTTGGCTAGGAAGAATAAATATTGTCAAAATGGCTATACTACCTAAAGCAATCTACAGATTCAATGAAATCCCTATCAAACTTCCAACAGCTTTCTTCAATGAACTGGAACAAATAATTCTAAAATTCATATGGAATCACAAAAGACCCCGAATAGCCAAATCAATCCTGAGGAGGAATAAAACAGGGGGAATTACACTCCCTGACTTCAAGCTCTACTACAAAGCCACAGTAATCAAGACAATTTGGTATTGGCACAAAAACAGACCCACAGACCAGTGGAACAGAATAGAAAATCCAAACATTAACCCAAATATATACAGTCAATTAATATTTGATAAAAGTGCCTAGGATATACAATGGGGTGATGACAGCCTCTTCAGCAGCTGGTGTTGGAAAAACTGGACAGCTACATGTAAGAGAATGAAACTGGACTACTGTCTAGCCCCATACACAAAGGTAAACTGAAGGTGGATCAAAGACTTGAATGTAAGTCATGAAACCATAAAACTCTTACAAAAAAACATAGGCAAAAATCTCTTGGACATAAACATGAGCAACTTCTTCATGAACATATCTCCCCAAGTAAGGGAAACAAAAGCAAAAATGAACAAGTCGAACTATATCAAGCTGCAAACCTTCTGTACAGCAAAGGACACCATCAGTAGAACAAAAAGACATCCTACAGTATGGGAGAATATATTCATAAAAAACATATCTGATAAAGGGTTGACATCCAAAATATATAAAGAACTCATGCACCTTAACAAACAGAAAGCAAATAATCCAATTAAGAAATGGGCAGAGGACATGAATAGACACTTCTCCAAAGAAGAAATTCACATGGCCAACATGCACATGAAAAGATGCTCCACATCGCTAATCATCAGAGAAATGCAGATGAAAACCACAATGAGATATCACCTCACACCAGTGAGGATGGCCAACATCCAAAACACAAAGAACAACAAATGTTGGCAAGGATGTGGAGAAAAGGGAACCCTCCTACACTGCTGGTGGGACTGCAAATTAGTTCAACCATTGTGGAAAGCAGTATGGAGGTTCCTCAAAAAACTCAAAATAGAAATACCATTTGACCCAGGAATTCCACTCCTAGGAATTTACCCTAAGAATGCAGCAGCCCAATTTGAAAAGGACAGATGCACCCCTATGTTTATTGCAGCACTATTTACAATAGCCAAGAAATGGAAGCAACCTAAGTGTCCATCAGTAGATGAATGGATAAAGAAGAGGTGGTACATATACACAATGGAATATTATTCAGCCATAAGAAGAAAACAAATCCTACCATTTGCAACAACATGGATGGAGCTAGAGGGTATTATGCTCAGTGAAATAAGCCAAGCCGAAAAAGACAAGTATCAAATGATTTCACTCATATGTGGAGTATAAGAACAAAGAAAAAATACTGAAGGAACAAAACAGCAGCAGACTCACAGAACCCAAGAACGGACTAATAGTTACCAAAGGGAAAGGGACTGGGGAAAATGGGTGGGAAGGGAGGGATAAGAGGGAAAAAGGGGCATTACGATTAGCAGATGTAATGTTGGGGGGGCACGGGGAGGGCAGTACAACTCAGAGAAGCCAAGTAGTGATTCTATAGCATCTCACTACGCTGATGGACAGTGACTGTAATGGGGTTGGTGGGGGGGACCTGATGAAGGGGTAGTTTAATAACCGTAATATTGCACATGTAACTGTAGATTAATGATAATAAAATAAATTATATTAAAAATATATATATCACCAGTTAAAATTTCCAATATCATGTAGATTTGAGTGGCTGAACATCCGTTTTCAAAAACATCCAAGGGTTGACTCAGGGCTTTCAAATGTACCTGCAACTTGGGCACGGTTGATAGAAATATTAGCATGACAAGTTCAGGGGTCTTTTCCTACATCAGCAATAATTTTGTGTTTTCCCTGCTGTTATCCAAACAATTTGCATCTGAAGAAGAGCTGGTCCTGCATAGAACCCTGTTTCTACTTCTGCTTGATCCTGCACTCATCATAGTCCTGTTTTTATGATGCCACAGTCTGTTCCTGTGATAATGATTGCGATGTCGAAAGTTCAGCATTTCAACTTTACAGCGGGATCAAGGAGGAAAAGATGAAGTTGTTCAAAGGGGATGGTACCAGGCTTCCGGTAATTAGCTGATGGAACCTGGAAATAGTAAAAGGCACAGGCAGAAAGAAAATGGATATGTGGATCCAAGTACCTTAATCCACAAAACTGCCTCATACAATGCCCATGAAGGTTTTGACATACGGCCTTTTTTATCTTTAGTTACTGTGCTCCCATGGCAGAATAAGATGACTCCCATGCCCTTCATGAACTGAAGTATCTGTTCTGTGATTTCAACACCATACATTGGGCCAGAGTTTGAATTCTGAGATACAGCCACTAAACTTTTGAGAAGAGAAGCACTTGAAATTTTGCATTAAGAGCTTTTTCCTACCTAAGTAGGGTATTTTTAACTTCGCTTTTAGCAGGGATTTTATATCAATTTGAGGCAGTAAATGCAAGATAATCTGCAATTCAATTTTTAAAAATTTTGAAGATCAAAAGGAAAACATGACTCCCAGATTCATGAATCCTTAAAAGCGATCACTCTGCATTTAACTCTCTGGTACATGGCACCAGGTCCTCCTTATATTTGATATTATCATTTTGATTCTTATTGCCTCAGATGTGTGTAGGGATAATGGAATATTCTTAACAGAAATAGTGGGAGAGACAAGACTTCACCTAAGCATGTGGCACATAGCACATGCCCAAGAACTGTAATTACCTTCCCGGCCGCCAGTCTTCAATCCAGGGCTCCTCTAGGACCCAGTCTAGTTTCCGAAGTGCCTTGTGACAGCTTCACTGTCTGTTCTGGCTTGCCCTTGCATCTTGATGTAAGAAACATCTCGAACATCCATGACTACACTTTCTCCATTGTTCTCCTTGGTCTCCGGCCATGTCTTCTCTTTTCAGGTTCCTCCTTCCTTACTTGACCACTAAATATTGGAGTTCCTCAAGGCTCCTCAATGTTTCACAAGATCCTCATCATTTCTGCCTATAATCCCCTCATCCTAATCTCATGCAGATCCACAGCTTCAGTTACCATCTACATATGATAACTCACAAATTATTTCCTCACCCAGACCACTCCTTTGAGCTCATCATTCATCTACACAGATCTATCTCTCAAGATATGACCATTGGGATGATTCCAATGTACCTCAAAGTTAAATTTTCAAAATAAAATCTGGCATCTTTCCCTAACTTTGGCCCTGTTCTACAGCCAACTTCAACAAATGGCAGGGTCGTGTAAACCGGAGACCTTGACCTCTTTTTGCACTGCACACCTTATCTTACCCATCTCCAACACCTGTCAATTGTATCTCCCAAACAGCTCTCAAATCCATCTATTTGGCGACATTACCTTGCTAACCACCTCAACGCATGCTGGCACGTTTGCAATTGCCTCCTAACTGGTCTCACACATTCATTCTAATCCGCCCATAATCTGTCCTCTATGCTGCAGCCAGAGTGATCTTTTCAAAATCCAATTTAGACCATATTATCTTCCTGCTTAAAAACCCTTCCACAGTCTCCTGAAATAAAAGTCTAATAATAAATAGGACCTCCCTGGACCTGATTTCTGCTTCTTTCTCCTACTCTAGCTTCTCCAACTTTTTCAGATATCTTAAATGCACCCGTTGCCTTTTACCTCAGGGCCTTTTCAGATAATGTTACCTCTTTCTGAAATATTCTTCCAATCTTTGTACCCTCTAGTCCTTCACCTAGTTTAACCCCATTAATCCTTAATTATCACTTACCCCTGGAATCCTTCCCTCATGCTAGGTTTGGAAATCAGTTTATTGTAGTTTAGTAGTAAAAGGCTATTTGTATTTTACTTAGATTATAGCCTTTCCGAGAACCACATTCCTTTCCTGCAAAGCACATATGTCAATGTACAATTGTACAATTATTAGAATCACTAATTAACTAGTTATGTAATGTAACTATAAGCTACATGAAAATAGGCAAGATGTCTATTTTTGTCTGCAGTGTATATGTAGCTCTTGGCAGAGTACCCAGCAAATAATATATGTGCAAGATATTTTATGAATTTATGATTGGCATTCTGATAACCATCTAATTAAAATGTTATCACAAGTGACACTGCAAAAATTCCTTTAAAATAAAAAAGGGAAACATATTCCTACCAAACTACCCATTTTCCACTGCTATGTGTTTTTTTCATAGATGCTTTAGTCACAATAACAAAAAAAATAACAACTAGAAATAACCCTTTGCATGCAACAGTGACCAGATAAAATATGAAATACCCATATAATAAAATACTAGTCAGCAAAAATATATGATAAAAAAATCTGATGCTCGAAAGATATTTTTAAAAGGAATGAACTTGTCACATAAAACAACATAATGAATCTTGAAATCTTTATGCCAGGTGAACAAAGCCAGACACAAAAAGGTATATGCTGTATAATTCCATTCTTATAAAGTTCAAGAAAATGCAAACTAAAATGACAGAAAACATATCAGTGGTTGTCTAGTGTGGGTAAAATTGCAATATTTTCAGAATCTCTCGCCTGGCCTTAGTGCATCTCCATATCACCAGGTGTTTCCAAGGGGTGGAGAGAAGTAGTGCATCTCCGTATCAGTGGGTGATTCCCTGGGCAACTGAGGGCTTATCTGAACCTGAGAGGCTGGGGGGAGGATTCGCTGGCTTCTGCTGTGGCAGGAGAGAGAGAGATGCTGGGTGGCCTTTTTGTAAGCAATAAACGGGTTTTAAGCTTTATTTCTCCTTTTGACTGATTTCGGTTCAGCTAGGTATTTTGCCCCAGGATTTCCTCTCCCTGGAGTTACACCTAGGGTCAGAGTGGGAGAGATGATGCAAAGGGAAATTAGAAAACTTTTGGGGGTTAAAGGAATGTTTCTTTTATCTTGATTGGGGTGACCATTTTATTTGTGTATGCATTTGTCAGAAACCAACATTTGTGCCCTTTAACCATGTTCAATGTATTGTTGATCAATTATACCATATAAAGTTGTAAAAATGATGTGAATTCAATAGGAATCATTGAAATGGAATAGAACTGCTTCAGGCTTAACATAAATATTTTATGCATTAAAGATATAAGAGGAATGCTATGAAAAAAGGGATATAAATTTCAGGAGTTTACTAACTATTAGTTCATTATTTAGTCATTCAACAAATATGGTTTATTTCTAATAAAAACCAAGAACATAAAACAACCTAGAAACCCTGTAATTTCTAACTAGAAAGCAACTCTAAAGTAATAATCCCTCTCATATGCTTTTGGAAAAATTAAAGATAGCAAACAAAATATTTTTACTTAGATATTCATTTGATGGGGGTTACTAAAGAATATCATGACTTGAGTCCCAGAATCTTTGAGAACATATAACAGCTTGGAAGATGGTATGACCAGAATTTAAAATAAATTAGGAGAAGAATAATTTTTTAAAAGGCAGTATTTCTACTAACAATGGTAAAACCTCTCCTAATCCTTAACTTCCTTTATCTTAGTTTTTCCTGGAGTCTAGCAATCTTTACTTAAGTAAAAGCTCTGAGCATTTTTGCTACAGGCAAAATTTTATATTCTCCTACTTTGTGATATGGAGGAGTCAGCTATTTCAAATTTTTGCAGACCAAATAGAATATTAATGACCCTAATGATTTTTAAATACTATTTGCAAGGTTGTTTAAAATGACTGTGTCATGGTAATGATCAATAAGATAACAAATGTGCAAATACTCTGTATATAGCAAAGGGCTACCCAAGCATAGAAAAGATGAAAACATTCAAAAGAATTATTTTTCATTTGAAAGAACAGAATGAATGGTAAACAAGCATAACTTATTTAAATGGAAGAAGTATTAGAAACAAAAAACAGACTAGCATAGGTCACTTGAGAAAATGGAATCCATAGCCAGTAGTTTTAAAATAGGGAGAGATATAATTTCTCAAATAGGAAAATAAGCCATTATGAAGATATACAGCTTTTATAAAGGTCCAGAACAAAATGTTCCCTAATTATCTTCAGTGCAAGAATCCAAAATCTAGAACAGTGTTTGCCAAAATATTTTCCTAGAATGGTTCTGCAGTAATATTTAGAGAAAGTGAATGTGACCTAGGCAGTCACATAATAAGAAATCACCTACCATCTCTCTCTCTAGTCCTGAGAATAATTTTCAAAGAAGTGAAATAACCCTGCTTCTTTAAGTTTCCCTATTGGATTTTATATCCCAACTCCTTGAACTATAACTTTCATAGGCACTTTTTTCAAGTTTAAAGTTTCCTTTTAGGTGTGAATCTGAGAATTTTATAAGCACTTTGATGAAGATATATATGGGAGAGTGACTTGGTGATTCATCATGGTTTGTATCTGTTTGCGGTTCTCAATCACAGCATACCTTTCACCACATGTCCACACTGGTACCCTCTGGCTCGCCAGCCGGGACCCATGAGGGGAAAGCGAGCAACGCTTGGGGGCATGTGCGCTAGCTTCATAAGAGTGTGGTTCCCTGCGACTACTTCCCAAACATCTCTGCCCACTCCTATTCCTGCTTGCACAAGGAAGGGATCTGGACAAAACCGTGACTCTCAGAAGAAAACTCAGGGAGGGAAAAACAAATATTCAGTTTGTTACTGACAAGCAAAAGATTCAGTTAGTTACTGACAAGTAATGCGCTTTACTCTTTTCCAGGAAAAGGAAAGGACACTGGTGCTCTATGCCCCTATATTACGACATCTCCCTAATACACCTGGTTGAGGTATACCTTGTTCCTTCGATTGAAGGAGGTAAGACATCAGAAAGGCTAGAAAGAAAGATGTGGGGAAAAAAATCTCTTGTGCTCACTGAGAACCCCATGTACCAAGGCCAGCAGCGAATCCCCCCCACCTTCTAAAAATGTGGCTTTGGTAACAGATACTTAGGGAAAGTGAGACGTCATACAGGGTGACAGTGGGGCTTGGACAACACAAATGAAACCAGAAAGGCAGCCAGCCCAGGCGGCTCCTTTGGAATTTGGGTCCCTTTCCTTCAGAGAGAAATTCCATATGCTTATTTCTTCCACATTAAAGATAGTTTAACACTTGTTTCTAATACCCTCTCTGTGTGCCGGGACATTGTGCATTCACCTCCAGGATGTCTGGCTATTCGGAGGTTTCTCTGTTGGAAAAGACAGCACAGGCCACAGCCACATGGGAGTTGGACACGGCTGGCCTCATCCTTGTGGGATCGTCAGTAGATTTCTTCCCACCAGCTCTGTGCAAACTCTTGGCAGCTGAGTGTTTTCCTACTCGTGAAACAAGATTGTCTTCCCCGCAGAGCAGGACCTATTTGATGAATGATGGCAGAGGGCTAAGGTGGAAGTGGATTTTGATTGCCTTGATTGCAAGAATCCAGGCATTTAAAAATGACCTAGATGGCTGGCTTAACCCCTTCTTATCTGTTTCACAGTAAATGAAAAAACAACCGAGAAACTGTTTATACTTTGACACAAAATCAGAAGATAAATAGGTATTTTTGTCAGTGTGTTTGATGCACTGTGATCACATTTATAGTCACTCTTTTAAAACACTTTTATTACATATGTCAATAATATATTTCAGCAAAAAAAGATTCAAGAATTACAGAAATATAGAGAGCAAAATGTACAAGTCCATTTTACCCGTCCCCCAGTCCCATTTTGCTCCCCAAAAGTAACCAAATTTACAGTTCAATGTATATACTTCTAGTTGTTTTTCTACATTTTGAAGTAAATAACAGATTTTTCCTAAACATACTTTCCTGCCTGTTGCTTTTTTACTTGCAGTACATCTTTTAGGTCCTTCCACACTCATCTATGCAGATCTGCCTCCTTCTCTTTAATGGCTATATGGTTGTTGTGGCCTGATATGGTAGAAAATCACAATTGTGTGGCCATAGCTAAAGAACTTTGAAAAGGAAGCACATGATTTGCCTGGTTTTGTAGCAACTTTTTGAAAAATAAATGGTAGGCTGCAGAGACTTGTTTAAACTGCTAGTCCCTGGAAAAATGCCTCGGCAAAACAAGCAGCCACAGAGCTCACTGCTCCCAGAAGCAGCCTGGCATGGACTCTGCCTGCCTGGTAGTCTGGCTGGTCTTGGTGGAGCTCTTCAGGGAGCAACTCTTTGCAATGCCTCCGTGAAACCAACCAAGTTCAAATGATTTCCAGCCCTGACAGTGTTGTTCACGTAACCTGTATTACCCTGTAACCCCATGAGTCCTTAACACAAAAAGAAGGTCGTTGGAGGGAAAAAAAAATCAGAACAAGAAATAAAAGAGCAACCTTTATTTGTTAGGTTGATTCTCTCAACAGTGTTTACTTGCTTTCCATAAATCCCGGATTGGCTGGGCAATCTTTCATTAAACCGGGTGTTCTTGATTGAGTTACTCACCTTATTACATTGGTTTCTGTTTCCCCCTGTGAATTATCACTCTCTTGCTTCCATCAAGTTAAAGATTCTTGAACTTCTTTGGTAACTACGTCTCAGTCATTGCAGCAGACATGCATCATAAGGAATTCTCTAGTAGCTTCCTTTTATTTTTAAGTAAAATGAGCCTCGCGTTTAAAGGGAAAAAACTAACTGCATCCTGTAATACCTCAAGATCCTACCCTTTTAAATGAAAGTGTATTTTAGCTTTTCCTCCGGAGCTAAGAACATGGTCATTTCATGTCAGCGTGTAATGAATAAGCACAACTTTGATCAATGGCCTCAAAGGCTATGGATAGCACCAATAATATAGATGTTAGAAAATGTTGCCTTGATTTCCTGCCTGAAATCAATCCCCCCTTCCCCATTCTACTTCCCTCCCAGTGATCCTGCGTGGATAACATGCAGATCCTGATTCTCTGGAGCCGCCTCTAAAGGGGAGTGCGGGAGCCGCTGGACAGGCTAGTACCCAGAACTCCTAGATCTGAACCCATCAAAAGCTAGAATGGGTAACTTTACCATCAAAAGAAAATTCCTCCTACAAGGAAATGTCAAAAACTCAAGTGGTCATTGCACTCTGAGGTGGCCTTACTTATAGAAGTTTCTGGTTTCCTATCTCTTGTAATCCACAGTGGTTACTCGGGGATGATGGTCCATGGCGACAGCAAGGCGTGCAGCCGAGACTGAGTCTGAATGCAGCTCAAGCTCTCCTCCACATTCCACTTGTTCAAGTAACTTTTCCAAGGCTATGCAGTCAGGCCAATTATCTTAGAAACAAGCAATTATAACCACATTCACAGCTCCCTGAAAGGGTGAGTGCATTCCAGTAACAATTTCTCATGAAAGAAAACAGTAATTGAAGGATTGGCAAGGCTATTCCAATAGACCAAGACCTCTGGAAAGACATTTAATAGCATACACACGTGCCGACACACACACACACACACACACACACACACACACACACATTCCACTTGCTTTCCAACCAAAGGAATTTTTCTTTTCTATCAAAATCTACCAAGTATTTTCTGAGGAAAAAATATAGGCAACAGGAAGCAACCGAAATGTTGCTACGGCTGACATTTGGGGTTCTAATCATGCACACTTCTTTACTATCTGTGTCTCCATCTCTTGCTTATGTATTATTGAATGTAAACCACAATATAATATATTTGCAAAGTATTATTCCTGAGATAATACATGTGGAAGTGCTTTAGAAAAGGTAAATTGTCCTTCCAACCTAAGATAAATGTAGTCCTTTTTGGAGCCTAATTGACATCTTCATCAATAGAGCACAGCAGCAGTTCAAGCTCCCAGACCTCAATCTAGCAACTCACCTCAAGCTTGGGGCTTTGAAGGCAACCAGAGTACCCTGCTTACCTAGATATGTAGCTCTAAGTTGATAACTCCCAGATCTCAATCTTGACTGAGTCCAGCACACACACACCAACATGCGTATGCAGCCTACATGCACATATTCAAATCCATATACACAATATTTTGGCTCTGATCATCCAAAAGCTATTTTTCTAGGACTAAGTAATACATTCTTTGAGGGTAAGAACTTATCCGACTACTCCATTACAAATTATATGACTTTGCACATCATTGCAAAATTGAACTGATTAACTATCAGACATTCATGATAGTTTTTAGATACTGGACCTCTGAAATGACATGGAAACATTGGCTTTGAGGAGAGTTGTGAAAACATTGCCCACCAACGTTTGCTTTAGCCCAAAGGAAAGAACTATATATATATTCCTTTTATTTATTTATTTCTATGTATTTATATATTTCTTTCCTCCGGGAGGAAGTAAATGTTTGTGGAATATATATATATATACACTAGCACATGTATATACTTGGGCGGCAGGGCCATTCATTCCATTTGGTTCTGGAAAACAAGAAAGACAAACCTTCGTTGGAGCGCAAGGGGCCGTCTGACCTTGCTGCTTTGTTTTTCATGCATTCAACCAGAGTATTAGGACAGAGGGGAGACAAAAGGTAATTGAGCTGGGATTCTGGGGAAGCATTTTGTAAGTGAATAAAAGGCCCCAGTGATGAGTTCAGTGGCAGAGAGGGTTTCCAAACACACCTCCAGAGACTCTGGAGTGAAACTAAATAGAAAGGTTTTTTTTCTCAAAATGCATAAAATGCTAGGTTTAATATTTGCCTTTTGCCTGTGCGGGTAGCACCGGTTTTCGGTTTGGCCCGCAGAGCCCAGCCCCGGTGCCTTCGGTGCCCTGGGCTGCTGAGCGGAGACGGAGCGCCATCTACTGGCCGTAGGTGCGAAGAGCGGCCCAAGCGAGCCTCGTAACAAATGGTGCGTTTCAACAGGGCTTTCGGACCCGGCTGCTCCAAAGATAGGATCCAAAGAGAAACGAAATGCTACACTTTCCATCCCTTCCCTAACTCTCCTTCCCCAAAAATCCTTGAGAAGAAAATGCAGAGGAAAAGAAATGAAAATATTTCGTTGGAAAACCAAGAAGTGGTAGAATTTGATTTGTCTGAGAGAGAGGAGAAAATAGGGCTGGTTTCTGCCTCTGAGAGCCAGGCTGTAGAAAAGGCTTAAATCCATGCTGGGGCCATCTCCTCCAACCTCTCGGTTCCGCTAGCTAGTGAGGCTGCTGGCCAGCTGGGGGCTCAGTGGTGACCTGGAACAAGGGGGCAGCAGGACCAGGCTGCAGGCAGATCTGCGTCTGTGTTGTGAGCCCTGTCCAACCCAGGACAGGGTGTGCTTTCACTCCAAAGCAAACAAAAGCCCCACCTTCCTCTGTGTGTCCCAGATTTCTGCTGGGTTGGAGGACAGCCCTGGTGTCTCCCGTCACTACCTGGAGCTAACCAGCAACCCCCTCTAGTGTCTCCCTATAGGAGGGCCTATTTTCAGATCCCAGAATAGTTTGATATTCACTCCCTTCCTTGATTTCCAACCTTGTATGCGGCTTCCTGACCACAAGCAGACACCCTTTTCTTACTGCCAGCCCGAAGCGCCATTATGAGGACTCCACTTCCAACTGGTCCAAGGAACTAGACTTCACTCCAAAGAGCTGCCACACGCAAAGCCAAAATCCACTGTAAGGCCTCAATTAGGAAGAGTTCCTCAGCTATCACACTGAACAAACAGCGCAAGAGGTCCTGTCTGTGAGCGTCCTAATAGGCGACTTGGTCAAAATGAGGAGCCGTTGGCTTACATACAGCACAGTGGCGTCAGGTTAGCAGGAGAGGCTGAAACGGGGACATCTGCACCAGGTCACTCTGTTCTGCCCCCACACTCCTGCCTCAGGGCGTCGGAAGCCAGCCTCCATCACCCACCCTGCTTTCCAACAAAACCCCTAGGGAGTACCCTCGGGGGCTGGCACCTGATTCACAGGTGGGCAGCCGTCTCAAAAGGATGAGAAACTCTTTAAAGAGAACCAAAAACACAGGTTTTTAAAGGGTGTGATGACTGTTTTCTAAAACTGCGTCAAGAGACACTCTAGTGGGTAGCCCTCATTTTGCCAAATACTCTTAAAATAAAAATAATCCTGAGACACAAAGCAAAGCCACCCACCGCTAGTGGAGTTTTCAGCCTTGCAAACATAACACAAGGGCCCATACAATCTAACTGCTGAGGTTTGGGTTTTAAATTAGTTATACCCCAGGAACAATCTCTATGTGGAAGACCAAGCAGGGATGACTCTTAGAATGGTAGTTACAACAGAAAGTTTTAGGATTTCTATGACATTAAGAACATGAAAACACCCATTCCTTCTATGATAGCCCCTCTCTTCCTTCTTTCAAGCACTCTGCAATATTTAAGACCCTCATTTTTTAGGAAACCAAGTATTGGCTACCTCTAGTAGATTCACTTAATGAAGCGACACCTAAGTATTGATGTGTGTGTAGTGATGTTGATAAAATAGGGAGGTGGGAGATGTGTCCTGATGTGTGTGTCTCTGTGTTCTTTGTGTGTTGACAACACCTCTTTTGTTAAAGCAACAACTCCTCTTGAAGAGAAAGTTATTGCATGGTTCAGGTTCCTAAAACAGTGCTTTACAGAAAGCAAGTTTTCAGCAAACCTTGTTCCAGCCGGCTCGGCCTGTCTGACTTCTAAGCAAATTCACACTAAAGGGGAAAGCATAAAAACAACCCTGCTGGCTCAGCAAGACACCTAAATGAGCATCTCAGACTCAGAGCCGGGAAGTTCAAGTGCAAGTCCAAAACAACAGCATGCTCTTGGCTCCTGTTTAGGGCCTGGAGACGCAGGCAGTGGTTTCCTGTGGTGCAGGAGTCCCCTCCCCACCACCACCTCCCCTTGGTAGCCTTGCTATTAACGGGGTCCTGCTGTGGGCCTTGTGCCTAGACTCTGGCCAGGAACCCCAGCCTATATCCCCATCACTCCTGCGCTCCTGGATCTGGGCTCTGTACTTGAATGATGATGGACCAGCTGCTTCCCGAACTGCCAAACCCTGAATGCCCTCATCTCTCTGACTCAGACTCCTGGCCACCCGCACCTCACCTTGATCTCCACGTGTGTGAATGATTTGCTGATGCAAACTGATAATGTTGTGGTTCTCTGCCCATCTTTACATGTCCAAGTGCCTGGCACACACAAGAGGTACATGTACAATGAATGTAGAAAAACAAAGGGACAAATGAATACATGGATGATAATAGTGTTAACTAACTGACTTCACCTCCTGGGCCATTATCCAGAACCCATTCGTTCCTAGTAGGTACATTCTGTGCCTGACCCCAGGGTCCCCTGAACCTTGCCCATTGCCTTCCTCTTACAGCTGCAGATTGGAAATAAATAAGTGCTCCAAGTCTTCCTCCCCAGAGCCTGTGGGCAGGTGTTGAACCAGGTTCTGGGTCTTTCAGAAGTACCAGCAAGTCATGAAGAGACAGCCATGTCTCTGGTGAGTTCCCAAGTTGGGGCAGATGTGATGAGAGACAGGTTCAAACCTAGCTAGCATTCTCTAAGGCCTATTATTTTATTCAACCAACACTTATAGAATACTTACTATTTTGTGTAAGACATTCATTTAATCATTTTAATAACGCTGTGGTTATCTCACTTAACCTATGAGAAAATAATGACCTGGGAGAAACTATGAGAAAACTTTAACAGCAATGTTAAGTTACCTGTGCACGATCACACAGGAGAAGGTCTGGCGTTGACCTTTGGCAGGCTGGCTCCAAAGCGGGCTCCAGGCTAGGCTGACTATCCATTCTGTGACCACCCTGTGGCTATTCTAGTCACCCTATCAAGAAAGAAGAAAAGATAATTTGACAGAAGCCAAATTATGAGAAAACTCAGATTTACAACAAATGCAAAACCAGTCTCTTCATCCCTTCTTTACCTTAACCAAATACTATTTAATTCAGAAATGAGACTAGGCTATGGCAATCTTTCAGCAGAGAAGTAAGGCTAAGGCGGGAGAGATTCAGAAGAAAGACAACTGGCTTAAAAAGAAACAGAGCCTGAAAAGGTGTGACATGTTGGGGAGGAGTTAAGAGAGAAAGCAGATCCTAGGGTGGCCGCAGTACTCCTTGTACTTTTGACTGGGTGAATGATGGTACTTTTAATAAAGGTTAGCAATACAGGGATAAGAACAAGTTTTGACAGAGGAGTGAGGGTAATGACTGACTCTTCTATGAGCTGAGAAACACATAGATGAAGAAAATCTGCCCAAGAAGCACAAACAATGTAAAGATAGCACCTTTTCAAAATTGCAGAACTGGGAAACATTTTAGATGCATAGAAATTTCCATTTACCTAAATTCTGATTATGTTCTGCTTAAAATATCACCCAAATACATCCTTAAATGCACTAGGATACATACAGTTTCATGATTTCATATTTCAAGCTTATGTGTGGACGTGATTATACTGCCAATGCTGGGGCCATATTTCTGGCCAGGGTAATCCCAGAGGCAGAGGCCCATCTGCATTCCAGCTTTCCTCTGGTCTCCCCAGGAGGCCTCCAGGAGACCAGACTGTAACAAGGGAATGTCTGCCTGGCAGGCCCCAGGTGTGGAAAGCAGGCACATATGTGTTCTGTACGTCACCCAGAATGGGTAGAGCCAGCTGGGGCCTGCTCAGACAGACTCAGGACTGAGACCAAAAAATTGATTTAAAGCAGAAGTAAGCAATCTGGAGCAAAGGACTCACCAGGTCTACTATTGGAACAATGCGGGGAATGCTCCCCCCTAAGACTTCCATTGGCAGTCAGTGAATGTGATCAATGGTACAGAAACATTAGGAAAATACTGGGGAGGGGCAGTTCAGCTAGTCCTTTTATTAGAAGAGACATTTCAGGCAAGTGACAATATGCTACAGACCCACTTACACGTTCAGTGTCATGTGTTCCCATTTAGCCTTTTCCCATGGACTCCCACCCAGTTCTTTCCAGTTGTCCTCCATGCTCTCCCTACTCCAGCTGCCAGGAAGCCCGGGTGCAATCTATGCCTGCACTCCCTCTTACACATAACCCGGGGCCACTGCAATATGCTGGCAGCAGGACCTACACTGTCTTTACTCTCATCTCAGGCAGCAGTTGTAAGTGTCTCCTTAATAAGTATTTGGGAGCCAGGGTTGCCAGCAAATAAAAATACAGGAATCCCAGTTAAATTTGAATTTCAAATAAACCATGATTTTTTTTTAATTTAAGAACACCCCATGCAAAATTTGGACATATGTACACTAAAAATTTATTTGTTGTTAATCTGAAATTCAAATTCGACTGCTTATCCTATATTTTATCTCAAGACCCAGGGGGTCTCCAAATCGTTTGGATTTTGACAACTTTAGGGATGAAGCAAAAATCCCTTATAATGCGCAAGAGTCCATACGAGAGGCAAAAAAAGAAGCTGCTGCTGAACATAATTTTATGAAGGACTGAGAAATCATCTCCACTCAAACTCTTCCTGAATCTTCTCCTCTTCCTGTTTTCCTAATTGTAATTAATGGCACTACCAATCATCCGATCTGACATTTTGGGAACTCTCCTAGACTCTGCCCTTTCCCTTAGCCCCTGACACTCACTGGGCCACGAATCTACCTCCTAACTAGCTTTCGAATTCACCCCCAACTTCTGCCACACTGCTCAAGACGCCTAGTTGAAATATTGCCATAGTCTTTAAGTGGGATCTCCGTCTGACCCTATTAAGTGAGCCTAGAGACACAGATCCACCTAAAATCCAAATCTAATTGAGTCACTTTGCTTAAAGCTATTTAACAACTAACTCCTTGCTCAGACATCTGGGCTGTCTGTGCTCTGCCTCAGTGCTGTATGGTGTCCCCCATGCCCAGGGGAGCCACCTGTGCTGTCTCTTCTCAGCTCTGTATTCAGTGACACCATGTTGGTAGCTTGAAAATGGTCAAGGTGGGAATATTTACTCCGTAGGAAATCAGCCAGCACTACAAATCGAGGCTTTTTTTTTTTTTAATTGGAGAGCTGGTTGTTTAACAGTTACAGCCCAGTATTGGCTCTCTCAGTTAAGATACATTCTGCTACAAGAAACAGAAAATGTAACCCAAAATAGATAAACCATCCCTGACTCTCAAAATGTGGTCCCAGACCAGCAGCATCAACATTGCCTGGGAACTTGTTAGAAGTGCAAATTCTCAGGGCTTACCTTGGACCTTTTGCATCAGGAATGCAGGGGGCGAGCCCAGCAACTTGTGTTTAAACAAGCACTCAGCTGATTCTGATGTCCACCGACATTTGAGAGCTACTGACATAAACCTGTGCTCCCAAACTTTTATGTTCATATACATTAACTGGAGAGCTTGTCAAAATGCAGATTTTTGACTCAGTAGAGTGGGGCCTGAGATTCCGTACCTTTGTAAGACATTAAAAAAAGCTTGGCATCTCTGCCTACATACTGTATATGTCTCCTTTGCTGCCTTAACTTTGGCCAAAAGGAAGAGGAAAAGGGCTTCTGCTCAGCCCTGCAGCCCTGCCCATAGGCTTGCTAATCATCATAAGGAATTTTGCTTACAGTTCGAGATTCTGCAAATAGTGCCTTACCCACAGCTCCAGGAGATAGAGGAATATGTATGAAAATGATGACTGTCCTGTCAAAGAGTTTTAGGGACATCGTGACCAGACCTAGGTTGGCAAGAGTCAACTAAGCAAGGACACGGAGTTTCTAAGCTCTCCGCGACTGGCGCCCAGATGCTTGCAGTGCCCAGGTGTTCAGTCACCCCCTAACCTGCTCCCCCTCTGGCTTCCCCTCTCCAGAGCATAGAAGAAGCTTGCCAACAACCCTGAGTTAAGATGGTGCTTTAGGACATGAGTCCACCATCTCCATGGTCTGCTGGGTTTCTGAATAAAGTCACTTTCTCCTTGCCCCAACACCTTGTCTCTCAACTTAACGGCATGCAGGGCAATAGGTGGCATCAGCAACATTTGTCAGAAGCTTCCTGGTGAAGCCCCGAATTGCTGGGTCACCAGCCATATTTTTAAGCAGGAGGGGCTTAAACCACAAAGACATCTGCAATTTATTTAACAAGACGAGAAGCAGGCATTTCAGGACTTGTTCAATGGCTCAGCGACATCAACATGTACCCTTTCTCTGTATCCATTCAAGTGATGTGCTGTTAACGTTTAACAGCTGGCTGGGGAGAGGGCACCTGCTGACTTGGAGCTCTTGCCAGTTTCCATGGTGCAAATATTCCCATGCTAAGTGGTGCTAACTGGTTTGCAAAATTCCTGAGACTTTAACAATCAGATCTCATAAGCCAGGATGAGCTGGCACCAGCAGATACAGAGCTGTGATCCAGGGTAAAGAGGATACCACTGTGGGGATGGCAGTACTGAGCATGGGAGTCCTCAGCTTTGCAGATTCATGGCAAGTCAGCAATATTTTATCAAAGTCCTACGGATGAACAATAAACATTATTACTGGTTTAATCACCAAAGACAGATAAGAACTATCCCATGTTTGGAAATTTGTTGTTACTATGAGAAGAAATAAAGAGCAAATAAAAGGTGAATGTGGTCCATAAATTAGTCCACTATACAAATGTAGATTGAGCATCGACTATGTTCCAGGCACAATGCTGCAGTGAACAAGACAACTAGAATACCTTTCTGTAAAGGGCTACCATCTAGAAGTAGAGCTGACACTCCCATTGAAAAACTGAAGCATTCAATATGAAAGTACTGCCATAATGTAAAGAAAAAGCACAAGAATGTGAGCTCCCTGTGGGCAGGAACTGCTATCCATTTTGCTTGCAGATTTATCCCAGCACCTCCCATTAACTGGCATACGATGCTTAACAGCTACTTGTTGGAAAGAATTGAAGGTAAACCACTCTTCTGTGCAGCACCAGAACATCAGCATTCAGACCACTAGAGGGCTCACTAATGCCAGCTTCCTCTATGAGGAGGAAAGTTAGCATCTACACATCAGCTAGACTGAGGAACGGATATCTTTATCCTACATAGAATTGAGGTAAAGACACATATGCTAAGAAAACAAGGAGTGCAAGCTCCCTCTAACAGCACAGTTCAACAGATACAGAAACACAGCGAATTAAGGCATTACATAATGCAAATGACAAGAGGCTTACCAAATGCCTGATTTTTAAAGACAAAGGCAACTTTTGCCTAGAGTTGGTTTGACACCTTTTAAAGTGAGAAGCACCTTATATTTCCCCATTTGCAAAAGATGTTTTCTCTGTTTCAGCCTCCCCATAAATGTAACATAAAAGAGAAATGTAAACGTAAGATAAAACATAAATGTAATTACCAGCTCATGGTACCAAATAAGTGTGCTCCCAGAATGCAAGGTTGTTTCCAGTCTGCAGAGGCTGAGTCCTTGGCTGAAAAGGTGGCCTTATAGTTCCAGGAGAGAAAGATGAGTCTGTGTGTCTTGCTTGAGGGTTTCAGCCCCAGGCAAGTTCACTCGTGACTTGGTGAGACCGAGAAATGACAATGGGAAGTTCTTAGGGTGAAAGGTTTTACACCCAACTTTATTCCCATGGTGGCAGGTCAAGCACTAGAATCCCGTCCACTCAGAGCAAGTCCGCATGCAGCAAGCCAGTCTCTGCTTCTGGGCCTCTCTGCACCCCCCAGCCGTCTCAGTCTCTGTCCTTGGCACTGCCACCACTCCAGCCTCTGCTCTCCTGTAGCTGTGCAGCCCAGAACATTGGGCAGAGATCTTTACATAGAGTCAGCAATAACGTATTGCCCACACCTGTATAGCGAGCTAGCCAACCAGGGTCAGGGGAGAAACCTGGCCACAGGAACTTTCATTTCTCTACACTGCACCTACCACAGGGTACAGTGCCACGACCATTAGATTTGGATTCTGAGGTCCTAAATTCTAATTCTGAGTTGTTACTAGCCTATTGGGTGCTTATTGGCTATGTAAAATTACAAAATTCCCCTAATAGTCCTGGACCTCCTCATCTGTAAAATGGGATCCTTTGAAGTTCATTCCGAGCATAACAGAATATAGTGGACACCGTGGTGCACTGCCCAGATTAGCCCTCCTTCCCTTTAAGACTGAAGCACCATGTCTTGCCAATGGGTTTCAGCCCCAGGCAAGTTCGCTATGGATTCAATGTGACCGAAGAAATGATAGTAGAACGCTCTTGGGATGAAAGGGTGATACCCAACTTTATTTCCAGGTGGCAGGTCAATCACTAAAATCCCGTCCACTCAGAGTGAGTCTGCATGCAGCAAGCCAGTCTCTGCTTCTGGGCCCCTCTACCCGCAGAGCCATCCTCTGGGCCTCTCTGCCCGCACAGCTGTCCTCCAGGTCTCTGTCCTCGGCGCTGCCACCACTCCAGCCTCTGCTCAGCTCTCCTGCAGGCTTGCAGCCATGCCACCGTGTTGTCCAGAGCACTGGGCGGAGCTCTTTGTATAGAGTCAATAGCAACATCTTGCCCACACGTGTTTAGTGAGCTGCCAACCAGGGCCAGGTGAGAATCCTGGCCAGAGGAACTTTCATTTTATCCACACACCATTAGTTCCCTCAGCTGCTGGCAGACAGGACGGAGAGCTCACCTGAAGTCCCCACTCCATAGATTGCCCCAGGCTATGGAAATCTGCCCTGCCCAAAGACACACCTTCTGTGAGGAGAGGGGGGATGGGAGCAATGCACATTCAACAGGGAGAGGCGGCATTAAAGTACAAATACAACTCCGTACAATTCTGCAGCGCTGGCCCAGCTCCAGAGCTGGGGTGGAGGGTAGCGGGTAGGGGGTGGCGAGGGAGGATCAGCCTTTGTACTAACTGCCTTGCAGCCCAGCTACTCGGGCTTCCTTCCTTCACTCCACCAATTAACTGCCTGCCTGCAAATCTCAGAGCCGAATTCCAGAAATCCTGCAAGAAGGGAGGTGCAGGTTTCCCCCACTACCTGAAAGTAGAGCATTCCCATGAAACTTTTCATAAGCTGCAATGAGGTAAAGCAAAGAAGCAATTACCAGTAATTTATACAGAACATTTTGAGGCTTCCTAGACCCAAAAATCCACCTCTTTTAGGCTTTTCTGATACCTTCTGACATCTTGCTAACAGATGCACAGAATAAATTGAGAAAAGGCACAGATGCTCACAGACACCTCTCAAAGTCCTCTGCTTGAGGCCGCGATGCAGAGTGTGGTTCGCAGAGGAAGGGCTTGGTGGCGCCCCACACGCTGCTCAGGGTGCAGGCGGCCCCACAATGGCTCACTGCCAAACAAACACTGAAGGCTATTTTTACTTTTCACCTTTTACCATAAAAGTGAAAACCCTTTTCAGATTCCTTTTGGTTAGCGAAAACAGGTCCTAATGTAGGTCTTTTGTAAAAGCCAAGTGGCATAAGGTGAACTTTTGAGAAGTGGGGCATACCTGGGGCAAACCTGTCATGTAAGTGAATTGCACTTTGCAAACCGTGAAGTACCGCTCAAGTGTTTCACATGGGAGCACCAACCTGCGTGTGCGCTAGGGAGGGAATCGTTAACTAAACAGAGGCAGTGCACTCCCCGAAGCTAAGAGGACTCCCTTCGCTTCACCAGCCCTCACACCAACACTCCCCTGACCGCTGCGAGGGTGCAGAACTCCGCGGACGGACGCGTAAGTCGGCCGCTGAGAGCTCCACGAGCAGTCTGGGCTGCTGTAAGCGCCTCTGCCTCCTTAGAGCCTCCAGGGCTGCCGCCAATGCCGTCCCGTTACTTACCAACACCTTTCTAACCCCTGGAGCGGCTTTTAAGCTCCTTTGCTTCTCCTGGGTCCTTGACACAGGGCTCCCCCAACAACTTTGCTTGGGTGTTAAACCTGGACATCGCGTGCACAGGGCTTTTTTCTTTTTCACTTTCCCAGACTAAGCAGCGGCCTTTGTCCTCCTGCTCTCCCTAAGCCTCCGCCAGAATGGGGGCTTCCAAGGTGGTCACGAGACCGCCACTCTCTCCCCACTCCCCCTCTATATGATCCAGGTTCAACTCTATTTCTTCCCCCTTTGGGTCTGTGTGGCTCTCTATAATGATGTGGCAACTCTCGAGAGGTAGAGGCAGAGTGCATATTATGGGAGAAAGAAACGCCATGAACAAAGATGTGAAGGAAGAAGGTGCACAATTTGTTGCAAAGCCCGATGGAGCCTCATATCAGGGAGCATTGGGCGGAGAGGCTGGAAAAGGGCATGGTGATCAGATTGTCAAGGGCCTTAAAGGCCAGCCCAAGGAGTTGAGAATATGCACCACAGACCAGTAGTTTTCAGATACCTCATGGAACTAACCCCCTAGAGACCCACTGAGGGTGTGCTTGGGTGGGAGGTGGATAATATGGCCAAATAAGTATGGGAAATGGGAACCGCCGTAACCAGCATCTCCTTGAGCATATTTAGGGCTCACAGAAGTCCCACAGTGAAAACTACCACCACCACCCCCCTACACACACACACACACCTGAAGTGTTTTATTTTATTTACCCTAGTGCTTTCAAATCCATGAAACCTTTATTTTGGTTAAAGTCAATTACCACATTCTGTGAGAAACATGCTTTGGGAAATGCTGCTGTAGGTTAGGTATTAGTAACTGACCATGTTTGAAAGCAAAACTGACATAACTGAAGTAATACAATTGGAAAATTAAGTCAAAGTTCAAAATGCAGGCAGAAGAAAAGAGAGAGAGAGAGAACCAATAAAGAGCTTTTGGCAAAAAGTTGAGAGAGATGTACAGATCCAAACCAGTGGCTGTAACAGGAATGGGAGAAAAAAAGTGAAATTTAATAGAAATTATTGGCTAGAGTTAGCAGAAATCATTCACTGACTGAATTTAGGAAGATACCAAAGGAAAGAAAGATACATTTTAATCCCTGGTTTCTGGTTAAAAGAATAATATCAAAGCTGAGAGGAATAGGG
Source organism: Smutsia gigantea (assembly GCA_032199065.1). Classification (NCBI taxonomy): domain Eukaryota; kingdom Metazoa; phylum Chordata; class Mammalia; order Pholidota; family Manidae; genus Smutsia; species Smutsia gigantea. Next base: position 135,687 of record JAVSCE010003450.1, on the reverse strand, counting down.
TCACTAGAAGGAGAAAGGGAACGGGTTTGATTTCAGGTGTGGACATGTTATTTCCATGGTATCCAGGAACTTCTCTTGTTCTACTGAGTATACCGAAAGCTGCCCCATGATGATCTCAATTATTATGAATAGGACTCCAAGAAGAAACATTTGCAAAATATGTAAGAAAAAGATGGGACTTCTTTCCCAGGAATAGCTCTGAGTTTGTGAAAAAGGCTGTGGATAACCAAAACTGAGTCCCTAGTCTTGCGCATCATCTCGCCCTAAATGCTTAGGTGAAAGAGGGAAAACTGGGTCCTGATATTCAAAGAATGACATGGTGAGGAGGATGGGGTATCTCTTTTCAAACACCAAGTGAGTTATAGTTTGAAGCAAACAAATTGGGAAACAAAACTATCAAAGGAAATAAAATACTCATCTACAGGATGTAGAAAAAGCGAAGATAGTGATTGAAGTAATGTCAAATTATAAAAGCAAAACGTAGATGGGATTTTTAAGTATATTTGATACGCTTATATTCTTGAAGCTCATTATTTTTAAAAGTGAAAAAATGCCCTTCACCTCAACAAAGAGGAGAAAAGGGGAGCTTTAAAAACAGCATGCTTCAGGCTTGTGGAAATCTATTGTCTGCCAGCATCAGACATGGTATTTACTTCAAGCCATATTTAGCCATGTACGGTATTTCAAAACTGCCACCTAGTAATTTAAACTGACAAGAAAAATAATATAATGGATGCATGCCTGATTTCTCCTTCTACCATTCCACAACAAAGGTGAGGGGTCTGAAGGCTCTTGATTATTCCCTCAGCAGAAGTAGCAAAGACTTGGAAAGACCAAGTTGGATTTGACTCCTACATGGATGTTTCCTTTGATGTCCCAGAACTCACTGATCCCTCCCCAGCAGGGGAAGGAGCCCACCCAGGGCATTAGCATGGGGCAGGCAGATGGCCTGGGGGCACTTCTGTTTTGCCCTGTGTGCAGTCCTTTCTCTCTCAGGGACGTAGGCCTAGGGGCTTGTAGAGTACTGTAACTAAATCCGAAACTAGCCACTGATTAAAAACTTTTGGAAATGCCTTATGATAGAAGCTTTCACAGTAGGCTGCCAACCTGCATTTTCCCCAAGCTTTTCTCCCATCCTCACTTCCCTGATCCCTACTCCCCCAAGCACATGGACACACTCACAGTTTCCTAAGGGGCACACGCTCATTCCTGTCCTCTTTCCTGGGCACCTTCTGTTCCTCTGCTTGGAGTTCCCTTCACCCTTTCCCAACTCCATCTCTTCCTTAAGGGATCTTAACCTCCTCAGGGTAATCGTCACTGCTCCAGGGCAGGGTGACCACCCACAGCCACAAAACAAACACACCGAAGGAGAGGAGAAGAGGAAGCCAGAGAAAAAATGAGGCTGATACAACTATTTAAAGTGTAGGCTCCACCTTTATTTTTTTAAAAGCAGTCAGGCAATGATAATCAGTGGGCACTAGCCTCACGGAAACAGGGCCAGCCAGAGGCTTAGGGCTCTTGGTGGAGGCACAGCGCTGCCTATGGAGAATTCCTGCAAGAACTCAGACCTGCATCTGATCAAGCCTCTAGACTTAACCCCTATTTTTATAGCAAACATAGGCAGCAACAGTACAAAGATATGAGCAACAAAACCCAGGGCATGGGTGACGCTACAAGATGAATGATCACATTTTGCCAACAATGCAATTACAAGGAGAATGAAAGAGAGGCTGGGGAGGAGCTTTAATTTAAAACAGACTTAAAAGACATCCCGCCAATTGCCGTGCATGGACCTTATTTGGATCCTAATTCAGATAAACTGCTTAAAAATATGTGAAACACCAGGAATCTATGAGTACTGCATCCTTGCTGATATTAAGCAGTTGTTATTAATTTTTAACTGCTGAGCACTGGTGTTACAGTCATGTTTGAAATCAAGACCTCTTAGGGCCTCACCTGACTCCGCCATTCCCCGAAACCCACTTCCCCCAGCCCCGACACTGACAACCCACAGCTTAGGGGTATTGGTATAGAACACAAGAAGAAGCAAGGAGTTCTTGACGCGAAGGACAAAAATCACCATCCCAGGTAAGATAGCAAATATTTGAAAGGGAACATAAATAGATTGCTAAAGACTAATTTTCAAAATACTAAAAACATGACTTCTCAGACCAATTTAAAATTGACATGTGTTAAAGATTTTATTGAGCACATTCATTAATAAAGGAACCAGTAAGATGGTAAAACCAGTTCAAAAGAGAATTTGAGAACATGCACACACACACATGGACACACACACAATCAGGAATGCTGAAATGAATTTACTAATAGATGCCAAGCTGGTCATTATCTTACGGGGCAAGAAAATATAATATTTGGGGTCACTCATTCACATTGCTATGAACAAGAAGTATTTGCATTTCTTAATAGTTTTCTAAAAAGTTAACTTCTTCCCCTACAGTAATGTACAATAGCCTAGTCAGCAGAAGGGCAATCGAAGAAGCAAGCCCCTATAAAGCATATTATCCCCGTAGGACCCACTAGACCATCATATCTCAACCTTGGTACCATTGACATTTTGATCTAGATAATTCTTCATTGTGAGGGTCTGTTCTGTGCATCACAGGAAGTTTAGCATGATCCTGGGCCTCTATCCACTAGACATCAGTAGCCTATGCTTTGCCCAATTGTGACAATTAAAAATGTCTCCAGGTAGATCCTAAGAATCCTAGTCACAAGGAGAAAAACTATCTTTTCTTTTTCCTTTTTTGGTATGTATATGAGATGATGGATGTTAATTAAACTGACAGTGATAATCATTTCATGATACATGAAAGTCAAGGCATTATGGTGTACACCTTAAATTTAACAATGCTGTATGTCAATTATATTTCAGAGAAAATGGAAACAGTGATGTCTCCAGATATTGCCAAATGAAAACCACTCAAATATGGGGTACGAAGGAAAGAGAGGAGTCAAAAATAACTCCCGCTTTTTTGGTCTGGAGTTATCATTTATTGAAGACTAGGGAATAGGCAGTTTGGCAGGAGAATCAAGAATTTAGAAATGTTAAGTGGCCTTTAGATATATGAGTCTGAAATTTAGGAAAGAGGTTAGACCCTAGCAGACTGTACTTGTGGAAGCCATTAGTACATGGATGGTATTTAAAGCCATGTTCCATTATGAGTTTCCCCAAGAGTACTTTTGTGTTGAAGGACTTCCAAATTTATGAAGAAATTTTGTCAATTTGTAGCCTTACATTCAAACTCAGAGAATAGGTATTTTTGAATTGTTTACATCTGTCAAAGGAGGATCTGTTAGATATGAAAAATCCATTGTTGTCATGACGGATGGTACTCCAGCTAAGGTTAGGTCAAAAATCTATAGTTACTAAAATTTTTAAACTAGAGACTGACATTTCCCTTCTTATTGCTGTCTCCCATCATGTGACACACACTGAAAATATTTGTGCTCGGTTTTCTAAAGCAAACTGCACATATAGTATCACAGACACAGTTTATAAAATCATTCAGTAAATATGTGCAAATGGCTACTCATTGTCAGTTAACAGAATTGTTAAAAATAAATGGTAGGCAAAAGATTTTAAAATATTGTGTTCTTGGCCAGTGCTCTTTGTTTGAGTCATGGAAGCACTTTACAAAAATATATTGTACTCTTAACTGCTATTCAAGATTTTCTTGAAATAAAAGGAACACTTGCCAAATATTGAATAATCAAAGACAAAAGGAAGGAATGTGATTCTAGGTTTCTTATAGATATCACACTGCATATGAATGAGCTAAATTCAAAGCACCAGGGAAAAGGAAAGCTTACTTGTCATTAGCTAGATGAGCACAAAAGTTTCCACTGAAATAGAAGTTTTTCATAATACATATAAGTAATAATGATTTTACACATTTTTCTAACATGACTCAATAGTCAGAAGACGTTACTTGTAATTAATAGCTCTCTGTGACTTGACTGTGAAAACTACCAGAAAATTTTAAAGAATTCTTTGTTGATATTAATTAATTGAGTAGCTTTTGAACTTATGCAATGCCCCTTCGAATTTGATGTTAACTGTACTGCACTGATCGCTAATGAATTTACTGAACTTGGACAGATGTAGTTTCAAAACCTCAAAGTTATTTCAAATGACACCTCAAACTTCAAAACATTTGGCTTCGAAGTCCAATTGATGCTTTTAAAAAACAAGAACCAGTTTTGTCAATGTGCATGTGAATATAAAAGAACAATTACTTTTCAGTTCTCAGTGTAATTACTGGAAAACTTTTAAGTATGTTTGGAAAAACTTGGGTAGGTGAGCTTACTTTTCAACTATAAATTTTATGAAATCTGAATGCTGATCGAGTATACCTAATAAAAATTCTACATTCAACATCCAAATTGAGATATGCTCTGATTGTAAAACCTGTACCAGATGTCAAAGATTTGGTAAGAAAAAGAGAACATTAAATATTTCATTAATACTTTTACCTTGATTACATGCTGAAGTGACAGAATTTTGTCTATATTGGGTTAAATGAAATATATTATTAAAATAATTTTACCTGTTTCTTTTTATTCTTTTAATGTGGCACTAGAAAATTTGAAATAACATACATGGCTTGCATTTACTTCTATGGGGCAGTACTGATGTGAAAAAAATGCAGTAGGGAATGTGCCTACACATTGGAGGGTGTGGGTCAGAGTGATCATTCTTATCTAACCAGTATGTATTGGGTGTGAAATGTCTAAATAGAAACACCTCCAAGCTGGAGTATATTTTACAGGTGTCATGTCTAGCATGTCGTTTTTGATTTTGTTTCTTTTTAATCCAGTAAGGTATTCATTTTCTATTAAGACCTAAAGCAGGAAGTGGTTCTTAGCACCCCAAAAGATCAAACACATGTGCTGGCTTTAAACACAACAAATTTGGCAGAGAGGTTATAGATGATAAAGAACATAGATACTGAGCATTCAGATTAAAGAGACAGATAGCATATCTCCAGTACGTTATAGTGAAGTGGACAACTAGCTTTTACAAAGCATCTACTAAAGAAATCAACGTACTACTCTAGGTACTATACCTTGAACAAGCACATGAGTAAAATTCAATTGAGTAAAATTTTATGAGTCCCGAAGTAGCTGATCCAGGATAGGCAGCAATGAATCTACAGAAGACCACTGACAAGCCAGAAAGAAAAGGAGGCTGGCCAGACCACATATCCTGTTAGGCACATTAGCCAAGTATTGCCAGCACTGACTTAATAAGAAAGAACTGGAAGTTAATATTAGAGCTCACTATACACTATTCATCATTGGTGCACATTTTCTGCATTATCTATAAGGTAAAAAAAATAGCAAATTCCCACTTGGATGCACAACTTGAATTTCTACCATTTTTATAAAAATCTAAACCCACCCAGGGGCACCTGTAGAAAGATACAGGGTCTGAGTAGACTCTCACTGTCAAGACTAGTGGCTCCTAGTGAAGCAGGGGAAAAAATAAAAAACAATCCCTCCTGAAGAATTCAGTTTGAAGCCTGTTTCTGCCTGGATGTGCTACAGCTTGGCCCAACGCCCTCACAATCAGGAGAGAGCCGACATGATTACAGGGATACTCGGACTGTAAGCACCAACTCTGAAGAAGAATGCACGAAAGCAATTATCTGGAAGATACGTCATTAGAAGTGGTTATGGAGAAGCTGTGACAGCTGGTTGCCCAGAGCTGGACCCTGGCAACTGGAGGCTCCTCGCCTGCACCCCTGTCCTTGGACTGTACACTGTGCCCCACCAGAGGAGCCCCTTCAAGGACACAGCCTTGAGAGAACAGTGCACTGTTGAGGCCATCTGGATGGTGTACATGACTGAGCCCTGTTGCCTACATATAAACCCTTAAAACTCTGGGGGTGGAGATCCTGGTTACATATGATCTGGCCTCATATGTAATTTCACTTATTAAAATTGCCACGTGCCAGTCTGGAGTGGTCTACTTCTCTGCAGTCCCTCCTCACCCTCTGTGTGTGTGTGTGTGTGTGTGTGTGTGTGTGTGTGTGTGTGTGAGGGGGGACGGTTTCAAATTTCACCTGAGACCTCAGGAGGTTGCAAACCAACATAGATTCAGGTACCTTCGTCCTTGCCCCTTAGCCTTAGTTTCGCTTTCCCAGGGCCGTCCAAGGCGGTCAGGAAGTAGAGGCCCCTCCCTTGGACTTGGCGTCAGAAGGTCAGTCGTAGCCTGACGCCGCGTCACTCACATCGTCTCATCACGCAGGCATTTCATCATCTCACATCGTCATGAGAAGAAGCAGGGTGGGCACAGCACGGTAAGATCTTTTGAGAGAGAGAGAGCCACATTCACATGATTTTCGCACTATGGTGTTATAATTGTTCTAGTACTAGTTATTGTTGCTAATCTCTCACTGTGCCTAATTTATAAATTAAACTTTATCAGAGGTATGCACAAATAGGAAAAAACATAGTATGTATAAGGTTCAGTACTATCTGTGCTTTCAGACATTCACTGAGGGTCTTAGAACATATCCCCTGTGGATAAGGGGGGACTATTGTATCTAATATCCTCAGTAGATATTACAGAGAAATGGCCTGAGCATTAAGGTACCAGACCTCACACTATTGCAGATGGGCGTTACTTTATCTCTCTGAAGTTTCTTTCTTTTCTTTTCTCAGTTTTTTAAATGATAGATTTAAATTTATGATTCTCAGCCAGAGGATCCTATCAGAATACCTTAAGAAGTTTTTCTAAATATACTATACATTCGCATCTCTGGGGGATTCTTACCTGCCAAGACTTGGGGAAGAGGAGTATGTTGTGTGTCTTTCGGGAAAAAAAACCCAAGCGGAGTCCTACACACGGTTGAACCCATACACCCCATTTTGCAATGGGTTTCAGCCCTGGGCAAGTTCACTACAGATTCAGTGTGACCAAAGAAATTGACAGCAAAACGTTCTTTGGGGTGAAAGGGTTTATTACCTGGCTTTTTCTCCTGGCGGTAGGTCGAGCACTAGCGCCTCTGCCTCTGCCCAGAGCACTGGGCCGTTCTCTCTATAGAGCACAATAATAGCTTATTGCCTAAAGGTGTGGAAGCGGTAGCCTAGCAGCAGGCCAGTTACATCATCAGGTGGTTTAAGTTCAGTGAGGATCCTGGCCATAGGAACCCCAACTTCCCCACACACCCCACCCCCCATCATGGTCCCCAGCCAACTTAAACAACCCCTTATTCTATGACTCACTGAATCATGAAATAATCTCATAGGTATGGCATAATACAAGGCAGCTCTCACCCACCAAATTCTGTGATATTTGACTGCAAATAGCCCATTGAAGATAATGAAGCTCCAGTGACTGAGCGTTCCCACTGCCCCCTCCCCAAGAAAACCATTACCACCCTCCCCTTCACTTAGTCCAATCAGTTTCACATGCAAACCAGAGCCACATTAGAAAATTAAACCTACCAGACAGAAATGCGCCTAACATTTGCAGAACAAGCACATGGAAAGTACAAAAATCAGTTTTGCTATGAAATTTGTAAAAGCAAGTTGCTGCCAATTTGCAATCTTCTTCCTAATGAAATCATTTTTCTCATCATCCCAGCTGTGCAGTCCCCACTGTCACAACTCCAGGTCCATTGAAGTCAGAGGAGCAAATGAGCTGCTGTCTTCATGATACTGAACTGATACAGGGGATTTTGAATTTTAGTCACAACCAGAGCACATTTTTCATGTGTTTGTCTGTCTCAAATGTTTGGATATCACTTAGTACATATGACAAAGTAAATGATGAATGACAATTCAACCAATAAATAGCTTAAAGTGTTCCTCTGTTCTACTATGCATTTAAAGAGTCAAGTGTGGCTCTAAGATTATTCTGTTTGGAGAACATGTTTTGAGATTAAATCAACAACTAAATCATAACTTCTAAATAATAATATGTAAAAGAGATCGCCTGAAGATTTTGCCAGCCTCCCTGTAAAGATGACAGTAAATAAGCTATCTCAAAATATTTCAGGTGGACAGTAAAATGATATGTAAACGTAAGTGGAGGCAACACTTCTGTTCTCTTTCTGCAATGTAAGTTCTGAAATTACTTCTCCACTTACACGTTTCATAAAAAATAACAAAGTCCAACGGAGGGTGAAATATAGTTAAAATTTATATTTAGAGTACCATAACAACACACACACACACACACACACACACACACACACACACACACACGACAGAGCAAATGTCGCTACATTGTATTCATTGCATGTCACCAGCACCTGCATTTCAGAAAGTAAGCAAGTAGTACATGCAATTAGATATTTTTATAGACTCACCAGTAATTGAGTTTGAGTGAAACACAGGATAAAACCTATAGACAATGCTGTTTTATTCTCAAAGGTATTCCAGCTCTGGAATATGTAGTAGGTGTATTGTACTCTAAAGAGTTATGGATTTTTTTTTTGCTTTATATTTCTTTATGAACTTTTAATATTTTGTTTTCAAATAATATGTATTTATTGGGGAAAATAAGTAAAAATAAAGTCATGCTTTGCAATCTTACTGTCCAGCAATGGCTGTTGTCAACATTCTCTGGACTTTAAGAGTATGTAGTACGTGTATGTATATGTGCATATGTGTGCGTGTGTGTGTGTGTTAAGAAGAAATTTTAAAATAGCGTTCATTCCAAAAACTCTTGCTTCTATAGAAGAGCATAGTAAGGCATGTTGAAGCAAATTTTCCTTTTTCAGAGAAGAGTCACTTGACTATATCCCTCGTAGTTACACCAAAGTAAAGGAAGCAGGCATCAATTGCCTGGGGGAAAAATACGGCAGAACCTTCTGGAACCTGACAAAGTCACCCCTCCCTATATCTCTTGATATGAAGAGTCAGTATGTGTGGTGAAGGTGGACAAAGTTGCAGAGGGTCGAGGGGCCTCCTGGGAGAAAAGGAAGATGAGTGTGGTATTTTCCCTTTTTGAAGTTCAATGTTACTAGAATATTTGGGATGATCTTGTCAATGGCCGGATGGTAAGAAAGGACCACAAGTGTTCCAAATGGGGTCTTCAGGGTGGTAGGGGAAATGGGGAAATCTAGTCTCTCAGAGTGAGGGCCTGAGGTCTGGAGAAAGCTTGTCTCAGCACACAGAGAGTGGCTGATGGCTGAACCTAGGAGAGCCTCAAGACACAACCTGTTATGAGGCCAGTTAGCACAAAAGAGGTAACGTTGGGATTCTGAGCACAGAGGCCCATGTGGCCCATGTAGGTATCTGAAGCAGCCAACAGATTACTGCCCCACTGCAGCAGGAGCCAGAGACACATGAGAAAGTACCCTTAGCACAGCGTGGGACCCAAAGAAGGAACTCCATAAAGGATCCGATGAGGAAGGCAGGCAAGAACCCTGCCTTGAACCAAGAAAGCTATAGGACTTCCTCCTAAAATAAAACTCTGGAATCCCAAGACTTTACAAGTAGGGGGGATTGGGACTGTATTTACAACCCAAGCTGGTGAAGTGACTATACCGGTAATATGTAAGAATATATGTTTTTTAAAATAGCGTCACATGAAACATGTTTTAAATTGCTGATTTTCTTTTAAGTTTATTATATGTTGATTCAAATATCCATGCATACATTAAACATTTATCAAACACCAGGCAGTGTGCATACCATGCTGAGTAACACACTACATTACCCTCAAGGGTTTCAGAGTTTAATAGGGAAGAGCTGTAAATCACAACACAACTTGGAAAGTGCTAACACTGAGAAATGGACAGAACAGCATGGAAGGCCTGGTTAATAGTACATAGAAGTGGTTTTGTTCCCTGTTTCCCTGATTGCTATCCATCCCCCTTCTTTTCTGCTTTGCCCATAGGCAGGGAAGCCACAGAAGGAAGGAAGGGTGCGTAGGACCCTCAGCATTGTGAGCGGCCAAGTCAGATGAAGGCTGAGGGTGGCATTGAATTTAGCACCTAGAAGGTCACTGGTGAGCATTCAAAATATATATATTTTTTTTTTAATTCTACAGTCTTTACATTTCATGAGAGTTAGAACCTAAATCGAAGGAGCCTTTTGGTACAATTTAATAAAGAAACTTGCTACTCTTGTAGAGTGTTCTACAAACTACAGTTTTATCCCCATTCTGGGTCTCTGTCACCTTCTCCCTTGATTCAGAGCAAAGAGAATAATCTACCTTCTGCTTTCGGAAACCTTTGTTTCCCAGGGCAGAGGAAGGAATGGCCTTGCTCTACTCAGAGTGTCCCTCCTCCCTCCTGTGCAGACTGGGCTCCTGCGTCCCTATTTATTGATTCTGTGCATGTGAAAAAGGCTCTGGCTTTGGAGGTAAGGGGCTAGGAGAGCTCATTCTTGAAGAAGACAAAGGGAATTTGGGCTCTAATTCATTCAGTAACCACCCTTCCCTCTGTCAGCCATCCCTTCTGGCCTGTGCTCCCTGGCTTCCTAGGTTCAGTATGGTACTTGTATACTGAGGATGAGGAAGAGAGAAAATGATTTGTAATTCTCCCAAGTCTATCCTTACTAGACATATTCCTTTAGCCCCTCTTAATTCTTTTCTACCTCTTTTCCAAGGAGGCATTATAGAAACTTAAAAATGGGAAATTGGGCTTCAGGAACTTGGAGCTTTACAAGCAGATGATATTCTTTTAAAAAGCCACTTGAAGGATACATTCACTCATCTACATTTACCTGGTTGTAATGGTAGCTGCCCACTCAATTTCCCTTTAAATATTCACAAATGCATGTGGCAGTAACAGTAGGTCTGCTGGCAGCTGATCTGTTTTTACAAAGTGAAGGAGTCGCCATTTAAAACCTATAAACTGTCACAGTCTGTCATCATTGGAAAGATGTTACCATTATTTAAATCAGACTGTAAATAATGTTTTTCCTCTGTGACGGCTTTTCAGCTGGCAATAAGTCATAAGCAAGCCACAGTAAACTGTGCTTAAGCATTCTCAGCCCATTAGTCCTGCCCACAATTTGGTGCTTTCAGAAAAGCATATAGATGATATTAAAAAAAGATTTTGTCTCTGTTTATGCCTGCCAGGAAAAAAAAAAATCCAAGCAAATGTTTTTGACATAACTACCTGAAAATGAGCTGGGCCTTAATGGCTGAAGCAGATAGAAATAATAAATGAGTTTCAGTTACTGCCTGCCGGCTATGTATCCTTGGCGAGAAGTGTCCCTTCAAAACAGGGCAAAAGTAATCTCTCACATTTCTTTAGTATTCAAGAGTTCATAAAGCCTTAAAGAGACAATTTCATTTAATTTTCACAATAACACAATGCCGTGGTAGAGCACATAGTCTCATCATTGCTCTCATTTCACATATGAGGAAACTGAGGCTTACAGAATTTTTGGCGACACACCCAGGGTTACAGCAGAGTCAGTAAACGATCTAGCAACCTAAAGCTAGGGCTCTGCCTGCAGAGCTCCTCCCTACTGCAGCCTGCTATTGCGTCTCCTCTTGCTTTAACCTTTCTTTTGCATAATGAATTTATTTGCAAGTGTTTCAAAAACACGAGCAGTCCAGTTCAAGAGACAGATTCTTAGTCCAGTCATTCTCACACTTCTCAAGCAGCACATTAGACTAACCTGGGAGCTTTAAAATACCCCACTTCCCAAGCCACACCCCAACCCAAATAAATCAGAATATCTGTGGGTGAGACCAGGTGTCAGTATTTTTTTTAAATCCCAAGAGATTATGACATGCAGCCAAGGGCACTGTTTCAAAAAATCGCTGGGTTTTATCTCCTGAGAAGCTTGTCAGACAACAGGTGGCCTGTCTTACATGGAAAATGGGAATTCATTAAACATACGTAGAATCCAAATACAGATGGTTCCCAACTTATGAGAATTCAACTCATGATTTTTCAACTTTATGAGGGCACGAAAGTGACATACATTCAGTGGAAACCGTACTTCGAAGTTTGAATTTGGGTCTTTTCCCAGGCTGGCCATATGCAGTAGGATTTCTCTCCTGACGCCGGTGGGGGCAGCACGCCGCAGCTCCCAGCAGGTCCTGGGAACACGAGACTCAGCACCCCGGACATGTGCAACCACTCTGCTTTCCACTCTCAGCACACTCAATAACTTACATGAGCCATTCAACACTTTATTCTAAAACAGGCTTTCTGTTAGATGATTTCAACCAACTGAAGGCTAATGTTAAGTGTTCTGAGCACCTTTAAGGGAGGCAAGGCTAAGCTATGTATGATATTCCATAGGTTAGGTGTATTAAATGCATTTTTAACTTACCAATATTTTCAACTTAGGCTGAGTTTATTGGGATGTAACCCATTGTAAGTCAGGAAAAATCTGTACCTGAATTTTTTTTAAAGCCCTTCCAGTGATTCTGGTGCACACAAGGTTTGAGAACCATTGCTTTAGAAGTTGAGAAGACCAACTTTTGAGTTAGAAGACCTGCATTTGACAGGTCTGCCATATATCAGCTGTGTGACTCTAGACATGTCCATGAACCTCTCAAACTTCAGTTTCCTCATCTATCAAGAGAAAATAATAGAAGTACTTACCTTTTACAGTTGTCTTGGTGATTAAATGATATCATGCAGTGGCTGTCCAAGTGGTCCCTAGACCAGCAACACCATCATCTGGGATATTGTCAGAATCACAAAAATTATCAGCGCCCCCCCATGACTGTTGAATCAGAACAGAAACTCAGAGGGAAGCCTAGCGGTATTTAACATGAAGCCCCCGGGGACTGTCATGCATGCCGAAGTCTGATCGCTGATATAACACTTAGAAATTGCTGGCCCACTGCCTGGTGCAGAGAAGTGCTCAACAAATGTTAGATATTATGTTATTATTATCAATGTCAGTGCTGTCAGCATGTGAAAGGCTCTAACACATGGCAGAATGGCCTCCAAGACAACGGCTGGAAGCCAAATTACAACCAGCCCGGAACAACAGGCTGGATATCGAGATTACTAGTACAGGTACCAGCACAAATGGTCTTTGTCCTCATGAATCATTCAACATTCCTGGTGAATTGTGACCATCTGACCACATCATTTCTCTCTTTAAAAACCCATCAATAGTTTTAATCACCCACAATAGTCTAAAATGTGACTTTTCCTTTCTCACTAAATTGGTGCATATAGCTCTCCCCCCACCACGCCCATTACATCTCTGACATTTGTTCAGATTTTTTGAGTAAGCCATCCTCCTGTTCACCTCCTGATTACTGATAATTGCCTTGCTAAGAATCATTATATCTCTGGAAAAGAAAAGGCTGCAAAATAAGGCAGAAATCATTCCATTAGTGAAAATAGACCTATTGAGATCCTACATGTGCCTGCTCTGTCCCCAGTGCAGTGCTAGGGCTTTGTGGGTTAAAAAAAAAAAACCCAGACCTTATCCCTAACTTTATAATAGAGTCTAGTGGGGGAAAAGAACATATATTAAACAGACATTCACAAATCACTACATGAGTAAAATTCTACAAAAGAGAAGTGCAGGAGGCTAAGAGAGATGATGCTGGGGTACGTGACATGGACAGCAGGGGCAGCAGATGCCGGTGGGCTCAGGGAACGACTCCTGAGGAAGTGATGTTTTCCCTGAGACTGAAGACATGTGGAGGTAGGCAGGAAGAAGAACATAGCACCAACATCCCGGGGAGAGGGAATAACAAGGCCCAGAGGAGGAAAAGAGTGTGATGCATTCCAAGATGGTTTGGCCAAGACAGGTGAGCTGATGAACACCTGTTCACTCTAGTCTCTAGTATCAACATTAGATTGAAGGGTGGTGATGTAGACCAATATTAGTTTTATTCTCTATGTTTGATACAGAACCCAAATTGGATCATATCGCTGACACTTTGGGAAACTAACAGGTGAATCAGCCATGAACAGAAACCCAAAGTCCTTGAAGTATTTTGGATTCCATTTGGATTCCAGGTATCATCAAAAATTAGGCAGGAATAAATGTGAAGAATGTGAAGAACTGTAAAGAAAACTTAGAAGAAATTATACTATTTTTGCCTTAAGAAAGATGAAAAGCAATTTTATACTGATTTTCTATATTTGAAGGGCATTTATATGAAAGAAGATAGTCTGTTTTTCTTCATCTCCATTGAGAACAGGCAAGGAAGAAATGTTTTTAAACAGTGGTATTAAAAGTAGGTTTGGCCTACAATGATTTCTTGACAAAGAGAATTAAGTTTTAGAGCTATTACAAAGGGAGATTTAAGTAGTTCCCCCGAAGGCATTTCTAAATAAGCTAGGTTTTCCCATATTGGAGATATTTTACCTGGAAGCAGAATGGGCAACCACATATTTTCTTCAAGTAGCTTGCTGTCCTATGAAGTCCATTCCAAAGCCAAGAGCAATGCAAATAGAAACAACAGTGTCATCTAGTGGACAGATCAGTAATAGCACTCAATATACCAACGTGATTGAATAACTATGCTTTAAATATTGAAACGAATTAATTTTTAAAACCTAGATACAAACCTGTTCCAAGATTATATTTTCCCATTCACGCCTCAGCCACATACACTTAGGGGAAAAACAAGCCTAAAATCATCAGACCAGCTGATGACTAGACCCTGCCGAGGGAATTGGCAGATAAATTCTTTGATAGTCACAGTTTAAAGATTAAACGCAAAAGAATTGGAATATTTTAATAAAATCCCCTAATGTATGTCTTGAGTTTCCCAGATCTGAACCAAAGTACAAGTCGCTGTTGCTGAGATAAAGGGTGATTGCTGATAAGTGGTCATCAGAAAGCTGAAATGACTGACAGGCCCTTTGGGCTGCCCTCCTACTGGTCCCTTCCAGCTGAGCTCTCTCAGACCAGGTCTTTTGGGAAACACCCCATTGTTCAAGACAGTCTTCTCACCATAGATCCAAAATTCCAGCTTTGTCATTGGTCAGAAGCGTTTAGGTTCCCAAGCAGCTGTATGCTGAGCACTTGTGTTGAGCCAAAATTCATAACTGAAACCTACTCCCCAGTATAATGGGAGCAGGAGGGAGGCCCTTTGGAACTGAGCCTGCCAGGAAGGCAGAGCCCTCGGGAGTGGGATTCCAGCCTCATGAAAGAGATGCGAGAGCTTCCAGAAAGCTGGCCCCCATCCTGGATCAGCCGTGATACACCATGCAGTAAATGGGAGGGAGAGATCTAAGTTTCGCGGCATCTGAATTTTATATAACGTGGGGTCCCCCTTCAAAGGAAATAATAAACTATTAATGCAAAACTAGGTATAGAATTTTGGAATAGTCTCATGCAAATGAGGGACCCTGAAACATCGGTGTCACGGTAAATCCACCTTGAGTGGCTAATGTTTTTATTAGAAGAAAAGGGTGTGGGATACATATGTCTGTCAGATTGTGTTTTTCCTCAGCATCATGGGGGAGTTTTGAGGAATATCTCATCAAGGAATGTCAACAGATGGCTAATAGCATCTGTCCTTGTGGCCTTCGTGTTTTGTCCCCTTCTGACGCTCCACACACACGTCTCTCTGTTGACCCTCTTCTGACTCAAGGCTCAGTTAAAAGGTTCCATTGCTTTCCTGCCTATCTTTCTGAGCACAACTATTTCCTTACTTACATACAAATAAAGCTTCAAATATATCTTATTATGGAACTCACCAAAATGAAATGTAGATATTTATCTGTGTCTCTCTCCCAGAGTACAGTATACACATTAGATATTCAGTAAATGTTGTATGAACTAAATTGAATTAAATGACTCAGACATGCTTGAGATTAGTCGATGCTCTTTCAAGTCACTTTGTGGGTGAATGTTGACTATTCCTCCTATTCAAGTGCTGACAATGAATTTATTAATACAAAATGAGGTATTGTTACCCAATTTGAGTTCTATAGACACTTTAATCCTAGATGGCATAATGTATGCATTCATTTATAAAATTAATTCCCCCAAATCAAAAGAGATGGTGCACTTCAGAGGTGAAGAAAAGCTGGGTATCAGAGAAACAAACACATCTACAGAATGCTTTGAAATGACTTTCCTTAAGTTATGTTAACACAGAAGTTATAGTCACAGTAAGTCACTTACTATCCTTATTCTTCTGATAAAAAATGAAGCTCATTTCCTAGATAGTCCAGATGATTCTGTCAAGGGCAAATGGTTCAATGTTTTCTGATGGCACTGCTTAACTACTTTATCAAACACCAGCACTACAAAATGTTGAGATTTCTCTCATTCACTTACCAAGCCATCCAGCCAGTCAGGACTTTACAATACAGATCTCATCTCAGAAATCCCTCTTCTAATGTGCTGGTCCTTCCTTTCTCCACATTGTTTCTCAAAATAAAGCAAAGTTTATTTTCTACCATATACTTTGCATGTCCCTAGAAATCCCTAAAGATATCCAGGTTCGGTCTAGTCACATAGCTTTCTTTCAGTTACACATGAACATCTGGAATCATGACAGATAAACCTGCCTTATGTTTCCACAATTCTGTTTCTTTTCCACAAGCCTGTTAGAACAAAATACTGTAGCTCTGGCTCCTTCCTAAAATGATCATCTTCTCTAGTCAGTGCCAGAGTGTAAGGCTAAGAAAGAAATGAGGCATAGAGCTGGAAAACATTAAGATATTTCCTCATCTTTACTTCCTCAGAAGCCCTAGACTGGACCACCAGGTGGACTTTTGGAAGAGGATGGCACCTGTGGGATAAAGGTTCCTTAGCCTTTAATTAGAACAGAAATTGGTATTTCCCTAATTCATTGTGCCCAGGGTTCAAGGAAAATTTAATAATTGTTAAGTGCTTTAAGTTGTTTTAGATATGGGAATCCAGTAGGAAGTCAACAGGAGGTCACAGTCACTCTCTGGCTCTATTTCAGTCTCTCTTAATCATAACTTTTGAACATTACAGGTCATCAGAGACCAGAGGAATTGTTGTCAGACTGTTTTCTTCTCGCCTTTTCTCTTCTTAGTCATCCCCCACACTTTTGACCTCCCAGAAAGATTCTTTCCTTTCTGATTCATTCCAAAATTGCTAGCTCAGTGAAACCAGTATGAGAAGCATTCTTAACTTGAACAAATGCAAAAGAAACCACACGGCAAAGCTTTCACACACTCCACAGACTCGGAGATGATGCACTAGAGATAAACCTGGGAATAACTTGCTGATCCAAGGAAGTCTTCAAAAGCATGGCAAAGCCATGGGACAGACACATTCTGCAGTCAGAAGAGGCAGTATTTGAGCGTCAACTTCACCACTTTAACGGTGTTATTTTATTTTTCTCCTTTGTAACATAAGGATGAAACTGTACTTCATTGAAATTTCGAAAAAATTAAGTGAGGTGGTAGTGCATGTAAAGTGTATTAATGTAGTAGGTTATCAATAGTGATATTTGTTGTTAGTTATTGTTGTCATGAGAGGCCCTGGCTTCACTTCTCAAACTTTCATATCATTTAGAACCAATGAACTTATGCCCTTTTCAGGAAGCCAGACTGGCAAAAGAGAAAGCTTTGTAGGGAAACATTCTCGTTAATCTCACCTATGATCTTCTTCATATGTTCATGTATCATTTCTTCATCATGTACTCGTTCACTGCTCACATCATACTCTGTCTTCTCATCGTTGTGCAGTGGCCAATTGCTGCAAGGGCCAGCTGTCCTAGCAGTGGCCAGAAAAGCCTTTAGTAGAGAGGGAACAAGTGAGAAACATCATATATTTTGCAACTGCATTTATTAAAGCTGCATTTGCAACTCATGAATCTCTTCTGTGGCTTAAGAATTTATTTTCAGATTTTATTTTTTTTGTGGCTGTTGATGTCCACTATTTGAAATAGTAGTTGGTGGTAAGGGTTTGGGGATTGGGGTGGGAAAGGGTCCTACGTGGAAAACATAGTCTCATAATTTGGAGCTAACAGGCATAAACAATAAACACTTTCATTATCTCTTTTATGTCCTCTTAATATGCTTATGATTAGCTTATAGACTTAATTCTAACCAAAAGCTGTATAACCTTTTGCATGTCTTTTCTGCCTTATGACATGAACAACTAAAGCAGCTGACTTGTCAAGTATTGAATGAGAGGCAGGGTTAAGAGTAGAGTCAGTCAAACTTCCTGAGAATGTTAGGCATGCTGACTTAGCCCTTTGAACAGTGTCCTATTATATTCTTTAGCCTGAATGAAGTGAAGATCTCTCCAACTACCCATGAGCGAATTGTAAAGTCAGATAACAGACACCTAAAAAAAATTAATACTAGGTCACAGAACCAACCAAACTAAAATAATCTTCCTTCCTGTTGGGCTTTTGGAGGGAAGGGTTCTTGCTTACTTGCTGGATGGGAATGGAAAAAAATAAAAGCAGAGAACCTAAGGTGATCTCCAAACAGAAAACTGGATAACTCCTCAGGATGAAATTTGGGGTAAATAGCTGAGTGAAAGATTCCAACTGTGGTAGAATTAAAGCAGAGAATCAAGGGAACCGCAGAAGTGGAGCTATGGTTTATATGCTGGAACTTTTCTCTTGAAATTTCTTTTACTTTGGCTGTTGCATTTGGAAGCTGCAGGAAGGTGAGACTGGCCCACACAGGGCTCCGGCTATTATTTGAGTTATATTGCCCAAAGCAGAAAATCAGCACAATTTCAAAAGAAGTGTGACTTTGTACATATTAAACAAATTGTATCATTGTCCCTATGGCACATATATTCTCTACTCTCTCCACAGAGGCATTGAAGTATATTAAAAACTTATTTTGCATATGTTGCCATAGGGTCCGGGGGCCAAAATACATCTGTAATGCAGGGAGCATAGAAATTCCTTTAAAATATATGTATTTGAAATACATTGCTTGCCTAGATAATCTACAGATATGCTTAATTCATCATACGCTAAGAGATGTGGCCTGAAATTATTTTAGTGAATAATGAAGGAAATCTGTGACTCATAAAGGAAATATAATACAATCTCTTAAGGCACAGATTTTAGACAATGGGAAACAGTTAGGTTACACTCATTTTTTCAGTAGGTAGTTGAATGCTTCAAGGAATAGTTTACCTGAAGAACGTAAAAAACTATATAAATATAGAAAATGTATTTTACCAGTATTTGTTTTTATTCATTTAAACACATATTTTTATATATATATTTAATATTTATATACATTTTAATATTTTTATTTTTATTTTACCTTGGTTCATCTCAGTAACCATTTAAACATTATGATTTTAGAGATTTCTAATGACATGAATATATCACAATATCAAAAGTATTAGATGGAGAATGGTATTTATGACTCTAGGTTATAATGCATGGAAATGATGACAAAGTAAATATATCAACATACTAAGGATTTGTAGGTGATAGAAGTGATGTAAATGGTCTGAAAATTTTCAGGGTTTTGTAAGCAATTCCCTACACAGATTTTTAAATTAAAAAAAAATCACTTTTTTTCAATTAAATATCATACCAAAGTGTTAAATACTAAAAGATCCTAGTCAATATAAGTCTGAAATACTTTCAAGGTCATGTAGACAAAGACAAATGACTATTTAAATCCCATTCATTTAATTAAGAGCCTTTACTGATCTTACAAGGTTGGGTTAGGTGGTCTCCCAACTGGCTTTAATAATACTTAGGTCATTACGTCTAGCATGATGCATACCCTGCGATATTGTGTCACTTCTCGTCTTTCTTCCCTCTTGGACCGTACTCTTAGCATTCAGCATACTGGCTAGCATACAGTGGTTTTTAAAAAATGTTGAGTGAATAAAAAAACGAGTGAATCCTGCAATTTACCTCACTATTGGTTGTGTACACTATTAAGATTTTCTATGTAAATAAAAACATGCATTTTCCCACTGATGAGAAGACAGATACAACCAACACCCAGAGTCAAGCAAGGGAAAAATGACTAATTCCTCTAATTCTTTTTTTTAAACAAGACTAACCATACAGTTTCAACTTGACTTGTACTACTTAGCAGGAGTGGGAGGAGGCTCATAAAAATATTTACCTGGCCTATTAGTTGTGCGGCATTAAAAAATAAAAAGGTCAACTATGAGATGAAGATGGATTACTGTAGTCAGACGGAAAAGCAAAACTAGAACTCTCCTTCCATGTGCCTTACTTATCTGGAGTTTAGGAAAATCAATTACCAGAGAAATCATACAGCTGAACAGAGCCTTAGAGATCTAGTTTAAGACCATCATTTCACAGATAAGAAAACTCAGCTCTAATGAGTTGGTCACTGGCCTCAGGCCAACAAGTAGTACGTGGAAGAGCCATAACTCAGCCTGATTCACGTGCTGCTGAAACTGCGCTCCTGACACTGGGCGTTACGTCCTCCTTGCCCACTCAGTGCTCTTCCTGAGATGCCACGGCAGGCTAAGGGTTCTGGAAAGCCTTGCAGGGAAGAATTCTGTGTAATGTTGCTTAATCTATCTATTGTCTTCCAACCTCATTTGGCCATAGAACTACTGTCTACCTTTTAGCAGATATAAATATTCTCCAGGAATAAATCTGGTGCAATTCTCAGGTAGTCCCAGTATCTCTGCTACAGAGTCGTGGGAACTGAATCTCACGGATGCAACCAACAATTCATGTGGTTATCAATACAGAATCACACTGGGTGAATCCATTTCTTCTATGTAACTTGCCATGTACACAAATAAGCTTGGGCTGGTGGAAACCCAACTCAATAAAATGCCTACAAAAGCACAAGAGGTTGCTCATGCTGACTGTGCCTGGCACAGGAAGTTAGCCTGCACAGTGCAACAGGGCACAGTTGTCATTCCTTCAAATGGGATTGGTACTGTCCCTTGGGAAGTGGTGTTCTGTTTGTGACAGGGACTCTGTCTTGAAGGCTCTTAATAAGTCTTTTGCCCACTTCCTCCAGGCTAGGAAGGGCAGAGAAATGGAAAAATACAATTGTAAGCAAGTATTTTTTCAAATTTACACTTGTATGATGTCTTGCAAACCTTTCCTAGAAACAGAATGTAAAATGTACCTTTTGAGTCTTTGAATATCTAGGACAGTTTATCCAGGACATACATAGCTGATAATAAGCTTAGTTTCAGGAGAAATGGAAAGAAAATTGAGCATATTAACTCTTCAGGCAACTAGTATATCCCTTCCTGCCTTGCCTGTGACTTTAAATATAAGACTATTAAATTACTAATGAACGCTGTAATTGCATGAGCTATAAGCTCTTATGCAATACAATTACATATGCTTATTAAATAATGAGTGGTGATTTTGCCCTATAAGTACACAATTTACTACAGAAAGGCTAAATTAGGGAGCAGAGAGGACTTAAAGCAGAGTAACTTTTGACTAGACAAAATAAAACATGAATATATAGGGAAAATTTAGTATGCCCAAGTTAGTGAAAGTCAACATAGGGAATGCCCTCATTTAATTCTGTAAAGCCCCCTGATATAGACTTCCTGAACATTTAAGAATTTTACTTTACAGAAGGAAACTTGAATACTAACATTTGAACATCTCTTAGAAAGATTACTCTTCTCTTGTGTTTGCATAAAGAAACATTATTATTAAGAAAACCAATTTACTCAGCATCAGATCAGTATATTCTAGGGTTCCTTTCATTTAATCCAAAAATATCACCCAACAAATGTCATTTATCCTCCAGAGTTTGCTACAGTTCAGGGGCTTAAAAACTCAACAATTTGAATGGCATTTTTCAATGAATTGGAGCAAACAATCCTAAAATTTATATGGAACTGCAAAAAACCCAAAATAGCAAAAGCAACCTTGAGAAAGAATCTCAAGGGAGATCACACACCTTAATTTTAAGCCATACTACAAAGCTATAGTGATTAAAACAGCATGGTACTGCCTAAGAACAGACTCTAGATCAATGGAACAGACTAGAGGGTCCAGAAACAAACCCATACAATTAATATATGACAAAGGAGATAAGAATGTACAATGGGGCAAAGAGTATTTTCAATAAACAGTGTTGGGAAAACTGGACAGCACATGTAAGAGAATGAAACTGGATTACTGTCTAACTCCATACACAAAAGTAAACTTGAAATGGATTAAAGACCTAAATATAAGACATGAGACCATAAAACTCTTAGAAGAAAACATAGGCAAGAATCTCCTGGACATCAGCATAATTTTTTTCTGGATATTTTTCCCCAGTAAAGGGAAACAAAACAAAAACAAACGTAAAATAAAGTGGGACTACATCAAACTAAAAAGCTTCCATAGAGCAAAGGAAACCATCAACAAAATGGAAAGGCAACCTATCATACAGGAGAATATATTCTCAAATGAAATATCTGATAAGGGGCTAATATCCAAAATACATAAATAACTCATATGCCTCAACACCAAAAAAACCCAAATAACCTGATTATAAAGTGGACAGGGGAATTGAATAGACATTTTTCCAAAGAAGACATACAGATGGCCATTAGGCACATGAAAAGATGCTCCACATCACTAATCATCAAGGGAATGCAAATAAAACCACATTGAGATATCACCTCACACCATTCAGAATGGCCACTATCCAAAAGGCAAGAAATAACAAGTGTTGGCGAGGATGTGGATAAATGGGAGCCCTCCCACACTGTTGGTAGGAATGTAAATTAGCTCAGCCACTATGGTAAGTAGATGGCAGTTCCTCAAGAAACTAAAAATAGAAATACTATACAACCCAGTAATTCTACTTCTAGGAATTTATCCAAAGAAAACAAAATCTCTTATTCAAAAAGATACATACATTCCTAAGTTTATTGCTGCATTATTTATAATAGCCAAGATATGGAAGCCACCAAAGTGTCCATCAGTAAATGAATGGAAAAAGAGGAAGTGGTACATATACACAATGGAATTATTGCTCAGCCATTAAAAAAGAAGAAATCCTGCCATTTGCAACAACCTGGATAGACCTAGAGGGTATGATGCTAAGTGAAATAAACCAGGCAAAGAAAAACAAATACCATATGATTCCACTTACATGTAGAATCTAAAAATGAAACCAAACAAAATAGACAAAATAGGCTTATAGACACTGAGAAGTGACTTGTGGTTACCACAGGAGAGGGGCTGGGGTGGTTGGGTGAAATAGGTGAAGGGGATTAAAAATTTTTTTGATTTAATGAGCACATCAACTACAGATTCATTTCTTATTGGTTGACTCATAAAAAACAAGCTCCTGAGAGTGATGTTTAAAATTGGAATCCTATATATTTGTATAACCATGTTCATACCTGCATTATTCTCAATAGCCAAAAAGTGGAAGCAACCCAAGTGTCCATCAACATATGAATAAACCAAATGTAATATATGCATACAAAACAATATCATTCTGTTTAAAACGGAAGGAATTGCCAAGAGATATCTTTTTTTTTCAAAGGATCACATATCATAATAGAGGACTAAGTATTTCAGATGACAGATTTCCTATTCTTCATCTAGCACAGGGAAAACAAATCAGTAAAATGGTGATAAAATAGGTATAAGTCAACAGGGATATTGAGACTATACTACTTAAACCTACAGTGACACTCAAAATGCTTAACTACTACATATAGTGCAAAATATTTAAGTTTCAGTCCCACATTTAGCAAGATGATAGAGTATTCTTTCATTGGATTACAAAGATACTTGAGAATATTCTGAAGACATGTATTTTCTGTAAACCCATTCACATCACATCCATCAATAAGTGCCCTGAATTTCTTAATTATTTGGGAACTAACCCAGTTAGAAAAATTTATATTTTCTTATCCCCTTTTTCTCCCTTTCTATCTAGGAGGGGGCACAGAAAACAAAAGAAATAGAATGCAAATCTGTCAATGTGGTTGTCTTCTTTTTCATCCATAAAAGTTTCCACTGGGTAACAAGTTGAAAATTGCTCATAACTGACAATGTACTTTCATAAATATTTCTAAAAATTATCTTTGTTGTCTCTGATTCTATTAACAAGAATTATTGATGAACCAAAATTTTAAGAAGTAACAATCCAACCCTTACTAATTTTGTAAAAGTTGAAGAAAAAAGTTCTTTAGAGAAGAAAGTTTCTTCTCTCTTGTTAAAAACAAAAGTAAAACAATAAGCCAAGGAAACTGTAGCAATGAATTTATTGAAAATTAACTAGACATTACATTTCTGATAAAGATGTCACAAAATGCATGAAGCATAACTGGTACAACACTTAAAAACTCACAAAAGAAAAAGAATTTTCATTTTCAAAAGAAATAATATATACAAGACACTTTTAATCTCTGAACACCATAATACAACTCATAACATTGATTCTGAACACCCAGAATAAAATAGACTTTCAACTGAACTGAAAGGAAAAATTTCTTTTCCCAACTTGAAGATTCCTTGGCTACCACCTGTGTATCACACACACAAAGTAATTTTTATTATCAGACAGTAAACCGATAATATTTTTTATATTCCTAATAGGAAAATACCTCTCCTACAAATAGAGAAATTTGGGCTAAGTCCAAGCAACAAATCAGTTGGTAGCTCCAACTGATGGGGTACCTAGAATCACCATTTTCTAGAATCTAGAAATTACATTAATTTTACTTATAAGACTTTATTTTCTTTTAAGAAACTGCCTGGATTGGAGGGCATGCTGATTTGCAAGGAGTCATTGTATTTACACTGAGAAACTGTAGGAGCGGCGGGATGGGGGTCTCACATACTTATCATCTGCTCATCACGGTTTTCTGAAATACTCTTCTACTATATAATACATTGTAGCTCGTGGATAACAAACTCCCTTTGAAGAAAATTATCCCAGATAATCCATCTGTAATAACATATGTACTACCCAATGCAGTGATGATGGGCAGTTTGGAAAGGCAAAAATGCTGCATCAATTTTCAGAGGCACTATTGCAGCATCATCTCTGAAATGGAGAATTGCATGTGTACTTTGGAAATTACTTCCCTTCCAAATACCCAGCATGCATGAATTTCCTCTCATAAGCTCTCCATAAGCTGAGGAAGTCAGGTGTCCAAATGCGGAATTGCAGGTTTTTGAAGGGCTTGGTGCCACCATCCCCTTCTTTCCTGATGGATTTCAACAGTTCATTGAAAATATTTCACAGTTCTCATACATTTTCACATAGAAGGCGAAGATGATTGAGAAATTACTAGATTCTGTAGATTGGCAAAAAAAAAAAGAGTCTCAACACAGTTTATCATCTTTGGAAAACCAGTCATAATTGCATTTCCTTATCCGTCATCAAGGGTAACGAGTATTAAAGTAAGAGCTCCCACATTTTGGTGGGAAAATGGCAAATTCTTGTCACTGACACTGGCACCAAGTAAAGGGGGTCCGTTCCACAATTGTAGGGGGAATTTAAATAAAACTGTAGAAGGCTGACCTAGACAATTTGCGTTCTAAATTAAATTTCTCAGGCCTGATATTTTTAGTTTGAGTAACAATGCTGGTCTAATTTGCTAGAAAATTAGCAACATTCTCTTTCACCTTTAGCTGGGTGGGCAGACTCAGCCTGATGGTCTTGCTCACTCTTTACCCACGTCTAAAGCTAACACCTAAGCCGACTCTACATGCATGTAGATGCAACATGCTAGTTGGCACAAAGCAGGCAGGGGAGGAAACCCTCACCTTCCTGAAAATCCCACTGGAGAGTGACTGGCAATAATTTCCTCATATATACAATGTTAGTAGATTTTAAGACAGATACACATAAAGGTACACAGATGTTTCCACTTCCCACCATTGAGTGAAACATGCTGTTCTTTGGAGAAAAAAATACATTCATTTTATTCAAGTATATTTCAACAAAGATGCTCTAGCTTTGTTTCACTACAAATGATTCACATGTGTCCATGGGGAATTTCATTTTAACTTCCCTTTGGTGTGGATTTCATGAAGTTTTGATTGTAAAAATTGATCTAACTATATCGACTGCTTTTATCTGAAAGCATGAACTCTTTTATGTCCAGTTTTTATATATGTACACTGTCAACAAGAACCAAAACAGTCTACATATGAACAGTGGCTTAGGACTGGCCTCCTCCGTGAGAACGAGGGCCGCCGGCGCCAACGGGCTCAGCACGCACTCGGGGCGGCTCCCGCGTCCGGAGCTGCGCTGGCAGCGTGCTCTCCTTCGGTGGCACCCTGGGAGCGTGGTCTGCAGAGAGGCAGCACTTCTCCGACTAAGGCTTGTTTCCTGCCCTGGCTTTGTTGTTGGGGTTGCAGTTTAGGTCTCTCAGCAGCAAGTCACAGTCGCTGAGCGCATCGGCGGGCAGCAGCTTCCGGATCTGCTCCACTGTCCTTTGGTAAGCCATTTTCTCTTGCTCCAGGGTCCGGATTAAAGATTTCATTTTGGTCTCTCTGGTCAAAAGGTTTTCCAGGTTGGATTCCAAGGTCTGAATTTTAGCATGAGCTATCTGTTTGCGGGGGGAGGGGGGAAACCAAAATCCACTAAATAAAAAATCTGAAGATGGGCTCTTCATTATAGCAGCAGCCAGACCTGCCCTCTATTAACCAAGCATATCAAATGACTTACTAAAACAGCATGTGAAGCAAGTATTCTGGAACTCTTCACAAAATGGAGATGTTTAGGTTTCTCAAAAATATAACTATGGTACTAACCAAATATATCTCATTTCACTGAATACACCAAAAATGCAACATTAAATCAAGTTCCCAGAGTGGTGGAGGTTCCCCTGGAATGAGTGGGCTCTGGCATGGCTGAAGGAGAAACAGGAGATTCCTGACACTATCCAAAGGTGATACAAGAGGATTTTTGCCCTCTGACTGCAAATACAGGGTCTTTAACACATACTTAGGAGCCTATCAGTTTTTATGGGTGTCAGGGGTTTGCAAGTTCTGTGTGAACCCCTGACATGATGACATAACTTGGGAACCCCTGACATGATGACATTGAACTGTCCATGAAAAAGTTTGTAACCGTCAATAAAAACCATTACAATATAAAACATGTGCAAATCCACCTTCCCTGGCAAGGAAGTGCTCCATTAATCACCAATGAAACATTCAAGTGCTAAGGTACAATACCCTACCTGTTTGTTTTTCTTCTTAAAAATAAACAATACTGCTCCTTTTCAAATAAGAAAAGGCATACAATTTTCTGTAAGTGAGAGCTAATGTAAAATGAAGTGAAGAAACTAAGTGTTCCTAATTCTTGGGGAACAATGACTCTAGAGGTGCCTCATTTCTGTGCAGTTTCTCTCCCAGCCATTCTTGTGAGGGCACCTGCCACACAGAAGCAGAGTATTAGAGTTCGCCAGTCAGGGGACAAGTGCACTGTGGGGAAGCGGGGGGAAGCAGAAACCAAGGGGCCATTAGGCACTTCAGATCTAACTCCGAATTCATCTCCCCTGGTCCGAGAAGGTCACTTTCAGACCTCCCCTCCTCTAATAACTCATAAGCTCAGGGCCTGGATACACAGCACACATCATACAAGTTGCAGCTGAAGAGTAGTAGCTTATAAAAAATTGCTTATTGCATTTGCAAGTGCACATTTATAAATAAATAAACAATATTTTATATTCCCAAGTAATTAGCCCCTGATGACAGGGACTGTGTGTTACATGTTTTCATTCACTTTTCTCATAAGTGGCTCCTTTTCTTTCCATTTCAGTGAGTTTTACTCTAGACAGTTCTCATCATCACCAATCAGATTTCTGTCTGCAAATGATTTCAAGCCAGCCTCTCTACCTCCTCTCCCATTCTAAGCTGCCCTCATCAAGGTTTCTAGACTGATCTTTCTAAAGTACAGCTCAAAAACTTTGAGAGAACTCCCTCTCAACAGGTGTAAAGCCACACTTCTCTGCCTGACACAGAAAGTTATCTACAATTCTACCTCCATCGTATTTATCCTACTTCTCCCCAACAGAAATCTTTACTGGTGACAAGCTGACTCTGGGGCCCAGCCACACTCTCCTTATTTATACCAAACCCCATCCCACTCTCCTCATTCATTTCTTCCCCCAACTCTTCAGAGTCCAGCTCAGGCCCCAAGTCCCCCAGAGCTTTCCCATTTCCCATATTCAACCCCTCCTCCCTGAAACTTAACCAAATATGTGCAATATGCAATAGGTATTTAAGCAGATTCTGCTGTGAATTGCCATTTGACAATTTTGTGACTGTACATTTACTCTGCCAAGTGATACTGAAATCGTTATGTGCATCCTTAGCCCCCAGAGCACGTGGACACAGTCTGGTCCACAGGCCCATCTTCAGCAGTGGTTCAATCCATGTCACATCTCTGTCATTCCCAGTATAGTTTGGGGCATGCAGAAGGGATTCAAGGACTGTCTCATTGTCTTTTACCTGTAATTTTTCTAGGAGATCCATGTTTTGTCTTTTCAGTTGGCTATTGGCTCTCTCCAGCTTCTCCAGTGGTTCACTATCCTCACAGGCATATGAAGATTCCTGAAGCTCATCCTGAAGCACGTGATATTCCACCTCATAGGCATGCAACTGTTTAGAAATATCCATCTCAAAAACCTGCCATGAAAACACCATCAGTTAGTCTGGCCTTCAAGACACACGGCAAGACACAGTCTGTGTATCGGGTATACTTCATATAGATTTCCACATACTTATTAATGATGACTAGTGGCATATCAAATGGCATATCAATAGGAAGAATAATATGTGTGATTGTCAATATAAGAACAAATAGAGTATTTCTACACAACTGAAAGAGTCTCATAATGATGCCAAGACACTAGAGAAAGTTCATGTTCAAGGGTATTTTGCAAAAAAATATACATAGTCTGGTAACTATCTCCTAAAATGTAGTATATCACATAAAAGTTAATTATAGAGTAATTCTTATCTGTGTTAGAGATAATTTTTACTGAGTAGTAAGCACAATTGTATAGGATATTTCCATAACAATGAGATCAAAACATTTCTAAGTCTTTGTCAATTGGCCAGAAAAGTCTTTATGTAAATATAATCACCCATCTGCTATTCTATGTGAGCCTTGTAGGAGACATATACATATTCTACCACACAGCAAATCTTAAACACGCACACCCTGAGCACTGTATAGAACTGCAGGGTTTAATCGGGTGTGCCTCTGCTCTCCCATATTGCCACCAAATAGTAGGAGTTTGCTTAGAAATTAGAGACAGCTGACCCCTCCCCAGTCTCAACTTGCAAGGGACAGAAAGGCAGCAGCTGCCATATAAGCAGTGGTGTCTATACTAATCTGTAGGAGAAAAGAAGCCACAGAAAAGGCTGACGTACTTACTTACCCTACTACCTTTCAAGATACTCAAATCTTAGAATTTAAATGAGATTCCTAGATGACCTGGTCATCCCTTTCAAACAAGCATTGTGGGGATGGATACAATAGACTATTACACCATTACAAATGATGGTATAGATCTATATTTATTGACATGGAAAATGTTCAATACTCTACATTTTAATAAAAAATATTTTATATAATAAAAAACACAAAACAGCATGCATAGTATGATTTCACTTATGTGAAACTGTTACATATATGTATATAAGCAAAGAGATGTGTAAAAAGAAGTTTAAAAGGTTTTAAATCTCAAGGTGTTGAGATTCGTAGTTACTTTTATTTTCTTTGTGCTTTTCTGCATTATTGGCATTTATCAGTGACCATAAATAATGCTCATCAGGCCTCCTTTAATATCAGCAGTTCATTCCATAGTTCATCAACTCTAATTGTTAGAAAAGTCTAATATTAAATTTAATTCTGCCTGACTATAAATTCTATCCATTAATCCTAGCAAATATCTCTAAACTGGGTAATTCCCACATTACTTTCAAAAGAGCCAGGGACTATAATAGTGTGCTGATTACGTTCCATTTCCCTAGATCCATTCTCGGCCCTCATCCATTCTGCTCTATCCTGGGAGACTGACCCTTGGGACCTGCATTCCCCACACTTCCTTTTCTGCTGGCTTCTGATTGGGTATGGCCAGTGGGAGGGGTCTGTAGGAGATAGGAAGGGGCAGGAGAAGGAGGTTGATATTTCTGGCTCATCAAGAGCACAAAAACCTCCAGAAAAACCATTCTCCATTGTTCCTGCACTCATGGGGCCCAGTAACACTATTACAGCCTTATCTTGCTCCCTCAGCACCATGGGTATGAACAGCTTCCCTCTGTTACCAGTTCCTGGGCATCCTTGCTTGGTTTCCTTAACCCTGCCCCAGCCTCGGTAAATGGCACCAACATTTGAATCACTGAAGGTAGACTCTTTCCTACAAAGGACCCTAACTGATGCAAGTCTCTTCATTTAAGCCTCACAAATCGTCTTGGGTCAGTACTGTCCCTTTTTGGGGGTTAGAATACTAGGGTTCAGAAGATTAGGGTGAAGTATACAAGCTAAACAACTACTAAAAAAGCTAGATGATGCAAACCCAATACTAAGTCCAAAGGCTATGCTCTGGCCACATGTACTCCCGATATATTTTAAAACAGAATTAACAGTATTACAAAGGTCTCACTTTGTTTCTTAGGTCCCCTAACTCTGTCAGTTCCATCTTCAGTCTTATCACTGATTTAAATTCAGATTCCTGAAACTCATTATGTAGCGCTGAACCACTTTTCCTGTGCATAGCCACACAATGTCACAATGTACAAATTTCACAAGTCTCATTTCTAAATAACATATATCAGATAAAATTTTTAAAAGATACCTACCAAGCAAGACTACATCTTTATGCTAACGCATTTAATACATGATCATTTGAGACATTGCTACATAATCCTGTATCTTATTTAAATAGTACCTGTGTGATAATTTTTTCCATTTCAGATGTATTCATATCAGGTAGCGTGCTTTTAAGAAATTCGACAATATTTTCAAAGCTTTCACATTCCATTATAAGTGTCTCTTGGCTGCTCAGTAGGCTGAGTGCAACCTTAAATATAACTTCAGTGCCCTGAAGAAAAATAATATCTAAAAAAAAAAGAGAGAATTTTCATGACCACAGAAGTAATTTGTAAAAGAAAACTGGTCAGAAATTATTTCACTCATTTGTGGAGTATAACAACAAAGCAAAACTGAAGGAACAAAACAATAGCAGACTCTCAGATTCCAAGAAGGGACTGGCTGGCGGTTACCAAAGGGAGGGGTTGGGGATGGTGAGTGGGGAGGGAGGGAGAAGGGGATTATGGGGCATTATAATTCACAATCACAATATAGGTAGCTCACAGGGAAGGCAGTACAGCACGGAGAAGACAATGACTGTAGCATCTTACTAAGCTGATGGACAGTGACTGCAATGGGGGGCTTGAGGGCTTGATAATATGGGTGAATACTGAAACCACAATGTTTATATGAAACCTTCATAAGATTGTATATCAATGATACTTTAATTTAAAAAAAAACAAAGAAAACTGGTCAAAATCACCTAAATTCAAAAAAATAATAATATGACTGAATATTTAATATTAATATTAAACATGTTTAGACAGTCTTAACTTATTTAGGAATCTCAGATAAGGCCATAGTAAAAAGAAAAAGATAAATTACCTGTTTGTCTAGTACTTAAAATTATTAGCAGAAAATTTAACAGAGAAGAAGTAAATCTCAAAGACACTTATTCAATTGATATTTAGATTTTTCTTCACAAGGGAATACAAAACAAATCAACATAATGAATCAGTACTATTTAAATATTCATTACCATAACACAAAGGTAAATGAACCAGTTAATGCATAATTAAACCTATATCAGCAAGAAATTAAAAAAAACCTTGAGAAATCAAAACCAATACATAACCTAAATCAGAAGTGAAAGAGAAAAAGCAGTGCTACCCTAACTCTGAACTCTTAGCAAGTACAGCTTCCTAACAAGTACAAACATGCAATAGTTTTAAAAATATCAAATACTTTTTGTATGAAAGTTTCTCTCAATCTATGCCACCCTGTAATCAACAAGCAACACGGAGTCTTTAAGAAAGAAGGAGCTGTGAAGTAATTACTTTAAACATGGACATTCTTGCTTATGCATCTTTCCCTTTCCTGACAGTCTCTATATTTTCCTCAACTCCAAGATAAGGATCAAGCAGCTACTGTAGAGCTTGACAGTCTCACATGCTCATAGCAAAATACAGACCACAGGATGATTTGCTTCTTGAACTAATACCAAGCTTCCAAGGGTAAGTCAAAGAGAGATGTTCTGAAACATCATTTTGATTTGATAAACTATTCTCTGAGAAGATAGATATTTATATAGAATAATAAATATAAATATGTATTTATAAACTATATATATATATATATATATAAAGGATTTATAGGAGACCCATTAATGGGGACCCAAGCTTCAACAAAAACTTCACTGGAGAAAAGCAAATCTGTCTATTCATTAAAGAAGAAAACTCTGGTGAACACTTGATTTCATGGATCTTCATTTTACTCTTCTGTTGCACTTTGTCTACAGATTGTGCCACTGCTAATGTTTATATAATTGTGTTACTACAGTGTTTAATCTTTTAAAACACAGCCCCCAATACTAAAGACACCATGCACTGTGTCTTTAACATATGCACATATTAAACACACATCTTCAAAACAGAAGTTTCCCTGAACATTTTTCCTTACTATTTGCAATCCTCCCTTATCTATTTTCACTATATTCTATTTTAATTATTATTTTTTTTAATGTGGGTAATCACCTACAATTGGGTCAATACTCACAATTTGACAAAAAGCTCCTGCGTAGCAAAAGCATACTGACCACTATAAATATTGACTGCTTTCACCATGGATACCAGATACATGAGCAGAACGTAAAACCATGGGAGCCCTTTCTGAGGTCATCGAGGTCGTAAACATGAGAACAAACCACCAGTAAAGAGCTGTTTCTGATAAAACGTTTGCTTTTTAAATAATGGACTTAGCCAAGCCTAACTGGAGACTTGTGAGTAGACTGAAGGGTCCCCAAAGGGAGCATAAACCATGGCATACTCTCTTTTCATTCCTGGTGCAGACACTGTAGCAGAGCAAGACAGGAGAGCAGTAACTAGCCCCAGGCCATGCAGCCCTTGCTCAGTGCTGTCCCTCAGCCACCCTGTCTTAGAGACTGGGGCCACCGCCACTGTGCTGGCCTGAAAGGAGGGTCACTTGAGCAATGAAACAGGAATTTCAGTCACCTTGTTAAAAACAAAAAATCAAATTAAGATGTGCCATTAGAATAACATGGGTAGAGGTACTTCGACTGACCCAGTAAGAGAATATGTTTCTCTGTGTTTTGAATCCTGGTTGAAGAGAACAATAGGAAAGGAAGAAAAAGAAAAAAGAAAAAAGAAAAAAAAACAGAGGGAGGAAAGATGTGTATAAAAATCTAGAAAATTATACAAAGTACTTAGTTCAGATTTTTTAAAAGTGTACTCTGATTTTTAAGTATACATGTAAATAAGAGCTACATTACCACTTACTCAAATACAGGAACCTAATTCTTTTTTCTTTCCCTTTTAATTTTAATTTTATTTAAGATTTCAACTCACTCTCAGAATAGAGCTGGACATTTATTAAATTCCATTATCAATGCACTGTTCTGTGTAACATACGCTAAAACAATCAGGGCACCATCTAGTTAGAAGTATATTCCTTGGAATAAATAACACGGTCCCATTTGATTATAGGCATCTCTTACCAAAAACTCTGGCTACAAATCCTAGTGGAAATTGAGAGGCAAACAATGTGAGAAACCAGGGGGCGGCATAAAGACTGGGGCTGATTTCATTCTCTTCAAGATGACTGTAGAGATCTCTGTGGTAGTCATGGAGGAGCCTGGACAGCTGATACATTTGAATCTGAAGTTAATTTGGGGAAGAAAAATAAAATATGCATTTATCTAAGTTCATAAAAATATATTAACTTTAATTTTATTGCTTTTATAACAAATTCACATATATTCAATAAATAAAGGCAGTATTACTTTATTTTTATTTTTATGTTAAAGGTGATATTAATGTTCAACTTCACTTAACTCAAGTCATAAAGCAAGTCACAGGAAGTCCATCTAAGACTATTAAGTAAGTTTCCCTACCGTGTGTTCTGGTGTTACATATACATATACACATGGAAATGGTATTTTCCTCATGTAGAAGGCATTGCTTTTAATCAGAACTGTCCTGGTTCAGGACTCTCATGCAAGATCCATTCTCATTTCAGACCAATTCCAGAAAAGCCCCCATTCTCAAGAATCTACCATACTCAGTTCAGAAGCAAAGCTCATCTCTGTTTGCTGGACGCCACACCTGATTTAGGATGGAGCTCTGGCTTAGACCCTGCCAGGCTATCTGCGCTGCCAGGACACTGTAGGGCATGGAATGGTGTGGAGCTAGAGCTTCAGATATGATTTCTAATATCCAAGCAACATATTCTAATATTCCAGCAACATATTTTTCATGACAAAAGGGAATAAAGCAAGAAGTGCACTCTGAATGTTTTCAGTATTAGAAATTATTTCATTTAGCTACTGAGGTGATTATTGAGAGTTCAAAAATTATCAAGATAGCATATGGCAACTTCTAAACTCGTAGGTCTGTGGTGGCTAAAGTGTGGTGAATAATAAACAAATCTTTGAATTGTGCTTTAATTTAAATTGTTATTCATACAGTAGAGGACTGAGTAGAGGTTCCTCAATCAGTTGTTAACAGCTTGACATTTTGATCTGAAATGTATACAGTACATATACATTTACTAAACAGAACTTTTCTCACTAGACAATATCATTGAAATATTACTCTTAAATAGTTACCTCTACAAAATTACATTAAAATAACCAATTATATTGTGACTTCAACAGCTGTGGTTTCCAGAGCACAAAACTGAAAATCAAATACTATATATAAATACAGCAAATTATTTGTTTGACTTTTATCCAAAACATGTATCTGTGGAAACTAGGTTTCCACACAGACTGTAAAGGGAAAAAATTACAGTCACAGGAAATCATAGCTATAAAACAAGAAGCTTAGCTGCAGTCAAACATAAAGGTTTAAAAAATGAGATTATTATCTCACTAATTTAGTCATGTTGAAAAATATCAGATATTTCCCTTACGCTACTTAGAATTTAAAAACTAGACATACTGGGCTCTATCAATACAAGAATTAGCATTTTGGTAGCACAAAAATCAAAGTCTAATCAGCAGGAAAAAAAAAATCATACCATCAAAAGCATCCTGGTCTTGCTCAGCTGTGTGTATAGCACAGCAACAATACTTCAATGTTGAATTTTTAAAACACACCTTACATTTTTTTTCTATGTTCTAAACTAAGGGTTGAGCGCACGTCTTCCATCAAGGTATATTTACATTAAATTTCTTTTGAAAAGGCAAATAAAAAAACATTTCAGTGTTTCTTCAAAGGAAATTTGCATAATAAAATGCCACTTGCTAAGAATAAAAAATTCTTCAATTCTGCTTTATAGAATAACATTGCAAATCTTTGGATGGAAGAGGCAGAACTAGATGCGGGGAGATGAGAAGGGTGAGAAAGAAGGTGGAAAAAAGTGGAGGGCAAAGACTTTAGATAAAAAGAATGCTATTAATGCAGAAAGCAGCAGACACAAAACATGATGAGACATAGTTCAAAGAGGTCTCAAGCCCCTCATTTTATGGCAATCAAGCTGAGGCAGAGGACCTGCTGGGCTCACACCATGTGGGGAATCAGACATCCTATCAGTTGATCCCAAGCCCACTGTGCTTCCGCTTTTGAAAGTCATATTGATTGGATAAAAAATGCACTCTGCTGTAGAAAGTGAAAAAGTGTTGTATGTTGCTTCACATAGGCAAAAAGATCTGCAATATCTACTCTCCTAAAATAAGGTCTGTCATCTTTGTGGCCTATATGCATGCTGCCCCTAAAGATTTCATAATTATACACATAAAATATTCTTGGTAGTTGCAGGCCATGTTAAATTAATGTATACATCCAATTTATACAAATTTTGGTAATGTCAAATTGATGAGGAATTTTTAAATTGAAATATCATTGCGTTTTTAAAATGGTAGTTGCAACTTCCCTATTTATGGACTAAAACAAAACACTACTCATAGGTACTCTCCATTCTTTGAAAATGTAATAATCGCTACCAAACTGTTATTTCTGGAAACCAGAGCTATTTATTTCCTTATAAGGGCACCAATGCTTCTTATCCAATATGACTCAGGTAAACTGTTTAAAAATAAAGTAAAAAATAAAGCCTTCCAAAGCCATTATTTGACTTATGGAATGCTAACACACTCATGAATAGTCATCAACCAGGAATCAAATCACCATATTTATGCGTCCCAGTGAACACCCTTTATACAAACTCATACCTGAAACCCAGTGTTGGGGTGGAAGCCCCATTTCCCTAGCACAAATCTCATCTTGGAGAAGCAAAGAAAAATGGAACACTTCCTTTCTACTCACCCTCTCAAGAAAATATCACTTACAATGATATTCATAAGATGAAAAGACAGTTCTTTTCTGCCTATAGATTGATAACTAAAACATTTAAAAGCAAAAACAGATCACTGGAACCCAGAAAAGAGTATATTTTAAGAGCATTTTTATGTATTTTATTTTTTAATGAAAGCATAATATTATGACTATCTGGATGTCATGCCTGCCTCTTATCGAAGGAGAACCCTGACATTCCTCTCTTTGAAATCTTCCTTTATATTTTTACTACTACAAGCTTTACATTGCAAGGTTGTAGCTGTTTGTGATATATCTATAATTTAAACAGCTTGTTAGAAACCAATATGCTAAGGAAAGTAACATTGAAACCACAGAAGAGAATGTGTAAAAGGGTGTTAGAGGTAGGCTGAAGATGGTAATGGTAGTGGGTACCCCACTTAAAATAAAACATTATAACAGCGTGTTTCCAGAACATGAGGAAAGCAGACTGAAAAGTACAACTGACCCTGGATGGCTTTCCTCTATGAGGGCCTGTCTGACATTAAGATAAAGGAGGGGAGACCTGGTTAGTTCAAGAAGAACCAAGACATGTATATCTGCCACTTATGCACACAAAGTAAAAGAAAAAAGCTATTATATTGTTAGATTTAAACGTAAGATCTATGATGCGTTTCAACTGAAGAACTGAAGATAAATGAATAAAGA
Source organism: Smutsia gigantea (assembly GCA_032199065.1). Classification (NCBI taxonomy): domain Eukaryota; kingdom Metazoa; phylum Chordata; class Mammalia; order Pholidota; family Manidae; genus Smutsia; species Smutsia gigantea. The sequence continues at coordinate 98,615 of JAVSCE010003450.1, read as the reverse complement.
TAATTTGATACTTTCTCTGTGTGACTTACAGACTTAGGGGATAGAGACTAGAGTACACCCCTCACCTTTCTAGAATTGTTTATTTATTCATTTTGGGAACTTTATAGAAAATTTATTCCACATACGGATGCCATTTACCTAGAGGAGTAGCAAAATCACAAATCTCACACTACAACCATGAACTAAACCATGTCTTCGCGTTTATACAAATTCCAAGATACCAGGTCTAAATTTCTTCAAATCCTATCTGTAATTTAGAAGAGGGATACTGCCAAGATTTCTGGCAAGAGCTTCATTGTTTCTCGTGAAAATCTACTGCCTCACCTGTAGTGACATCATGTCGGGTCTGTACTGCTTGCGGAAGCCGAGGTCGTACATGAGGAATTTCAGCATTTCAAAGGCTTGCTCTTCACTCATATGCAGAAGCAGGACTCCAGCCACAAAACTAATCCCCTGACAGTAACCCACTTCTTTGTCCAGCAATGAATAGGCCTTCAAGAGGTTAAAGAGTGACAGCTGCCCTGCACCAAGCTGTGCTGAAAAGTAAGGGTGAGTAGGAAACGTCCTTCCTGTAGAGGAAAAGAAAAGAAATATTTTGGAGAAGTCCAGATGCTTTGGAGACCAAAGTGAAATTGCATTCCTGTGTTTTCTAAGAATAAACAAACACTCTTCAAACCAGTAAGAGCTCCTTGGAATGCATATCTAAGAGTCTCTCTCTAGCCAAGCTCCAAATCCTACCTGCCAGACCACTGCTACTTCTCCACATCTGTAGGAGGGAAACAAATGTTTGATGCTAACCAGAACTGCTTTCTAGCAAAAATTTGTACAACCAATCAAGGGCCTATCCCAGGAAAATAGGACATAAAATTTATTCCATCTATAAATCAAGTCAAATTCTAAGTTCACATAAAGCCCACCTCCTAACTGAAATCAGAATTCCATAAAAGGTATAACATTATTTAAAAGGACATTTTAGTAGTCTATAAGCAGATTTATTACTGCTATTCTTGGAATATGACACTAGAGGGACTTTTTAGAGTTGTTTTGTTTTAGTCAGTCTATCATTCAGTAAATACTTCTTTTTCCAAATATCCTTTGCTCTCTGTTTCTTAAACCATCTCCTTGAGCCATGCAGACCTCTTTTCTTTTTTAATATATCCAAAAATGACCAAAAAAGCAAAGGTCAAGCTGATTTCAAATAAATTCCCCTCTAAAATTCACCTCTGGGTATAAAATTACCATACAGACACTTCAGCAAGCAAACAAAGTCAGTCCTGGATCACTGAGAAGCTGCTAAACACAGAAACCTATCCTCACCACCAAAGCTGTGTACACTGGCACGGGACTTTCCTTAGGCCACGAAAATGAAGGGGACAGCAGCTTCCTTGTGAAACAACTGCTCATGTCAGTGAGAACTTGCAAGAGTGCCAGGTTCTTAAATGTTTTCCACTACGTATGCTTAAAAATGCTTCCCCCAACCCCGCCCGCAGAACTGATAACGATTAATTCTGCAGAACAAGGCAAAGATATGAGAAAACAACAAGAGCACACTGAGGAAACACAGATGGCCACAGGTAGAGCCAAATGCACAAGTTTTTAAATGATCATTTTACTTTCTCACTGAAAATTTTTGATAAGGAAAACTATATTGTCTAAAATATTGATTCCAGCTCCATTTTTTTTTCTGACCAGCCTTCCCGTTATCGGATATCATCACCCCTACCCTTTATGAGCACATCCTGACTAGCCCCAAGTGCACCATCCCAATGTCTAGTCTGAACATCAATTTCCAGTCACAGAACCACAGACCTGTGGGGATCCATGGCAATTGCCTAAGTCCATGTCCTCATCTAAGAGAGAAGACTGAGACTCAGAAGCAATGCAATTTGTTTAAAACCAGAGTTCAGTGGTAGAATCTGCACAAGGATTGAAGTCTTCAGTTTTTCTGTAAAATTCCCCTTTTCAAAAAACATTTACTACTCAGGTTTTTTCCCAACAAAAGCTATTTGTCATCCAAAAGGAACAGAGGTCAGAACTAAGTTTTGGCCAGTGATTTGTATATGTTGAAATATATGATGACCCTAATTATAAGGTAATCTCTTGTTTTCCCAAATGGGCTTGAGTAACATTCTCTGGCCACTGCAAATAAGTCAACTTTTAGGGATACAGATGAAACAGTCAAATGTCAGTGTACAATATTTAATCCAGTAAATTAGATATTTTAAAATAATAAAATATATATTACATGTTAATTTAGAGAAAAACTGGAGACAATATAATTTTCTAAATCATCATACCATTTTTACTTCCCATAAATCATTTGAAATTCAGTACTTAAAAAGACAGCTTTATGATGCTGTCACTGGAAATTCTTCCCCAGGTCACAAGTACTCATAATAACATCAGGACGGCTAATTTTTCTTTCATTCTATAGGGATGGATTCATGATTGCCACAACACAACCACTTATTGTATTCCTTTATAAAATGATATTCAAAAGCTTGTTTTCAACAGTATGTCCAGGAATTCTTTGTAGACCTTTGTTAAAAATTTTTGATGCCCCTTTTAACCTACTCCAACCTATTTCAAAACCAGTATTAATTGAGATAGTTGTCTATCCCAAACAAAAGTCAATCATTCAAAATATAGGAACTGAGAGTACCTGATAACATGACTTTATAATCATTCAAATTTAAAGTCACTCCCTTTTCAGAGGGCAAGCCTGGGGATGACAACTTTACTTTCTACTCAGACATTTATGGTATCTTGAACAGATATGACACCAACTTGCCCTCAGAAAGGACATATCAGCAGCCCTGTTGGCAGATCCTTTTCATCAATGCCAAAAAGAAAAAAGCAAGTGAACAAAAGCCCAAAAGACTCCACAAAGGCCCCTGTTGCTTACTTCTGTAAACAAGCATTAATATGATGAACATACCTAAATCCACGAGAATGGCGTGCTGCTGAGCCGTGAGCTGCTTTAAAAGTTCTTTATAGGATGTGTCAGGAGGTTGTTGTTTATTAGGCAGTCTGTGTCTTAGACGATATTGTAAAGCAAGGAACTGCCAAATTTCTCCTCGTCGACTTTTGGGAACACCTGCAATCAAAGATGAGGAAGCAAGGTCTTGAACTTTGGAATGAAGCTGCTAAACCACAGCTGATGGACTATGTAATGCTTGAAAATAGGCAGCTGTACTGTCCCGTGTGGTACCCTTGGATCACACAGTTTGATGCACTGACGGAAGCCTACTTGGACAAGTTTGATCCTGTGGCTGCTGATATTTGCAAGAGAAAACCCTCAAATAACAATGATAATAATGGCAATACTAATAACAACACCAGCCAACACAGACGGAGCACCTAACACAACATTTACTGAGCATGCCTTGCTACTAAGCATTGCACAATGTGCTCAGAAGACAACCCAGTGAGGTTGGTACTTATCTCCACTTTAAAGATGGCAACCCTGGCAGAAAAAGGCTCAATAACTTGCTAAAATTCACACAGTTAGTAAGTGACAGTTTAGAATTACAACTCTGGAAGTCTTTTTTCAAAGGCCAAATTTTGAAAACCTGAAATGTATTACAACCTATTTTCAACTTTTATTTGGTTTGAAGCTAGTAACAAATGTAAATCTTCATATTTGTCATCTAAATCTGAATATTTGTCATCAACAAGTAACTTTGTAAAAGAGAATTAAATAGTATCTTTATATGGTCACAAAAGAATGCAGTAAAAAAAAATGGTAAATACAATATGAAGGCATAACTGGAGTGCTCCAGAACACCCTTCAGCCTTCAAGAAGAAAATAGCTAGCGTATATAATGAAACACTAACTCATTATGCTGGAAAACCAAAATGGATCACGAGTAACTGAAAGCAGGCTAAAGCTATGTTTTTTATGCCAAAGGATATCAACTGAGCACTGGGACGGACAGAATTCGATTCTGCACAGCGCAAGGAATCTAATTTCACCGGGTGTTTTCAGTTCAGATAGACTGGATCTGGGCAAGGTCCCTGGGCTCCACTGGTTAGAGGAAGGTTTAATGGCACTAATTTTTGCAGATGGCAATGCCCAGCTTGCATAAGCTAACAGTATTGTTTTCCAAAGGGTATAACCCGAGGCTCATACACGACTTAAAAGGCCTCCACAATATACCTCCAAACGACCTTTTTCAGTCCCATTACCACCCATTCCCCACCCGTACACTAAGTACAAGAAGCTTATGGCTATTTTCACACCTCCAGTTTCTTATTCCTAATGTTGCCTTAGGAAATACCAAGCTCCCCACTTTGATCACCCAGAGTATTTCTATTCTTTTTTTGGATGAACTGAATGCCATGCTTCTGCTGAAGCTCTCCCTAACTTCTCCGGGAGGAATCATTGCCTTCTCACATACAATTGCACTCATATTTGAACATTACCATACTGGATTAGTGAGCTCCATACTGTATGTTTGCTTTCCTCACTCGATGGTGAGCTTCTTGAGAAGAGTAGCCATACTTTCATTCCTATATGGTGAAATCCAAGAATATACCTTAGCTACTTAACATTTGTTGAATTAATAAATAATCTCTTGTAAAGGGCCATTTTTAGAGGGTAACTTTTATTGGGCCATTAAATGAATCACTGATAACATGAGTGGGCTGTTTTATTATCCATCTAATAACAATGGGACAAAAAGGTAGTTCAGTTTACTATTTATTGAGCACCTAACACATAGCAAAGTATACAGACCATGGCACTGAGGATACCTCATTACTGAGTAAGAAATTAATAAATCCATTCTCAGGAATATTAGTCTCCTTCATTCATTCATCCCTCCATTCATTCAGTAAATAACTTGTACAAGATGCTTGTAGCAGTGTTAGCGTATGAATGGAACCACATGTGAAAAGGCAGTGATTGCTCCTGGTGTGCGGGTGTGCAGTGGTGGGGTGAGAAAAACACTGAACAAATACACGCAGAAATGCAGAATTACGAATCATAAGCACAACTAAAAGGAAAGAATCATGAGAAAGCATCATAAAAGTGAAAGTATTTTATGCTGGTGGAGGAGAGGGAAGGGCCTCCTATTCCTGAGAAAATGGTATTTGACCTGAGAGCTGAAGGGTAGGTAACAGGATTCTCCAGGGTGGGCATGTGGGCAGGAGTCACTTCAGGAAGAGGAATATGGGAACACCCTGTGAGGGGCAAAGGAAAGGGGGGAAAAAGGAAGAGTGAGGAGAAGATAAGATGCAAAGAAAGAGAGATGGGAAAAAACGGGAGCAGGTAGAGAGGTAGGAAGGAGGGTAGGAGGGCTAGAACATTCCTTGCAAGAAATAGCCCGCAACATATGGGGGTCTGGAGCACACGATACAAAGTAGGGAGCAGCAGAAAGTGAGATCAGAGAGCTGAAGGAGGTATAGATTACTCAGGGCCTTGGGCACAGTGCTTGGGAGTTTAAGCTGTATCCTATAAGAAACAGGAAGATGAGCATACCTAAAACATCTTTAAAAGTCAAACCAAAGAAAGGCGTGATCTACATCTCACACACATGCTATTTGTCTCCCAAATAATGCAATGAAAATTTCTAGGATTTCTGTTATCTTCAGGGGAAAAAACCCAATATATTAGGCTTGTAAATGTAGCACTTACAAAATTAATCTTTATTTAAACGTAGCTAGGCAACAGTTTCACGCATTATCACAGCTTTTAAAACAAGATCCATTATCATATTTCTTTGGGTACTTTTGGATTTTTATTTTACACCCAGTTCATGCATGCCATGATTCTCAATTTTAATATATTTAATCTGGGTCAGTTAAAATATTCATGTATGTTAAATTTTAAATTTAATTAAACTTAAATTTAATTTAGTTTTACATTTAGGATGTTTAAATGTTTTTTTATTTTTATTTTTGGCAGAGGAGCAATGTAGTAGAATGGCTAAATAAAAGCAATTTTTCCAAAAAAAATAAAGGAATAAACAGATGAAAGAATAACTGATTCATTAATTGATTAATAAAAGTAAAAATATGTGTGTGACATACATGTAAGTGAATATATATTACATATACATATAAATATATGTAATGTAAATAAACACTTCAGACCAAGTGTTCCCAATGATGGAAATGAGTCAAGTGTTTAAGTCTGAATAATTTTTATGGCTGTGATAAAAGCTCTGTACAAATGCATTAGCTCCTTCCTTGGTAAACAACACAGAGCTGAGAACAGGAGGTTGAAGGAGGCAGGAAAAATCTGTAGGGAAGGTGTCACCTCAGGACAGTCCCTCCATTAGTACTGTTTTCTTACCAATTGAGTCACTTGACTACTGGCAAAAGCAAATTATTTTCCTTTTTTTTTATAGGCAATGCACAGGGACAATATGCCTGAGGTGCATGAATCAAACAATCACTGAAGCTCTTCTAAAACCAAAGATTACTGAGATGTTCCAGAATACCTTCTTTAAGGGAGGTATGAATATCTTCCATGTCACATCTGATTTTAGCTCTGCAGTTTAACAACTTCTTATCCCAGGTTATTAAGACCTCCTTCTGACACACACCAACTTCTTCATAGTCCAATTTAACTTTTCTGGACTGGAGTTCATCTCTGCTTGCTAAGAAAAAAATATATATGTAAGACTAATTTTTTGTTAAAGCATAATATTTTTAATACTGTATTGCATTTGTAAAACCATACCAAGTGACTTTTAGGACTCAATTACTAACATTTTTTCAAAAAGAAAACTTTTTTAAAAATTGAGGATACATGAAAGGGTTTCAAACTTCAAGTCGTTCATGTTAGAAAATATCAGGACTCACATCCTAAGGAAGTTTTGCTCTGTATCTTGCAGATGGTAAGTGTTAAGCAAAAAAACAAACCATGTGTTGCTACCCTATAAACTTCCATTTTTTGACAAATGTGATAGATTTCCTCAGAAGTGACAGCTTGCATCATTTTTAAACACCATTAAATGTGAATATTTTCTATAAGACATATCTATAAGAAAACAATGTCTCATGCTAACCTTGAGCAGTTTAACCACAATAACCTGATATATTTTTACAACTATTTCCAGAGTTATAAACCCTGCCCTTACCAACACCAAGTTATAGGTCTCTATGTTCATTTTTAATAATCTTAAAGCAGACAATTCATTTTACTGGAGTTAACACTACTTCCATTTTTTAAATAGTACAGAATTCTCTCGTTTGATAGTCTAAAATATAAGCCCAGGAGTCATTAAAAGAAACTCCATAGTATAAAGCCAAAACTACCTTGATTTGGTCTTTATTTTGAAGAAGTGATTCCAAGAGGGAAAAGGATGAAAAAACATGTAAGTATATTTATGTTTCATTAGAATCACATTGACCAGGAGCCTCTCAGAGTAAGCTATATTCACTCAAGCTCAGTGTTCTCCCCCTTACCTTCTGCAACACAAATCTTTGTCATGCATCCCAAGTCCTCGACAGCACAAAAACAACAGCAGAATGAGTATTACACTTTATTTAGTGCTGGAAACCGTTTCAGAAGAATTTAAGTATCTTATAATAGACTGCTCTTCAAGCACGGCAGTAAAAATTTCTACTTAAAAAAGTTCAGACGAGAGGCAGATTCAAGACGGCGGCATGAGAGGTGAGACAGAGAACTCCTCCCAAAACCACAGACAGTGTGAAAATACAGTTAATACAACTAACCCTAAAACAGCAACAGGAAAGAAGGCTGCACCAGACTGCATACAGACCTCACGAACAGAGCAGACCTCACAAAACAGGGTCATGTTCTCTTGGAACAAACACTAATCATTATTTCTCATAGAAGGACAAACTGATGTCAGTAAGTTCCCCAGGCCTGGAGGGGGAAAAACCTTACTTCCTAATTTGAATCCAAATGCCACCTTGCAATTATTTACCTTATAACAACACTTTATCTTCCTTGTGTGGCACATGACAGAGCAAGGTTAAGAGTCAAGTACTGGACAATAAAGGATTCAAATTCCAGCTCAGCCACTGAATAGGTAGATGTGATCTGGAGCAAGTTTTGTAACAGGACCAAAGCTCAACTCCTTCATCTGTAAACTGGAAGTATAAGAAGATAACCAGACTTCACTGGGGACTGAGATTTAAATGATCCATACTAGGCTCTGAGGCTATGTTAAATGAATAAAAGCATTTGTGTAAAAAAAAAAAAGTTCAAACAAAATAAAAAGGTAAATCATACTACAAAAATATTCCTCCTGGGTACCACTAGGTGGATTTCCAACACAGTTCAGTTTTGCTTCTGGGTATTTGCTTCGTATTTGTCTATGATAATCAAATAATTTTTCAAAAGGAGTGGGCTCATTTAAAGCGAAAAATAAATATAATCCCACATGTAACTTTACTAATGATTTTTCACAATGTACAAGCACAATATTTCCTCAGATTTTGTTTTCTCCAACCTTCTCTCAATCATTGTTCATTTAAAATAATAAGCACCTGCTATGTGAAGCTATAGGCCCTGAGGATAAAATGCTAAGTAAAAGCAGTTAATATCTGCCCTCAACTGGTTAACTAGGTGAAAATTTTTTAAAATCAAAAAATGATTATCTATTTGTCCATTTGCTAGAATTGTAATGCACTAAACTATTTTTTGCCTTTATTACTTAAGTACAGAAATAGAGAACTGATAAAGGTTTCTGATCATATATTCTAAATGACACCTGCTTTCTTATCCTGTCAATTTATATAGTATAACTGACCTCAGAATGCACATAGAGTCATCTGTATTAAAACATTTTCTTATATTAACACACATAGTTAAGAAACACTGTGGCATAATGGGGAATGGCCATTTCCCATTTTCTTGGGAAAAGCCCAAGAGCTGTAAGTAAACCTGAGTTTTAGTACTCTGCCAGTACAGGCCACTGTTTGGTCTTAGATTAATTCTTTATCTGCCCAAGCCAGTCACTAACTCAGCTGTGGATTGAAGAACAGAGCTAAGTAATTTCTAGGGCCATTTCCAACTCAAATGTCTGATTCTTAAACTACCCTTTGATATTTAATATAAGATTCTCCTTGTACATACTCCCAACTGTTAATGAAATATAATTTCATGCTTGAAATGTTTCAAGGGAATGATAACCATCCTTTTTCCAACCTCTTTTTCTGAGTGAAAGATATAAGCAATTGCTTAAAAATAGGAATTCAATTCCTTTCAAAATCTATGAAAGCTCAAGTGCACATACTATTTATGACAACCAAACTTTGAAAAGTAATGTCAACAAGAACTGCATTTTTAATTTTAAAGAAAATAAAATTTATTCCCTAGGGATATTTAAAATGTTATATACTTTCCATTCTGCTAAGAAATAGCAATAAAGAAAATAAACTGTGCCCTTGCAAACTAAATAAATATTGTTCAACTTAAAAATTGAATTGAATAGTAGGTGTAGTAAGAGGAAACTTAAGACAGATGATGAATAAGACAGACGGTGAATACCTGTACTAAAAAAGCTTTTTGGAAGACAGAACAACAAAAGCAAGTCAGAAAAAAAACATCTAGATTATAGATTTTCCAATCTACTTAAAAGTCAAAGAGCCCAGGTAAGCTAAATCTTTCATCTTACCAATGTAAAAAAACAAGGCCCTTTAGGTTAGGTGATTTGCCCTTTACAATGGCATTAACACATTTTTCAGTTTTTACTACTGTCTGCACATCTTCTTATGTGTGTGTCTATCAGTACTGGGGTAAATAACATCATCCCTTCCAAGTCTGGGAAAGCACTTGGTATTTATAAACTTAGCAATAAAGCATTACAAATAGCACAATAGGTATTACAAATAATCTAATTATAAATGTAATGATTTAAATATGATACTTTAAATAGAAAATTTATAAAGGAGTAACAAAAAATAGGATCTCTGATTTGATAACAGGTAATTAGCTGAAATGGATACAGTTTATTTGAGATAGGCATATTTCTCCTATTACAAGTACAATTAACCTGAAAGCTGAAAATCATATTCAAAAAGAAGAGACTTTGCTTTTTTCATATTTAAGGGTTTTTTTAAGTAATGTGCAATTATAGTAAACTTCCAATCTTATCAAATACATCAACTCCCTATTATCTATATTTCATATTACCAAAATATAATCTGAGTTTATATTTCATATTACATTATATTTATATTAAATATATTTGAAGTATATAGATTATATTTATAGTAAATATATTTAAACTACCTAAAATACAGTCTGATGCTTTACCTATTAAATAAAAATGCAAATTATCTTAAGCTGATCTCTCCCATGTCATAACCCCATCACAAAATGGAAATAAGCAATTATCATCAGTAGATACCTTGTCAAAGTGTATATACAGTCCAAGAATGAATATGTGTGTGATTGGGGGGAGGGTAAATTACAGTATCATATCATTTAGCTCTGTTTGAATGGCTAACCTTCAAGTTTCTGGTTTTCTTTTTCCATTCGAAGTAACAAGATTTGTTGGTGTATAGCTTTTCTCCACAAACTCCTTAGTTCTTCTGACTTTTTTCTTTCTTCAACCTTTCCTGGGTCATCGTCACCAGACATGAATATAACCAGTGGTTCCTCCTCCACGGTTGGAGCGAGAGGTGACAGTGGAAGCAACTCACTCCTGTCCAGTCCATCTGCAGAGAAGAAAACAGTGAGAGGCATTCCTAAGTAGTCTCCCAGACTATAGAAGTCTCCTCTAGAATTGATGTCCTCTCATCCTATTTTGCACCTTTAAAGCTTTTCACAAAGCCACTTTCCCAGGAACTGTTAGTTTCTGGAACTAATGATTTAAGTAAATCCACTAGACTGAATTCCCCTTCGAGATTTCCCTCGCATGAAATGAAAGCATATGCAATTTCACCACTTCTTCTTTCAGCCCCAAAAGGCCTGCAAGATGGGTGCTCCAAAGTGAACTGGCCTTTCCCCAGTCCACCACTTCTGCATTTTATCTGTGTGCCTTCTCTTATTGTGCAAAACAAAAAGGTTACGTGAGTAGGTATCAGTGGTCTCCTAACATCTACACCTACCATCAGAAACCACCAAGAGCAGCTGAGCAACACTGGGCATATCTCACCTCAGGGACTCTGCTCACTCCCATCACACTCTCTGTCGGTTCCTGGAATTCATTCTCTCCCTGTGCTCCAGGCCATCTTTTGCACTGTTGCCAATTAATTTCCTATCAGCAAACATGATCAGGTCTCTTAAAACATTTCAATGGTTGTGTCCAAAACTACTGGGAATAGCATGCAGATTCCTTCCACCTCTGGCCTCTTGTAACCTTTTCCACCTCTCGTCTCCATCTCCCATCCTCTCTCCCATCATGCTGGCTGAATCTCTCTTGATTCTCTGACCCACAATTCTCTGCAATGACTCCAGACTTTGCTAGTTAGTCCCTCCTTCTGAAAATGTTTCTCCCAGCAATGAGTTTAAATAATATAGCTAACTTTTTTATGATGTTTCTCTGACTATCCTAGGGAGAGTTAATTTTATTTCTAGTAATGTCAGTTGTTTTCGTTTTTTTTCTTAATTGACCTCTGCCCTCACCTTTATTATTTATTTTCTTAATAAATAATTATTATTTTTTAAATTCTATGGCTCCATTTCTAGCTTATTCAGTTGAATACTTAGTACATTTTGAATTGTGGCTTTCTTGATGTCAGAAATGCCCTCTAAGCAGCACTTGATTCTGACATACAGGGCTTTGATGTCACATTGTTTTCCTTCTAGTTTCTAATATAGTTTTAAGTTTCCAAACACATGAAATATTTCAGTGGTTCTCTATTTCTTGATTCCTTTCTTTCTCTCCTACTTTTTTTATTTTTCACTGTAACTGGAGAATATACCCCAGAATACGAATGGTCAAAATTGTAGTTTATTAAAACGTCTCTGTGGCCAAGTTCGTGACTAATTTTTACGTATGTTCCATGTGTGCGAAAAATGAATGCACTTTGTGGTACAAGATTGTGTGTCAATATTAGATCAAAGCTGTTTGATTTCTTGAATATTTTCTACATTTAATTTCTAAGTTTCTATCTATAATTATCTAAATTTAACTTTCTGAGAGAAATACGTTAAAATCTACCATAAGAGTTACTAATTTCTTTCTTTTCTCCCAGACATTCTAAGTATTATTTTACATACAGCCTTGGACGTCAAGGCTGTGTAATTATGTATGTTCTCATCTTTGTTATGTATTTTTGTTTATTGCTACATTTTGCCCCTTTTTTAAAATTGCTAATGGGTCTAATAGTTTTTTGGTTGATATTTGCCTAGTGTTTCTGTATCCATTTCTTTAATGTTCAACATTTCTATGTCACTTTGTTTTACATGTGACTCTTGCAAAAAATATGTTCCTTTTCTAATAATAAAAAGATCTGTGACTTGTTTCCCAGCATTCTCATAGTTCTCAGTTTTGGATGCTCACTCACTCCTTCATTCATTCAACAGGCATTTACTGAATGTCTCAGATGTTCTAATGATAACTGAGGGATTAACCACTGTTCATCATCGGATATAGAAAGCTGTTATTTCTCTGCTGTAATCACTTAAATATCTTTGTACACAAAGCAGTGCATTCCATTCCCCAGCATGTGATACTAGTAAGGGGCGCTTCTCTGGCACGTGCCCCACAGACCCTGTTGCTGCATGGCCGAAGGAGATCTGTTCATGGGAGAAGCGACCCTGAGGAAAATGCGCTGCCGCCAGGAGATTCGGCGAGGAGTGACAGGGGTTCCGCCAGCATTTAGGGACTCATTGCTGCAAGTAGACGAGGTCCTTTTTCTCCCCTCTCCATCGCTGCAGAGAGCAAATACATACAGAACGTGTAAGGAGAGCTGCATAGCGTGGGTGTTCACAATGACATGGTAGCACAAGCCATTCACAAGTTCCACCACGGGAAGCACAAGCCCCAGGCAACATGGAGTGATGCGTCAGTAGGCACGCTGGCCGCCCAGGCCACCACAGCCTGGGAAAAAAGCAATCCAGGCCATGGCCTTGCCATGAAGCTCACCCGTTTCTACTCATTCCATAGTAGTCAACCATTTCAAGTCTCAATCTGAGAAACAGAAGGACGTACACAGAAGAGCAAGGGTTGCTTGGGTAATGAACTCAGGCTTTGCTAAAAAACTAAAATTAATAATATATTCTAAACAATTTTGTGACTGTTCCGTAAAAGGCTTTTCTTGTAGTTCTTAGAGAAGAGTCTGATACTGCTCACTTCTCATTGCCTGTGACTATTAGGATCTGTCTCTGAACTGTTAGCTACCGATAGCTAGATCATAATAGAACGTAACCTGACTAAAAGGCAGGACGGTCAGCTTGGGATTAATTTTAGGTGATATTCTATGAAAACACTGTGGCCAAGTAAGATTGCACAGGTTAAATTTTAAATGTTAAACCTACTTCATTCTATCAGGACTTCATAGAGCCTCTAATATGTTGGCACACATTGCGACTCTCTAAGAGGGAAACAGTGTACAGAAATTCCCTAGCTTATTTAAATTATTTGATCCAAGAATCACCTTCCCCAGCTTGAGGGGAGGAGGGCTGGGGGTGTCTCCTCTTTCTACATTAGTCTATTTTGTGAAACAAACACATGGAAATACTGGTCTGCTCTAAGAATTTCATTTTCTAGGAAAGACAACTCTGAGCTATGCTAGACCTCTTTGCAATAAAAGACTCAAACGTACTTTTGAGACCAATTAGGTTAGCTGCTGGAACACCATGCAATAATTATTACTGTTAGTGGTGGGAATACTTTACCATTTTTAAGTTTCAAAGTTTCTGTGCTTTTTTGAAAGGATGATGAAGATGCCAGTATTTATAGGTGGTGGTATCATCAAGTGAAGGTCGGGACTTCTGATGGACTCAAGAAGTGTCAGTACTTAAGTCAGAAATGAAACTCAGCTAGAAAAGCCGTCACTCTGGACAGGTCCTCAGCAGAACTCAGTAAAGCTGAGACAGTCAACAGTCAGGAGAGCCCTCCTGTACCTGCCCACCATGATTTTCCTTACTTTATATGCTCACAAGTGTCAGGAAATTCAGTCATTTCTAATCTTGATCTATCTTCCTGAAAATATTACTTCGTTATTAGGTAAATTAAGTTTAAGAAAAAGACATACCTTCGAGCTCCTACACAGACAGCACGTGTCATGATGTATTATGATACTTTGGAAAGTAACTGATACTCTATTCAAAACAGTCAAACCCTCTTTATTTTATATCCTGGATAAAATTATAAAGCCTAATATGTGTCCACAGTTAAAAACTCCCTGCAATGCTGAATAAGTATGTTAATCATTTTATTTATTTGTGTAAAGTATATTCATTTATACTTCCACTTTGGAAAATATTAATTCAATTATTTCCCTTTCAGAAGCTGTGATTAAAACATTCTAAAAGGAATAGTCATATCCTGGTAAACACTCTTTCAATATCTGTATCTTCATTTTAATAACACTGTCTCACTGGCCTATTTGCTGAATGCCCAGTTCATGTGTATATTTCTGACTCCTAGTGTAGTAACTGACAAATGATACTAAACACTCAACAAATATCCATTGGGTAAATTAAGGTGTAAAACCATGTGAAACATTAGCTCAGAAGGTCAAAATGGACCCCCCCCCAAATAAGAATAGCTAGGATGATATGTCAGGAATAAACAAAAGATTATTTTCTTTAAAACCCTCTGTTCGTAGTCATGACTTTTAAGTCTTTCTGGCAAACAGTTCTAATAGTTCAATTTCCCAAAAGTATAAACTGAGCTGTTGATAGCTACTGATAACAACAAGTGTTAGCACACAACATAAGGCATCTTTTCTCCATAAGTGTTCCCATCTGATGTAAAGGCCTGCCACTTATAATTTAAGCCTAAAAAGCCAAATGAAATATGTAAGTACTATTTCAATAGCTCACAGGATATGTGTTTAATAAATATTAGTTTCTCTTGACTTCATAGCAGCTCTAACTAACAAAACCAGAGTAAACCAAACTGAAGGATCAGAAACATCTTAATTTTAATATCAGAATTAAAACATTTTCTAAAAAAATCAACTTTCAATTCACTGTTAATGATATATCAAGTGTTTAGATAATACTAAAAATAAAACTGAGAACTACCCATATCAGTTTCATTACTGCTTACAAAACATACACTTTTTGGGGAAAACGGGGGCCAAAGTTCAAGAACCCAAACCACATGAAACACGAAATTCTGTACATCAAGATTCTTTTATCCCACCTTGGAAACCACACTGAGATGAGCAAGTAAAGTGTCTTCCGTTTTTTTGTTGTCGTTATACCTTTGGGGTTGCTTTTTACAACAGTTTTCACTTTAACTTCTCCTAGAGTTAAACTTAGCAGGTAGGCAAGCATAACACCAACTTTCAGGATGGTGCAAAAAAAAAAAAAGCACATGCTCTGTGCCAGGTATTGTTCTAAGCACTTTGCGAGTATGAACTAATTTTATCCTCATGGCAACTTATGGTGTAGGTGTTACTACTGTTCCCGTTTTTAGTGAGAAACCTGAGGTAGAAATAAGCTAAGTAACTTGCCCACAGTCCCTTGGATAACAGGTGGAGGAACCAGGATTCAAAATCCAGGCAGTCTGGAGTTCAGACATGAGGCACCACAGTTTATTACGCTAATGCATATACTCTGCATCTGTTCAGACAAAGCTCTGTTGGATCATAAAAATAAAGCTGTCAGGACTCCCAGGATCCTGTGTATTTCTGGGGAAAAAATCAGTCTCTCATTAACAAGTCTTTCAGTCGGTACTTATCTTTCCATTTTTAAATGGAATAATATCATTTATTTCAGCAGAGAAATAACTTCAAAGTATTATTGCCTTCATTTATGTAAATGTCTCACTTGCTTTTGTTTGCTTTTGGAATAATCACATTTCAAAATATAAATACTTTTTGTTTTTAAATAGAAGGGTCAAATCAAAAACACATTAATATGGTGGAATATACATATATTGGTATATTAATTATATTCACATTTTTTAAATAATGAAGCAAATCAGAACCATTCCTTATTTTTTCACATAGTCTTTTTCCTCCTTCTTTTACATTTGGGAATATCAACATGTGCATTGTAAAATTGCTTCCCAAGAGATATTCAGAAGAATTTTGTGCCAGCATTAATTCTATTGAGAATTTGTTAAATTAAAAATGAATAACTAGGAAAGAAATATAATATGGATAATTCCTACCTATTTTTATATTGGTATATTCTACCTATATTTCCAATTGCCAGTCACCAATTAATCAAGCACCAGTCTGTGAACACAAATGAAGGCTTTCTAAGGGGAGGAAATAGCCTATATTATGTGTATCACTATGGAGGCTGGCAGGTATTTCCAAGTCCTTTTGGATACAGCATCAATCAAAAGCTATGGATATGATAAGAACCTCCCTCACAAAGCTTTAAGATAATTTTTAATATATCCTTGGCCTTCACCACCTCCACTACTAACATTATACACTCATGTTAACACAGCTTTTCATGCATACTTGCCTACTTCAATAACAATTAATTCACTGGACAGTGGACAGATAAAGGTGTTTTAGTGACCACTTGTCGGGACTCAACGTTAAGAAGGATGCAGTCATGTTTTATTTCCCATCAGGGTAACATAGACATATTGTTCACACAGGTAAACTCTTAGGCCAGAACTAGTTTTGCAAAGGTGGTGTTCTGAGCAGCAGACTGCCTCCTACTATCTATCCAAGTCCCTAGCACCTCTCTAAAACTATTGGCACCATAAAGTCCAAATAAATGGCTGTACACAGATTAAATCTGAAAAGGCTTTCTCTTTGCAAATGCTTCAAAAAAGGCTGCATAGAACAACATAATGATGAAACTTCAGTTTTTTTCCACAGGATCCATAGTGCAATTTAACTCATAATCACATCATGTGTCCTAATAGTTTAGTTAAGTTCTGGCTTTCAGCTGGTTACTCATTTATCATCCTATGGGAAATCTTTACTAATTAAATAAAATTGAGATTGGACTACTCTAGTGGAAATAAATACATTGCACCAGAGCTATGAGTCAAAAGAGAGGTTAATCAATGGGACAATGTATAAAACAACAAAAAAAAAGAATGACAAAGAATTTCCTAAACTCTATAATGAGTGAAATTTTTAAAAAATTAGGTGAATTCTTACATTAGAACTTAAAATATCTCTGAGTAGCTCATTTGCTTACTCACATCCTTCTACCCTATGAGATTAAAATGACAACAAGCAAGATATTGAACATCCCTAGCGTTCAATCTAACCATATGTAAAGTAAGGAAATTACAGGCCAAATGGTTTTTAACGTAATAAATAGACATAATTCTCTGCCTCTAATAGGACATGAAGTAAAACTAACATTTCCATTAGGCTTTTAAAAGCAGACAAGAAGTATTATTTAAATGGTCTTATACTCAACCATAAAAAAGTGTAGGTCATTTCTAAGTCTCAAAAAAGACACTTTTTATCTTATCAGTGTGGCCTAAATAATTTTCTTTTTTCTCCTTTAACATCTCTTTCTATTCCAATCTTTAATACTGTGTTTTCACCCCAGCTGGAACGAAATCTAAATGTTAGTGGTCCCAAATAGGAAGATAGACATGTCTGCTTTTCATTGGATTTGTGATATAAGCAAAGTGTGGAAACTAGAACAAAGCAAAGAATCATTATTTTCAGTTAAGGTACAGTGATTCTGGATGGTTACTACAAAAAGCACATGGGCCAAGGGGGAGAGATGTCACCACCGATGTAGTCAGACTTACATAAGGAAGTGTCTTCCTGTGTCCACACCAACCTCAGCAATGTCTCAAAGTAATAAAAGTGTCAGGAATTAAAATGAACAAAAATAGAGTGATAATCCTCTTCACGTAAAAACCAGATTTGATTTTATGAGTACGTTTCTCTTAGGATGTTCATTTCTGCATCATCTTGGGATTTGAAATAAACTCTTTACATGTACATAGGTACCTCAAATGAGCAAACTCGTATCTATTAATTCAAATTTAAAATTAGGCTTTGATTGAAGACCACGACCCAGTTTTATGGAAATGTCAACATGGACTTGGAATTGAGTAGAAACAGGATGTCTGATAGCAATCAACATTTTACATGATTATTTGTGATCTGCGATTACGCCAGGCGTCACATTTTCCCTCCTATATAGTCACAGCACCAGGATGAAGGCATGCATTCAGAAGACAGCCAAAGACATAAAAAACAAGAAAACAAAAACTGCTTTTTAAACTAATGGTGATATTCAGTTGGAAGAATTTATGAATTTTTTTAAGTGAAAGTATTTAGACCACTAATCACCTTGATTCTGAAGCAGTGTCCTGTCTAATACAACAGGAAAACAAATGACATTAGCACGAGAGAGATAAATATATGTCCCAAACCAGGATTTAGAATAAAAAGGCAATCTCATAAGTCATCAATAAAGCCTGGATATGGTTATTAAAATAATGAACCATAATGAGTGATTTATACTACTTTTACCCATGAATTAACAAGAGAACTACATAGAACTAAATTGTACTGCAAAGTACTTCATCAGTAAAAATCTTTTCTCATTGAAAAGTTTTTAAGTAAGTAGAAGTAATGACTATCATTTTACTTTTAACCAGTGAACTTCAATATAAATAAAATTTTAAATTATAGGCTTAAAAGCTAAGAACTATAAGGAGTGACAAAGATGCCTGTTGATAGAAAGGATATATTATATCTGATATATGGTTATTATATAAATATGCTATATAAGCATACACAATTATAGTTTAGTTACTAAACAATGAAATAACATTAAATTTTAAAAATTAGTATGAAATAAGGCAAAACAAACACATGCTTAGTCCCTTTATCATTTCAATGCTGTGCAAATAAGCCTAGTAACCAATAAATCATGATATTAAAAATATCTTGGCTCTTTTTCTCAGCCTACTTAAAAACAGTAAACTGACAGTTTTTAATAATTCAGAATAGTGGTCCCAGAGCAGACTGCCTAATCTGAGTTATAAATTAATATGCCTATTTGCAAAGCTACTCTATACCTTAACTATGCACATTTACTTAGTTACCATTGTACACAAGTGAAAAAAAATTATGACACAAATGAAATGAAAATCATAATTCATAGCATGAATAACATCCTCTGCTCAATATTCTTAGTTATAGACATCATGGAAATTGTGTGTGAATGATGTTCTCTCTGAAAATAGTGATAATGAGAAATGCAGAGTTCAGAAATCACAGGATTAAAACCATGCTCTTAAAAATTCTCACTCTTAGGAAATATACACTAAAGATTCAGTGTAAAGGAACATCATGTAAGCAACCTATTCACAAATGGCTTAGAATAAGGAAATATATATGCATATATGTATGCATGTATATATATGTAAATGGACAGAGAGAATGATAAAGTAAATGTGGCAAATGTTCAGAATTGATGAACTCTGGATAAAGGATTAACAGGAGCTCACCATAATACTTTTGTAGCTTTTCTGTAAATCTGAAATTATTTCAAAGTATGAATTTAAGAAATACCCTCTCCAAGATTCTAACTAGCAAATGTATGTCTAAATGATTTAGTAGTTGAAATAAAACCTATTAAAACTGAATTCTGTCCAACAATTTCACTAGTCTGTAGATAGTCATTAATGATGCACATATATATATAGTAATATCTAGGACAGTACTCAATTTTAAGAGCCAAACGCCAAACACTAGAAACAACCCATATGCCATCAGAAAAAGGAATGGATAAATTGTGATATATTAAATGGAATACTACACAGCAATAAAAATTAATGAACTGAAGAGCACATAAAAATGGGAATTAGTCTTACAAATTAACATTCAGTTAAAGAAGCTAAATATATAAGAATTTATGCTGCATCATTCTATTTATATAAAGCTCAAAAACTAGGCAAAACAAACATAAATATAAACTTCAATATAACATGGCAATAGAGGTCAGGATGAGGGTGCAGTAATTGTGTGGGAAAATGAGAGAATCACAGGCATGCTGATAGAATTCCATTTACTGACAGTGGTGGTAACATGGGAGTGTTCACTCTGTGATAAGCTGTATGCTTATTGTTGGTGTACTTTTTAAGGAAAATAAATTTTAAGTGTCTTTGGCCTATTGATTCTATGCTGTGAATTTACCAAATAAAGTGTACAGAAAGCATAGAAAAACATACAAGTGCTCTCTGATTTTTTTGAACTTTCTCAGAGCTAAGAAACCATTACAAAGTACAGAAAAATAGGATGATTTTCAATGATCCTATAATTTAAAAGTTCTCCACATGTTGAAATATAGCACTTCAAATAAGAGAGTTTCAAAAAAATGACATTTTTCAATGCAAAACTAACACACATTTGCCCTCTGTCTTCAACATCCTTCCATTAGAATGAGGGGAAGCTATGAACAAGAATAATACATACGCCTAAGCAGGAACTACTGAAGGTGAATATGAAATATCTTCCATTTCTTTAAATACTATAAATAATTTGTTTTTGAAAAGCTGCTTTTGCACCCTACATCCTTTTCACAGCTAACCTCGGACCATCTTAATGGCCATTCCTTATTGTCACTTTCAAGCATGGTTCTCCTTCTGGAAGAAAACCGGGATTTTCCAGATGCTCACTTTAACTAATGTAACAGTAAGAAACAGCAAATAAGTTTTATTGAAAGTGTTGTATTCTTATTAATAGGTAAGGCAAACTGATATGTTTATATGTGTGCATCCTTGGTTCTCTAAATTCATTGCATATTCCATACATATTTTACTATTTTTGTGGCTAATTTCCTTTAATTCTTTTCCCATAAGATTGTTCCCGAAAAACCCTTTAGAATCAGTTCTTATCAGCTTTCTTCACTAGAAATTCAATGTTTGATCATGACGTTGCACAAATTCTGATGGAATTCACATTCAAAATTTTATTAATCCAATATTATCTTGCTTCGAGTGAAAAATAATTGGCACATATGGTGAAAAGATAGTCAGAGATAACTCAAGGATTATATTTTAACTAGGTTACCTAGATATATGTTAACTTTTGGTATTTCCTAAGTCTAAAAGGGAGGAGCCCAAAGATATCCAGTAAGATTTTAGTGGCACATGGGCTGGCTGGTAACATAGGACTTGCCAATTATCAAACAACTAGAAACAACCCACAAGTCCATCAACAAGACAATGAATAGACTGTGGTGTATTAAATGGAATACTATACAGCAATAAGCATGAATAAGTCAAGGTACACATAAAAACCAGAATGAATCTCACAAACTTCTAAGCCAACAACTCAGAAAAATTCCCAACTCTATCCACCACTTTGTAAAGGCTGTCAACAACCCACTATGAATTTAAACAATCAGATTTCATAATTTGAATTTTTTTTTAAAAGCCAATTCTCCAAAAGCCACTACATCTAATGTTGTATACATAAAAGAGCAAAGAACAAGATTTAATAGCATATATGTTTTCAAGACTGGATACAAAAACAAAACAAATCAAACGCCTACAACATTCAAGAGATCTCTCACACTGAGAGAGGAGATACAACATGATCCTGTACCCATTACATGACCTACACTAAGATTCAGGAAAGTACATCTGTGTCATTAAAAAATCAAAGAAATGACTGGGAAATATTCTGTGTACTTAAAAATAAAGATACATTCTATCTATCACTTTAGCACAGTTGTTTAAATCAGTGGCTTTTGGATTCTGTAACATATGTCCACAGAAGTTAAGAAAACAAGGCATGATCAGGGGAGTTTTGCTTAGCATGTGTTAGCACCAGGTCTTGTTCCAAACAACACAAAGCTTAGACTCTGTGCTCCAAGGCAAAGAAACACACAAATAATACAAATATATATATGAAATTCAAAAATATCATGTCATAAAAAAGCTTTGAAACACTGATTTTATAAGTTTCCTTCATAAAATTAATTGGAATTGAAGCCAATATAATCACAGATTAGAACAAGCACAGCATATCGATGCATAAATGACACTCCAAAATTAATTAGCCACTTTTTAGTAACATATCAGTATATCACTGCAGAAAATTTTGCTTTGCAAACAGAGGACACTGATCTCACCTGATTTCATTTTCATACTGTGGGGACAGTCTACCTGAATTCTGGTAAAAGCTTTTCAGGAAAGAGGGGGCAGTGAAGGAAGGGGCAGAGAAGGAAGTATGAAGGCTTGGAAGACTGGAGGAAGAATTACTCTCCTTGTGCAAGCGCCGCGCTGATGGAAGAATGCTGAGTACAGAAAATACAGCAAATTTGTCTTAATTTATATTTTGGCAAAATCTTCATTCACTATGAAAAAGCATATACACAGGTTCTTGCTATTAGTTTAATCTTTCTGCTAAAAGCTCAAGGCTCCCTTCTATGGAAACAAGGGAGCATGCAGTTTTCTATTTAAAGGATGACCTAGCTCATGCTTTCAAATATTGAAGTCCTCTTCTATGCAGTATTTCTAACCATTTGTATCTAAAAAGTTCTTAACAATTTTAGGACCAAATGTGTTTGTTTTACATGCAAAAGATACTTCAAGGCAGAAAAGTAGGAAAGCAGAAATAATTACAGGAAACAAGTTCCAGAAGGAAAAACTGGTTATCAGTAGTTCAAAGACTTAACTGTTTTAAAAATACAAAGTTTTCTAAAAATCTAAGAACAACATGTTTGGTTGTTGGAAGTCATCATAATACCTTTGGCTTAACAAACATTAAAGTTCACGTTCTTTCCCGCCGCCTGTGCCATTTTGCAGGCATGCTTTAATCTGAATCCCTGAATCTCCCACACAGCTTTTTTTTTTTAGATTATTTTCCTAAAATTTTTTTACAGGGATACAAACAACATCTTTTTATATATTGATACAAGTTGTCTGAGCATGTACATTACAAAATGTGGAAAACGTAAGAAAGAAGAGAAATCACTTTAAGTCTGATTAGCGTTTTAAATTCTTGAAGATAAATTTTCCTGGAAAAAAGAGACTTACTGACTTGGGTAAATGTAAATGAAGTCATCATAAAAAAAATTATCAATACACACAGGAATATTTCATCTTTTTTTCATAAAAGAGAATCTGCAGATAATTCTGTTAATTTACTTTATTTGTATATATCCTTAATATGTTACTTTTTCATCTCAAACTATTTGAGAAACAACAATGAGAATAAAACTGTACCTTTAAAAGACATGCTGGTAAATTTCATAAGAAGTTAAATAAATAAAAGTTAAACATTTTGCTCAGAGGATTTTTTTTTTCCCAACAGGGATAACCATAACTCTGTTTTCTGTATCAAACACATGGGTGCAGGAAAGAAACAAAATTAGCTCTAGGCTGTAATTCTGATGCGTGCTACACAGCAGGACATATAATCTTTCTAAAATTCCAGGTTGACTCAAATGCCAAACGATTTTATTGAATTTGTTTTTAACAATGAATTTTTTAATATTTCCAATGGACACTTCCTGTCAATTATGGTGTGTGTGTGTGTTCTTCTTCAGAGATAACACTTTATTTTAAATAAAAGTTGTAATTGTTTTCATATCTGGTTGTAATTTATTATGAAAGGAGACAGAGCCTAATTTTGTCTCATGTATGAAGGTGATTTAGGTGATTTTTTTTTTTAACCTTTGTATTTTATCAAAGGCTAACAGGAAATTCTACTGCTATGTATGTTATTTTCAAATTTGCTGACCTTGCTTCATTCCAGCCATCACCAAGAGGACACTGAGTAACGTCTGCTATCAGCAAGTTTTTGAGACAAAATAATTGCATGACATCTTATTTTCTCCATTTTCTGGCCGGGGGCGGGGGGAACATGTTTTCATCCAAAGCGCTTTAACTTCTCTCTGGCTGTGCCTTAAAGCTTGCCTTGTTTCCCTTAATAACTAAGGATTTTATAATTCAATTTGTTTTTATGGTCTTGCTAACTATGAAAACTTGGCTACAGGATGGAGTCATAATAAATGTTGACTCCACAGTGATTAAAAGAGGGTGACAAGAGAATTTGATTCCACTCTCTGGGAAGAGGTTTGGACTCACCTGCACTGTTCGCTGGAGCCCTGCCTCAGAAGAGGGGAGCGAACACCATGAGCCCTCCCGTCCTGTAGATTCAGCTTTCTCTTTGTGCTTGAAGGTGGGTGGCTGAACGTGTGTGCCCGTCTTCGAAACTGCGGGGAGTCAGAATCCTCTTCAGGGAATGTCTGCCAGGCTGAGGACAGTGGGGAGGCTGGTGGTGTCCCTGGTGGAGAGTCTCCTGGTGAATAATCCTGAAAAGCAAGCAGAAGTGAGGTCTCTCTTTCCTACATGGATCATGGCAGACCTGCTTCAAGACAAAGCTCACAAGTGACAGGCTGCCTCTTCTTCCTCCTGACTCATGACAAAACTGGTTTTTTTTCTTCTTTGTACTCAGTCCATGCTGAAGGCTAATCATTATCACCAAAACCCATTTCTTCTGATAAGCAGCTGGAAGACAGCATTCATAAAGATAGGCAGAAAGAGAAAGGACGATAAGAAAAGGTATTCTTTCCCCTAACACTCTGTGGTAAAATGCTACAGCTACTGTACTTTTCTCACTGTTGCCAGAAAGATGAAAAGAGATCATGACCGAAAGAGGGTGGAGTCTGTGTTTATACATCTCTTGATTTCCGTGACATATCAGTTGCATGCTTCCTGTACTGTCAAAACAATATCACAGTGCTTAAGGGTCCAAGTCACAGGGCAAAACCTTCAGGAAAATAAAATAAAGCCTGTTAAGTATCTTCCTTCAGTGTGGATGTTTCTATCCAATTACATGTTCCCTGAGGTAAAATTTTTTAAAAGAAATGAAAAACAGGAAATGAATGAAAAGTGAGCAACATCGGAATGCCTCTCATATTGCATGGGCAGACAACATAAATCTTCCGTTTAGACAGGTATGCTGTTTACACTTTCCAGAACAGGCACCACTGCAGAAATGCTGAGCTTGAAAAACATGGGTTAGAGCTAACAGATGCATAGCTGGACTAAGTCCTCAATTCTATCAACAGAAAGTTTAGTAAAAAATAATGTTACTATTTTTCCATTTAATAATATAGGCTGCATACGCCTCAGGTTACATGCTGCATGATACAGGAAATGGGGAATCAAACCTACTGCGAATTGTCTGTGAGATAAAAAGAAGCCTAACCTTACAATTAATATGGTTAAAAAAAATGGGGGTGGGGGAGTAACACGGGGAAAGGATAAAAGGTAAAAAGATCACTGTACAAGGGCAGCAAATTACATGGCTCATTTTTCTATGGCTTTGGATCAGCAGTTGCTCAAATACTGTCCCAAAGCACAATCTCTCCATACAGTAAAAAGCCTGATAGAGCAATTAGCCTGGAAAGGTGTGTTCTGTCCAAATGTGAGAAAGCTTCAGCTGAATAAAGAGTTACATGCTACTATCCATAACCTTATTCAATATAATAAAACCTCAAATATTAATTTTTTGAAAGTCATAAAAGGACTCATAACAAAATAACTAAGTGTGCATGGTAACTATATTAGTGTTGGTTTTGCCAGATTGCAGTTAATAGTAAAAAATGGAGCTCTGATTAGATACCTTCTCCGAAGCAAGACTGTTGGACCGTTCAAAACTGTCTGTACTTCCAATCCGACCTCTCATTCTGTTAGCTCCCTGAGTGAAAAGAGTAAAATTAAAATATTCATGTGGCTTGAATTTTTATTCTAGAACGATAAAAGGCAGTTGTCTCTTTATGTTAGCATTAAATTGATGCTTTTTGTGGTTCATCCCAATTTGTTGGCAGTATTATCAGCCATTCCAGCACAGTAAATAGAACCATTCACAGTCCATTTCCAATATTTCCAAATCAGCTATTAGAGAACGAGATACTCAGAACAAGCTTTCTGAAGTTATTTCGGTTACAAAGTTAAACGTTATGTGTCCACAAGAACAGGAGACACCTCTACGATCAGGGAAAGCCCTTTTAACTTTATGTCTCATACAGGTAAACACAAATGTGGAAGGTACAGCATAACAAACCACAAGAGTTATAAAGAAAATGGTTTAATACATCCAACCATCATACACCCTAGATTATAAACATCCTAATTCACATGACAGGATTATGACAAACAGGTAACAAAGAGAAAACTACATCTAAAATGTACGATTTAGCCTCATTTGCTTTTCTGTAATGCAAAACCACCTCATGAGGCATTTCTCTCTAGAAGACTAATCAGTCTGCTTCAGTATTGGTAAATTGCTTCTTGTTTTTCTTTTCACATAGTCCTTTGGTATAGATTTTACAGATGATCTAAGAAAGAGGAACCAAAGAGATCATCTCATCTATTTCCCTCTGTACAGGAAGAAACCGAAGCCAACTATTGAAAGAGGGAGGATGTAAAGGCAGTTTTGGGAAGCGCATGTACAGAAGGTCTTATGAGACGAAATGCACACGGGGAGTTCCACCCAGCTCGGAACTCATGGGAAAGTTCTAAAATGAATAACTAGAAATACAAATCAAGTCAATGTGGCAGTGACTCTGAAAAATAAAAAAGTATATTTATATAGCAATCCAATATTTATAGCACTTCACACTGCCTTGGTTCATCTTCACACTTCCTTGGGTTTGATTTTTCAGGGGGAGGGAATTAAATTTCACTTTAATTTTTAATCGAAGTAACACCTGCACAAAGTTTCAAAATTGTGCTACTCAGGTTATAATAAAAAGTGGCAGTCTCACACGTTGAATCCCATTTCCTAAAAGCAAACACTTGAAACAACTATTATTTATATCAATGCTTCCGTATCACTTTTCATTTTAAATAATCTATTGACTTTCTAGTCTGGAAGATGAGATTTCAGTGTTCTTACTTCATTACCCGCCCCCATACATTCTTTCTTTCCCTTTCTCAATATACTTGTCTCACAAATTTCAGTTAAATCTATATTTTGTGCACCAATACCGTTTGTACTCTGTAAATACCGTTTGTACCTCAGCTGTGTACTTTACTATTATGACAGCTATATCTTGTACAATTTGTTTTTCATGTAGTTAACAATGGCCTCGGTAACCACTAATTTATTACAAAAGGCACCAGCAGAACTCAGTGCAAATATCACTTAATCAAATCAATTACAAGTTTTTTCCTTTTTCTTTGAACTCCCCATTATGGAAACCTCTGTCTTCTTGCCCCATTTTGGAAAGGCTGCAATTCAGACTTACCAAGTAATTTCCTTCACTATCAAACTGGAAATTTCCTTTACTACCACCCTCTTGGAACTTCTGTTTCTTTGGTTCCATGTCTTCCTCTTTTTCAGTTGACTTCCTCATTTTGGTGGAACGTGTATCCCAGGTGCTTTCTGAGAAAGGGAACCTGGAGAGTCTATCTCTGAAAACTTTACATGTCTGTAAACGTTGTCATTCTATGCTTGTATTTCACTAATAGTTCAGATGAATATGAAATTCTGCTTGGAATCTTCCCTTCAGAGTATGGTGGCATTGCTCAAGTACGTTTTGCTGCAGAATCTAATGCCCTTGGGGTCCTAGGGCCCATATGTGTGTGACCTTTTTCTCTCTAGAACAGAATCTAAATTTATCCGTGAGTGTTCTGAAATTTCACAACTATGAGCCTTGGCATGGATTTCTTTTGTCATTCTATTGTACATTCCTGAGCCCATTAAATCTTGAAACATGTCTATCAGCTCTGAGAAATTTTAAAAATGATTTCTTAGAAAATTTCTGCATGCATTTGCTCTTTATGCAATTCCTACCATTTGGGTTTTGGATCTCCAGACTGGTCCTTAATTTTTTACTTTGTTTTCCTATTTCCCATTTGTCATTTTGCTTTATTTTCTGGAAAACTTTTTCAACTCTCCCTTTCTAGCCTTCTATTGAATTTTTTTTTATGTCTACTATCAGAAAGTTTTAAAAGTGTTTTCTTGTTCTCAATTGACTGTTTTATATTTATGGTATCCTATCTTGATTCATGGAAGTAATATTTATTCTTAGCTATGTATATTAATTATAGTTTTCTATCTCTAGTAGATCCCTAAACAACTATATCAACAATAAAAATAGCCACCTCTCATATTACTGAATGCTTATCATGTGACATACACAATAAGAAGCATTTTATTGTTATCTCATTTAATCCTCACAAAAATTCTATGAGGGAGATATGGTTATTTAGCTCAACTCTGCAGAAGAGACTGAAGTTCTGATATATTATATTGCCAAGCTTTATATAGCTAGTTAAAGAACAGAGCAGAGATTTGAACCCAGGAAGTGGAATTTAAAAGTGAAGTCCTTGAGCTCTTAATCTTAAGTGTAGTTTTGCAAATGTCCTAGGTCCTGACTAAGGTTTTTTCAGTTCTTTAGTTTCAAAACATGACATACTTCCACTGATAACCTGTATTTGTGGCTGCTATGTTATTGGGGTACTCCATATGACCAAGAGGAAAATATTGTTAAGGACTGGGTCACTGTCTGCTATTTTTTAGGTGCTATATACATGTCAACCTGCCTGGTTATCTTCAATAGGTTATTCATTCACATTAGAGAAGGTAGTCTGATTGGTATCAAATCATTTCCATATTAGAAAAGCAACTTAAATTACACATTTTACCCATAGGTGTGTTTTATCCACGTTTGTATCTATGTGTGTACATACACATGCACAAAGAAAAATGAACATACTTTAAAATTATACTCTACCGTGATCTTAATTCAAACATTTCAACAAGTAAGGACAATGGATATTACTCTAACGGAAGCAGCAAATGAAGACAGTTTTCCAAGGACTCACACTTTATATGAGTAAATATTCCTCTTTTGGAAACAATATCTATTTACAAATGTATTAGTAAATATTTCTTTTTTGGAAAAATTCAACTTAAGAAAAAGCAGCAGACAACCAGACACAAGACAGCCTATTCATCTTTGAATGGACAGCTTGTCTAGTTTCACTGTTATGATTTAGTAATACACATGTCTAGTCTTTTCTCAGATCCACTATTAAATTGTTAATGAGCTGAGTTTCTAAGCATTTTAAAAACATGTCCTAGTGTATAAACAACTAGAGTTAGTTAAGTAAAATATTTTGACATTTAAAAATGGCAGCAATTAGGAGCTAAACTCTATGACTAGAGTGTCAATTTTCTACTACAGAACTCACTCAGAGGGAAAAAAAATCTATGGACACATTTTGAAAGTGAACAAAACCTCTCTTCAGTGCAACTTTTGGTACACAAGGGTAGCTGCCAACCTTCCCAGCAAGTCTCTTCTGCCGTACATGGGACAAGCCCGACCTCGTTAGGACACACGATTCATGGCGTTTGGCAGTACTTCGGTACACAAAAGCTACAGTATCCACCTTAACCAAAATAGATTGGCTGTGCCCTTGCTCAAAGAGTCATTGCAGCCATTCACGGCTATGTAAGCGGTACTTTAAAGTCAGCTATGCAAGTACTGTGCAGAATGCCAAGGTGCTAAATGGGGATACAGGGAGTGACATTCTAAATACCCTTTGGTCTTTTTGCAAACCACAGACGTTTCAGAGCTTACTGCTGTTCATACTACCTCACATCTACAGTGTGACATTTTCCTGACTTACTGACATCTCATCCTTACAACCATGTGACAAAAGCAGGTATTGGCATGCCCACTTCACAAATAGGGAAACGATGGCTTAGAAAAGGTAAATAACTTGTCCAAGATCATAAATTTAAAACTTGCTGAAGCCCGGTCATAAATTCATGTCTCTTGTCCATCTACTTAGATGGCCTTTCTACTAATATTCTCACTAAACACTATGGGAGAGAGGGGAGGGAGGAAGAGAGGAAGGAAGGATGAAAGGACAGAAAGAAAGAAAGAATGTAACTAATTAATCAATTATGAAAGAAAAAAAGTAGAAAATTTTATGAAAAGTTGTATTAACACACTTCTGACACATCTTCTAGATGCTTTTTCTTCCTAGATTCTGTTTTCTGCTGATAAAATAATAAGAGCTGACCAAGATTGCTGCAGGACTTTTGTTAGAATGAGAATCTCAATCATTAAGAGAAAGACCTATAAAATCATTCTGAGTTCTAGCAAAGAAATAAAAATGAGAACATCATGTACCAGAAATTGCTACGTCCTAATGCTCTTAACACTCTTAACTTCCTGGACCTTGACACTTTTGCAGACACCAGGCTAGTTATTTTGTAGACTAGACCTCAATTTGGGTTTGTTGATGTTTCCTTATGATTAGGTTCAGGTACTTCCCCTTTGGGAGGAATACCACAGAAATGGTACTATATATTCTTTGTATATAGGTGACACAGGATTTCAATTTGTCCCATTGCTAATGATGTTTAATTTGATCGCTTGATTAAGGTGGTGACTGCTAGCCTTCTCCACTGCAAAGTTACTCTTTCCCCTTTGTCATTAATAGGTATTAATTAAATCCAGCAAACATCCTGATCATGATCAAACTTTCAATGTATTCATTTATTTTTCATATCAGAATAGACTAATGGTTTCCTATTTTATGCAACAGGCTACAATAATTTATTTTGATATTCATGTCACATCAGATGTCAACAGTGGAAGCCCTCTGAGGTTTTTATGTCTTTATGACACCTCGCCACCTTTCTCTGAATACTTCTTTTCTATCTAGAACACCAAGACGTTCCAGACTTACCTTGTACTTTCCCTGCCACCCTGGAATTAGACATTTCTCCCAGCAGCCTGGTTCCTTCTTACAGAATGGGTGCTAGGTGTCACCCAACCAGGCTTAGTTTATGATCTGTATAAATAGAAAAGCTGTTTCCACCCCCTATCAGTGGACAGAGCCAGGGACCATATGTAAACATGCACACACACACACACACACATATATATGCTAATACATATGTTACATATGTATAATCTTATATATAAAACTCTACCACTCAAAAATATACAGAAAGCTAAATAACCACGATTCCATATTGTTACCTTTGAGTTGAATACAACAACACAAAATTCATTCTAATTTCTTCCCTTTTCATATTTGTAATTCTCTTCTCCCAGAATCCTTCAGACATTTACATCTTTGACCAGTCCCCTGTGTGTAACCAATCATCACAAGTGCCACCTTGCAACACTCCTCATCCTACAATGGGGGGGCTCCCCCACCCCATGTGGCTGCCATCCCAACCCTGTCAGACTCGTACTCCCTGTATCAG
The DNA here is from genome assembly GCA_032199065.1 of Smutsia gigantea. Classification (NCBI taxonomy): domain Eukaryota; kingdom Metazoa; phylum Chordata; class Mammalia; order Pholidota; family Manidae; genus Smutsia; species Smutsia gigantea. The sequence goes on along the minus strand of JAVSCE010003450.1, from coordinate 67,364 downwards.
GCACCTAGAATGCTCTCTCCTCCGCTCTGGCTCCAACTCTGCATGGGCTTTTTCTCTGCAGGGATGGCCTCCTCCTCTGCTGACTTCCCAAACCAGTTGCCCTCCTAAGCTGACACCCCTCCCACGACACTCAGGTCTCCACGTGCCTCACTGGGCCACCACACACAGCACCCCGATCATCTCTATCTGCTCTGAGCCACATGGCTCTCCTGGCCCACAGCCCCAAGACCTTGCTTGATCTCATCTAACAGCTTTATGACCAAATTGTTCAGGAAGAGGACAATAAAGGGGGAAAGGAATCATTTTGCTTATTTTTAAAAAGAATATACAAATGCACAAAATAAAATAAACTTCCATTGGTTTATACTTAACTGTTTTCAGCATTCCCTATCAGCTCCTAAGAATGAACACAAGAAGGGCTTCTTTATAACTTTAAGTGGTAAATGATAAAAAGTTCTTATATTTCTGGCCATCAATATTGTATTTCCCCTTTTCTAAATATGTATCTCCACTACGAAATCTCTATTGCTTAGATTCAGATATTAGAGGCACCAGAATCAATCTAGATCTGAGAATGAAACTTATTTTGAGAGATTATTTTAAATAAGTATTAACTCAAGTTATCTTAGTGGTTTTTTTTTAAAGGAAATCTGTGAGCCAGATGAGAATGAAGCAATGCAGTTACAAAACACAGACATTTTAATACCAAAAAGAGTTTGTTTAATCTTACCCTTGAGAAGATATTTTCCAGGGAGCTAGTTAAGGATCTCTTAGCTTTATTTTTCAGAATGTCAAGTTTGAACCTTCCACTGCTTGCTGCATTCTCTGGGATTGTACTATTTGAAATAGTCTATAGAAAGAAAAACAGGTAAATTTTAGATTGGAAATACTTAAGGTTATAAATGAGGTTTTCAAGGACTTATGACTAAGCCATTAAAAGCACAAAAATTCTTCTGTAGCTCTATTCCACAATGTGAACACACACACATTATAATAAAAAGGGTTTAATTTTTAATACTGTAAGTAATAAAAAAGACATAAGGTCTTTCCTTTATGTCTTTCCTTTTGGCTAATCTGTTCCTGCTGCATTTGACAAAAATTAAACTTGAGATGCCCATTTTTCTGCTGTTATTTTGATTAAGAGCTATAACTATTCTTTTCGAAGTTGCACATTTTATATCCAAATGACCAGGGAAAACACAAGAAATAAGTTTCAAGGAAGAAATCATTTTATAGTAAAGTCTGGATTCTTCTAATGCTATTATAATTCCATTTTCACTGTGAGCAGCTCATTTATCTCTTAGATTAGTAAGTATTCACTCATAGTACTAAACTGTATGCAAATACACAATGTGTTCAGATTGCAGATTCTCTATATATTAGATCCTATTGAACTAAGAAGCTACTGTGTGTATTACATGGTTCTTAATGCCAGAAAACATCCATGAGAGAAACCTTATCATCTGCCTTATGGAAGGAATATATTCACATTAAGCAGAGACACAAAGCAATGTTTAAGTATCAAATCTGGAAGCATGAAGATCGGTTGTGGGTCTCAGAGGTCAGAAGAAAAGGATAGGCAAGATTCAGACAGGCAGAAAAAAAGGGGATGAAGACATTCCTACTGGAAGTGGTATTAGCACCATAAAAACCATTGCTCACAGGACAGGGAGTCAGTGCAGGCGTTTGGCTAAAACAGAGGGAAGCCGCGGAAGGTAAATGGGGCAAGTGAGGCTGGAGATACACCCCCCAGAACAAGAAGAGTCACTGATCAGAATTTATAAGCAGAGGGGCATCACTGTGAAAGTAATGTCTGGGGGAGATTTATTGGAAAGGAGTGTTCAAGCAGCACCTAAAGGACAAGGAAATCAGAAACTGAAAGTCGAGACTGGAGGCTTCAGCACAATCTATGCAGGAGGCCAAAAAACAGTCCATCCTAGAACTGGCTCCATGGTTTCATCTAAGAAGTTACTGATAAGAGAACTTTGATTCCCCCACCCCCATTAAGAAAGGAAAGAATAGGAAAGAAAACAGTGCACATGGATGTGGGCCGGACTGGGCTCACAGTGGGTTTTAGGGACTGGGATGACACAGTATTCTAAGGCTTTCAGACAAATGACATGGCTAAAATAGGGAACTTGGCATAATGCAGCACAGTGTCTGACACAGTAGCTACTCAGTAAATACCAGGTGAATAAAAGGAAGGAAGAAAGGAAAATAGGGAGGGAGGAACAGAGAGAGAGGGAAAGAAGAACTTAACTACTAGCAGGAAAACAGAAACATTTTGTTAAAACCTCCTCTGTGATCTTTAGCGCCGTCCACCACAAAGAAAAAAATGCCCATCCCAACTCACCCACTGCTTCTGGCCTCCTGGTCAACATCACGGTCACCGCCAAGGATGGAAATAAGCAAAACTCACTGTCTTCCACCATCAATTTGAATTCTTCCAGGGATACCAAATCCATATTTCTAACTGAATCTCAAACACATTTCCAGGATTGACTCTTACTTCTTTTTTCCATCCCTTGCCCCACTCTTGTCTTCTTTCTATATTTCCTAGCTCAGCGCCATCCCAAATCTGAACCTTGAAGTCTCTCCCCGCAACTCTGTCCCTTTACAAATGTATTGAGTCACTAAGTCCCAGGGATCATGCTTCCTAACCAGCCTTTCCTCATGTCTCCAGTGCTCTAATCATCTTTTCTCTGTGACAAAATAAAATTTTCAAGACAGACTCATTCAATCTATTTATGTACCAGTGCTATCTCTGTCTCCTGCAAATGCATATCCTTGTACCAATCATGCCATATTTTCATATTTTTACTTATTTGATGGCATCTTGATTTCTCCTCCTGAACGGTTAGATGGCAGAAAAGAGCTGTCATTATTTATAACCATTGCCTGGTACACAATACACACTTGATAAAAGTTCATGCAATAATTAAATGAACCACTCGTTGCATATTCTTTTACAAAATCATCTTAATTTGAGAATGTGCCTTCAGCCCTAACACTGTCAACCCCCTCACCCACCAGTCTGCCCCAGAAGTCAACCATCACTGGACAGGAGAATCATCTCTTCACAATACAAATCTGATATTCTCATGGTCTTACCTGAAATCCTTCAACCTCAAAGTCAGGCCTAACACATCAGGCTATTCATCATCTCACCACTGCCTATTTCCCCACCAATCCCCAAGTGTATCTTAAAACACCAGCACATGCCATCATCACACAGCTTGGCTTGTAAAAGGTTCTCTAGAAGAGCTTGTTCAATGAATAAACTAAGGAATCACTAATAAAGTGATAGGTGATTCGTTCTGGATAGAATGGAATAAAGACATAACCTGAGTTAGTGTTATTAAAACATAAACATGTCATCATCTGCTTACCTGCTGCTGCTGCTTACAGGTCTTCCTTTATCTATATGCAGCTGGGAACACGTTCTAAATATACCATCTTTTAGTTTGCAGCTACAAGAGCTGTTACCATGATATGACTCCTGCTTTGGGAGTTTGCTATTTCCCATTCAAAGCTGTGTAAACTTTTAATGCAATAAGAAGTACAATATTTTTACATTTAAAACCGTTATTATTTTATTTCAATGTGACAATGCCTGCTAAAATTTCCTATAAAACTCCTAACTAAAATGCTTTAAAACAAATATGATAGGACTTTAGCTCTCAAGATGAGAGCACAAAGGAAAGAAAGTTCTTTCCCATCTTCTGTGATATTTTGACTCAATATATAAACAAAACAAAAGCAGGTCAAGGAGCAAACATCTTCTCACCGATGGGCCTTCTCCGATGTGAATATGTGTCCTCTGCTTGGCTTCGCACAGCTGCCTCAGATGTAAAATGACAAGTTCGTTTTCCTCCTGGTCATTGACTGGCTTCATTTTCTGTGGAACAGACAAGGCGAGAGCACATTATGGCAACACAGCTTCTCTCATGTTATTTTATTTCCACTTGGTTTTATGTGTCTGTTAGACAGCTATAATTAAACCTAAGCATAGCCCTTCAAAACAACAGCAACATTCTAATGACCATCAAACTGTACAACAGGCTCTGTATCTTTAACTCCAATAGAGAAACAAAAAAAAGGAACTTACAGAAACAGAATCCAATTCTCATTCCTTATATCATGTTTCTTATTTGTGAGAAGTATAAATAACATTACCTGAACTCGTTCAAATATGTCAGCTTGCTCATTATCGGTCAGTGATGAGAGATGCCTCTGTATTACCAGCTTAGCTCTTGGTGGATAGAGACCTGGGGAAAACGATAGGCTAAGTATTAAACTGAGTGTAGCTGCAGAGATCAAAATGTCTACAATGCAATGCAGCTGGCCCCTTTGCCAGCAGACTCTGAAGTTAAATCTCAGGAGATGTGGTCCCACCTACAGCAAACCTTGGTACATGACAATGAAATGATTAAAACATGATGGAAAACCTCACCAAAACCAATGGCCCCCTCAGTGATCCAAGGTCAGAATTACCAACAAAAAGTTTCTGAATTATACCAAATCAACAGCACAACCAGATAACACTTAAGATCCTAACAAACTTCGCCACTGTAGAAACGCATTAGGTTAACACTAGCCCTGGCCAAAATCTCTAAGCTTAAACCTCGACGTTTAAAAAAGAAATAATAATAATACTAAAAGGCAGAGCTACAGTATATACAGGAATCTCTCCATCTCATGCAGATCTTGTCCTGTGATGACAAAATTTCAAGGACAGCATTAGTATTTAGGGACATTTTTAGTGTTATTTCACCAAGAAAGTGTTTATTTCTTTATATCATGCTATTTATATATTATACTCTTACACAAAATTTATATTAAGTTCTTGAGCAAAACTTTTTTCCATGAAAAAATTTTTGTTTTTATACATTTTTGAGAGAAAATGTAATTCACATTTACAAAGATTTATTTGTATTCACAGCTTTCATATTTACCTTCACAGTCATTTACATCGGCAACTAAACATCCATTTTTAACAGGTCTCCTTTGCATGTTTAAGTGCCGCTAATAGTACCGTTACTATACTTTGATTAGAAAGAGGCTATCTAGCTACACATAATATTTAATGAACCTTATAGGTAGACTGGCACTTTAAAATCACTGAAAACGAATCACTCCAAAATATGCATTGTTTTCAAAGAACCAGAATTTATTTTAAGGGTGTACAGCACCACCAAAGGACCTGCTTGAAATCACCGTGCAGTAAACAATGAGCATCGGAAAGAAGAAAAGTTTTTAAAAACTTCTCAACTCCACCTTTCTTTATGCAACGTACAACACTGTGTGAAAATCTGTGCAATCACACACAGGAAAACGGGCACTATAATTCACTTGGATGCTGTGATACCATTCACTACCCTAGTTTATTCTTTGCTGGCAAAGTCTCCTTATGAGTCTCTTCAGGCAGCAGATAAAGAAATGACTCACATGATTGGTTTTTGTTTTGTTTTATGCTGTTTAATATTCCAGTGTCCTATTAACATGCCTAGGAGGATAAAAGACTTAAAAGAGAAGTAAAAGGAATAGTTATTTGAAATACATAGCTAAATCCATAGCCCAGGAAGGCGCTTTTTAGTCCTTTATTTCAGTAAAAGAATTGGAAACACCTGGAGGTTATTTTTAAATTATTCATGCCTCCTCCACTGCTGCGAATTGGATTGGACTTTCTTCTTCCCATTTTTGGAATCAATGATTAGCGAACTACTGTTACTGGGAGGCAAGTATATTATTTATCTTCATCCATGTTAGTGTAGGAAAACAAGATGGAGGATACTCACTCCATCTCCATGATCCTCAACATTATTTTAATTTCACTTTCTGAGCTTTGGTGTGTATGAGATGGACTTCCCCTTAGACACAGCCACCTCAATTCACTTGGGTCCATGGATATGGCTGGCCTGTTCCTCGTGGTCTAAATGCAACACTCACTTGACACAGGCATAGACGATTAGGGCACACACCAGCACACTCATCCGCTCTCCCTCTTTCTTTCCAATAAAAACAGAAATCCTTATTCATACAGCCAAATATACTGACAGCATACTATAATAGTAGTAAAGTGATAGTTAATACTAATGTCTAGATACTTATAAATATCTTTCTCACTAGCTTTCTACTCCTATTAATCTGTGTTGAATCTAAATGTGATCCTTTTCCCAGCTTTATTCTTTGTACCATAAAACAAGCTTAGAAGTCACACTGTTATCCTACTTCAGTGAAAACGGCCCTTTGGGAATAGCCAATTGCTAAGGCTTCAGCGCAGGATGGCCCCGAAAATCCCTGCCTTCCGCTGTTCTCGCAGAGAGAAGGCATTTAGTTGTTTTGGAAAGACTGAACAAGTCAAATCCGGGTTCTGCCCCTTACAAGGAATACAGATATGGCAGGTATTCTCCACTTTGTGTCTCAGTGCTTCCATTTCCTCATAACTAATATAAATTAAAAACACCATCTACTTCCTATATTGACAGTAACTGCACTGATGAGGGTGAGGATTTAATAATATGAGTAACTACTGAAGCACTATGTTGTACATCTGAAACCAAGAGAAGATTTTATATCAACGATACTTCAATTAAAAAAATGTAAAAAAAACAGCATCTACAACCTTCATTTTAAAATAAATTAGTCATGGAGATGGAAATACAGCACAGGGACTATAGCCAATAATACTGTAATTTTTCAGTATGTTGACAGACGGTAACCACACTACTATACTTACCATGGTGAGCATTTAGTAATGTCTGCACATTGTCGAATCACTAGGCTGTACATCTGATTCAATATATATTGTACAACAATTATATTTCAACTACTAAAAAATACCAAAAAAAACAACCAGTACCTATCTTTTGGGATTTTTATATGGATTAAGTGGGCTAACATGTGCAAAACGCAATAACGCCAAGACACAGTGAATCCTATAGAAGTGCAGAAGGACTGATCTTGCCCCAGTCAACATGGATCCTTCCTTGGCTGCCTTTAAATATCTGCACACCTTGGAGTGAGGGGAGCTTAAATTTCAGTTCCTTCAAGATCTTGGGAGGGGTCCTACTAATTCTGGACTCATACTTTGTATTTTCTCTTTGAAAAGGTCTCTAAAACTGTAAATACTTCAGACACCAGGAAACTGAGGTCCAGCCCAACATACATACAAACAGGGCCTTCCCATCTGCTATAGCTCCCCCAGAGTGCTGAAGCCAGCTTCCGCCAGACCGTCTACTTTTATGGAAGTTTACAACTTCTTTTTTTATAATAGAAAATATACTTAAAACCGCACTTAATGTAGATGGAAATACAAAGTTGCTTTTTTACTCCTAAGTGGTTAGCTTTATCTACGTAAAAACGACTTATTTCTATAGTGTGAGGCTTGAAAACTAAAAACTGAAAAAGGAAAATATGACTCATCATTAGTCTAGTAACACTTGGGGCTTATGTGCTGCCATTTTTTTTATGTTTTATTACCCAAGTAATAAGTTCTACATTTTTAAAGTTTTAGAACGTTACAGATAGAGCTAATTTGCCTTTGATAGATGCTGGAGTCAATGAACAAAGGCATTAGAGAAGACATTTATATAGATTCAAGACCTATTCCCTAAAATATCTGTTGACTCCAGGGGCCTGGGGGCACAACAGTAATTTTACAGTGGAACTCTGGAGACCACCTCAACCAGGTGATAAGATGACCAGTAATAAAACATGAGCATCTTGAGCCCCATGATCTGACATGCAGAGGAGAGAACAGCATCATTTCTATAGTGCACTTGGCCAGGAGCCTCAGTCCAAATGTGAGATGACATTGGTCAGCAAAATAACAAAATGACATACTCACTGAGGATGTCAAGGTCATTTTGAAGGATAAGGAAAGACCAAGCAAGAGTCGCAGACTACAGGGTGAAATAACTCACATACAATGTAGGATCCTGACTGGGGTCCCAGAATAGAAAAGGACACGAATTAAAAAAAAAAAAACAAAAAACTGAAAATCAAACGAAATGTTTGGTTTGTATAATGATAATATACCAGTGTTAACTTCCTCTTCTGATTATTACACTGGGCTCTAAGATGTTATTAATGGGGGAGGATGAGGGAAGAATATTTGCTAACTTTCCAACTTCTCTGTTAAGTCTGAAAGTAGGCCAAATTAAAAGTTTTAAAAAAATAAATATAGGGTACTATTTTATGTATTTTTCCAGATATAGCATCAAAGCACACGCATTATTCAGCAAATTGCTTTGTCATTCAGTAATATAATTTTAAGATATATACAAGTTGATAGGCAGTTAAAATTCATTCTCATTAGTTGCTCCATTACATGAATGTACTTCAGTTATGCTACTGGTAGGCATTTAGGTTGTACCCAATCTCTTAAAACAAATACAACCTTGGAAGTGTCACCATCTTGACAAGGATTTCACTTATCAAGACATAGAACTGCTGGTTAACAGGGTATGTGCAATTTTAGGTTAATGAGTTTCTATTAATTGTCCCCAAAATGGCTATACCAATTTATACTGCCATCAGTATCACATAAATGTTATCAATATCCCTATGATTTCACCAACAGTTAATCTGATAACTCATTATTGTTTTCATTTTCATGTCTCTGACTTCTAGTGAGGTTGAGCATCTTCTCATTTTTATTATTGGACCTCTTAATTTCCTTTTTGGAAAAGCATTTTCTAATATGATTTGCATAATTTCCTACTGATGGTTTTATCTCTTTCTTATTGATGATGAAAGTTCTTACAATTTCCACATATGAGTCTGCTATCTCACTCATTTGTTGCCTAGCATTTAACTTCCAAGTAAATAGTTATATAAAGACTTTAAATTTTTTTGAAGTCAACTATGTCAATGTCTTAACAATTTTTGCATATTTGTTTCTCAATAAAGGCTTACTTATTTAAGGACATAAGACTATTATATTTTCATTTAATAATGTTAATATTCTGTTTACATTGAGCGCTTTGATCCATCTTGAAAGTAGCTTGAATAGAGTTAAGTGGAAAGAATCTCTCTTTGGATAGCAAATTAATCCAAGACCATTTCCTGAGTAAATCTGCCATTATTCTACAGATTCATAAAGTTCACTTTACCAAACTACAAAGAATGTTGCAACCTTTTTGAAATACTTATGTATATGCTTGAAAATAATGTGCATTCCACAGAGTTATAAATTTTTAAATCTGAACATTACAATGAAATAATCCTTTATCATAAAATTGAATGGATATTCAATAAACACTGCTGCTCTGCCATAGGCCTATGATTCTGCTGCCTACAGAAATCAAAATTTGCATTTACAATGACTAGACCACTCTCTGCTCCGTTCCAGAATCTGCACTCACCCTCTCTATCATAACGCCTATCATCCTGAACGGCATTAACATACTCGCATGCCTGTCCACTCTAGATAAGCTTTCTGGGGGCACAGTCTACACTTCAATCATTTCTGCATCCCCAGTGCTTAGGACACTGCCTGGTGCATAGCAGATGTTTAACAAGTGTCTATTAAATTATGTTTCTCCTCTTGTGCAATACTTTTCAAACTTTTTTGTTATAAAGGGAAAGTGCGTCACTGAGACACCTCTCCCTCATGCCTCTCCCCCATCCTCGCAACACAGCCAAAAAAAAAATCTGCTGTATATTATCATATCTATTATCTCTGTCATTGTCAAATATTCATCAAAAGCCACACAAGTTTCAATCCAGTTCTAAACTTTCAGGCACAAGGAACACATCATCAAGTGAGGGGGGAATGAAAGACTTAAATAAACAGTTGACATTCCAGGATGGTTTTCTCTCTCTGTTCATTAACAAATATTTGGTCAGTTCCACTGTGTAGACAGCACAGTCTTGAGAACTGTGGGAAATACAACTCCCTTCCTGGAGTTTGCCTTCAGAAGAAAAACAAAAGATAAAAAAGAGAGAGCAAGAAAGAGGCAGGGTAAAGCCAAGCAGCTAGGAGAGACTAATAGCACAAATTCAACTGGACTTGAGAAATGATTCTTTGGGCTCCTGCTTCACCTTGAAACAAAAAACCATTCAAGGACAGTAGCGATTTTCTCACTTCCCAAGTGCCAAAGCAAACTCCTCTTTTGCCCAGGCCAAGTTATACTGTACCTTCTATCCTTTCACAGAGCTTATGCAAAGAGTGCATAGGGCAGGCCTCGCACAGCTTAATCTGGGTCTTGGCGCTCTGCAGGGCAGCAGCTGTACTGAAAGCTTGTTTCAGAGTCAGCATTACCTCATCCACCTATGAGAAGAAACAAAACTAAGGTCTGTAAAAGTTTGCTTTTGTGGTCACACATTAAAAGCCCAACAGAAGTATGAGACCTTATTGATGCTGATTAAATAATAAATAATGGACTTCTGATGACTAAAGAGCTTGCAGAAAGAAAGTACCAAATCTTGAAGTTGGACCTTCAATTATACACGTAATGGATGAAATATGACCATTTCAGTGTGTGTAGTGTAGTACTTATATGTAACTTGAATGCTAAGTTTGAATCCCACTGAGTGCTACACTATTGACAATTTAATTGATAGCCAATCAGGTCTTTGCTTAAGTCAGTAATGTATCAGATAAGGATCTCCTTGTAAGTTTTGTCTGCAATACATAGGGAGCAACAAAACCAGTTTAACATTCACTTTTGTTAATAGGTATCCAATTTACTGTATCCTTCTGGACCATTTTTTAGTGTAAAAACAAAATATGTTTAAGCAAAGTTCTGGGGGGAAATGAGTTCAACTTAAAACTGTTCGGGGAACTCTATGAAACTTGCTGTTCCATACGGCTTCTAATGTATCATTTCTCTTCAGATTTGTGACCCTAAGTTCTGACATCATGCTGTCTAATAGCTGGCGCTCACCACTAGGCCAACAGTTTGAGAACTGCCGGCTAGTTTGTTCCTTGCTGTTCCAGTGACTCAGTAGGTCTGAAGCTAGCATTCTAGCTGCCTGCTTGCTGCTTTGAGGTCAAAACAATTCATCCTCAAGCATTACTGTACTGACTTCAGGCCATGTCTCCTTCTCTGCGACACAATAATCAAGGTAAGTTGTGGTTTCCCCGCACATTGTAGAACTCAGATCACACCTAAAACGTACATGAGCAACTGTGGAGTATTAAGGGCCTCATTCAAACGAGCTTTGACATTCAAAACCATTTACCATGCTTCGTAAACCTTTTTTTTTTAAAGACTCTTTTCCCCCTTCCTCTATGTCCTGGTTTAAGAATAAGCTATTGTTTAAATGATTTAATGTTTTTCTGCATTTCAGTACATGAGGAACCTGGAATAAAAAGAAATTATTCTTTTATTTTTTATTACTAATAGGAGAGATCAAACACTAAGCAGCCAGTCATTATTCAGTTATGTTTCACTATATTACCAACGTTTACAAAGGCTTATGAATAATTTCACATCATTTCATGAATAAAAATGAATTATTCATTAAATCTGTTCTTTTACAGTGTAATTAAAAACTAAAGACTTCTAATTCTTGAAAGTAAAAGGACTACATGTTTAATGCCTTTGCATTTTTATTTAATTTGCCTTATAATCTATTCAAAAGAAATTTCAATTACTTAAGCAGATGTTTATTTTTATTTTTTTGTTTCTCATTTATTTAAGGCACTGAAGGGGCTAGTCATTTGCTTAGCTTTCACGTAAGCTTGTTACTTGTTATTTAGTAAAAGGTCTTCAATGGAAATACCGAACTTCCATATTTTCTTACCTATTTCTACATCAAACAAGAAGCCATTTCAGTGGTGTTCTGAAACGTGGCTACCAGCTTCTCCCAGCCACAGAAATTACTAAAAACTTAATTTGACTTCTAAAATTTTTAAAGTTTTATTTTGTTTAAATCTACCATTTTTTTTCCATATCGTCTACAAATTCTATCATGGGATCAGAGCAACTAAAAGTTCAAATCAGGGCACTATGAATAATTTAAATGTCTTAGTCTAGATATACCAACAACCAATCATGGGTTATGTTAAAAGGTTAAAAGTAAAGCAACAGGCATAGATAAATCAATTATATGTAAACAAAAATCAAGCATTCGTGGCTTTACCATCAGGCAAAATTGAATTTCTAATGAAAAGTGAGATGGGACAAAGGGAGCCAATTTACAATATTAAGGGGAAAATCCATAATGAAGATATGCTCATAGGCATTTATACACAGACTTAGGCGTTTTATAGCTTTTTAGAATTGTAAGTCTAAGAACCATAGAATGCATAAGGACTTCAAAAGATGATCTATTCTAATTTTCTGCAAAACTTTAAACTGCCACCCCATATAAATTCTGGGTCTTGGTATCCTGTGTCTTCTTTCAAAAATTTGGGTTACATTTTCCCTAGATGCTGTTGTCTGCATTTGGGGAATTTTATGTTTAATTTGTCTACCACTAGCAGTAACTTCCTTTTATTTTCACACAACTTTTAAGCCAGGTTTGTGGAAAGCAGAAAGGCTATTTTCTACAAATCCCAAGGGTTGGTTAGACAAGATTAACCACCTGCAGCTATTTCACAAAACCAGGAAAGAAGGAATACTGAGCATCTAAACTTCCATGTAACCCTCCAGGCCCCATCAGATATACTGTTAATCAATTCACAGCAACTGCTCCAGAGAAACCAAAGAAAATGCTACTAGTTGTGTATTTCTGCCCTTAGAGAAGATAAGTCAGCATGTGTGGCTTTGCAATAATTTGTCTTACACAACTGCCAACCACATCAATCCTAACACTGCTTAGACCTATAATATTTAATTGACTGTTCTGTTTTCTTCTATGGGTCTGCTGCTGAAACCATCCTGTTGTTATACAGGAAATTTACTTTCAATTTTTCTTCTGGCTTGCAGTTCTGATGCCTCATTATTCAATGGAGATGCTTACTGATAAAATTAGAGTAAACAGGGTTTCAAAGATTCTAGCACAGGCCTGTTCTTAGGCATAATGATGCCAAAACTGAGATCTGGATACAGTTGCAATATAATAGGAAGACATTCTCAGCCAGTCTAGTCTGTTGCCTTAGTCACAGAGCTTCTTAAGGGGGAAAAATGCAGCACGTTCCCAGACTTTCTACTCCAACCCTCTTGTTTCAAAACTCATTCTACACGTGTGAGGATAAAATGAAAATACTAAAAGCTACAAACAAAATGAAACCTGTAAGAGGCTGGAAATAAAAAGTTTCTACACAGTCTTCCTTTTAATGCAGGTTATCCAGTAATCAGATTAATTGGCACCTAGAAAATGATCGCCTGAAATTAAGAGAAACACATTTGATTGCCCAACAAGCACCTGCTATTGTAGAAATGCTAGAGAATAAGACAAGAATAAGAATGGTCCTAACCATGTGGGATTCACAATCCAGTAGACAGGAAAGTTATGTAACAAGTAAGTGTGATGGATTTGTAGGAACTGTTAGGTACCTGGGAACCAACTGTAGCAAGAGCAACTAAAGGAGTCAATTCCTGAAAAAAAGCCACCAGAAAAGGCTTCACTAGGATGTGATATTTAAGCAGAGCCCTAAAAATTACATAGTAGCAAAGAAGGAGAAGGGAATTCAATTCAAGGTACAGCAGAGCAAGGCCAGGCCTGCTTCCCACCTGATGAAGCAGTAAGAAAGAGAACTTGAAAATACACAAAAGTGCAGCATAATCTCCTTGTTTAGTAGCAGCGCAACCCTTGAAGCTGACATGGTTGCTTTCCCAGCATGACTGCATAAAAGCAGCGAGCCCAGGCTCTGGCCACCTCTGCCATGGCAGACTTCTCACTCCAGGCAGCCAATAGTGGTCTCAGAACTTCAGCTGCACTTCTGTGAGTCACAGCCACTAGCTTAAAGCCTTGATCCCATGTGTCCCATGCATGAACCATCTGCAGCTTCAGTAGCCAACCAAATAAAACCAACATCACACCAGCCTCTGCAGTGTGGCCCAAAGAACAGGAACAGTGCATGGAAGGACAGAGTCACGGAAGAGTAAGGCATTCAAGAGGGGCTTGGAGAAGATAAGGAAGGATCTTCTGTCATGCTGGACAATCTAGACTTTATTCCTCAACAGTGAGGCAAGAACTGGCTTCTGGTGAGGAAACTTTGAGAGACATAAAGCTATGGCATAATGTAGAAAGTGTTTTGATGGCAGATTAAACCAGGGACAGGAGACTAGTTAGGACACTAATATAACAGTCTAACAAAGGAGGTGAATGCCCAGGATCAGTTAGCCGACAGAAAGGAAAAGGAGGAGAACTGGATATAAGGGACATTTCTAACTTTGAGTTAATAGAATTTGGTGAACAAGTGAATATAGAGGGTGAAAGAGAATGCATTATAGTTTCTAAATTGGGATGCTAGGTGAATGGAGCTGCCAAGATAAAATATGGAATATATGACAGGCTTGGGAAAGCTAGGAGAGTAAGGAATCCAGAACATGGTGGAAGAATTAGCCTTAGGAAGAGGGAGAGAGGAGGGAAGGAGTGAGGGGTGAACCAGGCCAGGGTTGGGTGAGGAGAGGGATGGGTGGCAGATTCTCTACCTACCTCCTACTTGGATGGCATTTCCCAGTGCTGCGTCCCTGCTTCTCTCTGGCTTTCTCTCTCTCTCTTGCTTCCTGCTGGGGGTTCATTTATTCCCATGCCTTCAACTATCATTTATATAATAACTACTCTCAAATTTCTCTCTCCAGCCCTGAACTGAGCCTGCTGTACAGTGGACCTGGTTATCACCATGTGGATTCCTCAGGGCTGTGGTTAATTATCTAGAGTGAGAACAAAACTCAAGGGAACATGTGTGAATATGAAACTGTTCGTGATGAAAGTACTACATTCCCTAGAGAAAAAAGTTGAGACCCAGAAGTCACTAGTCAGAGAACAACTTTGTACCAGTTCACTCCCATTTCTTCACTATTCCTAAGTGGCCCCCCGGCAATAGGGAAGGCAGGCGTTAGGCAGGAGTGATGGTAACATGAACAAAGAAGAGTAGGAGAGTGTTGCCTGCCTATTTGCATATGTCCAAGTGTGTTTCCCTGGGAGAAATGCTTGTGGGGGGTGGTAGGGGTTAAATGCCTAAGGAAGTATTTTCCTTCCAAGCATGGGGATATGACTAAAGGTCTGTGTTAAAATGGTTAGGAGAGACAACATAAGGGGAAAAATAATTTTAAAAATTTAGGGAAAAATATCAGCATGTTTTTAGTCACTCAGCTGTATTTCCAAGTTTGCCTTACATAATATTTCTTCTACAACTGCAACGGCCCCCATAAAGGGAAGGGGCGGGTGGTTGGAGAAAATTGACTTTCAAACTTCAAAGAAAGAAAATAAATGAAGACTAAAATAAGACAATAAAGAATAAAGCATTTAAATAATAACAACAGGGGCAAATGAAATTAAGGGAAAAAACAAAAATCATTGTTTTTAGATAAATGCAGTTGTCTGTTGATAGACGCATTACTTACCATGATATGCTAAACAATTAAGAAAATAAGGTCAGTGGCCTTCCTTATCTTTCTACATGAGCAATGGAAAAAGTAACCACTTTTCTCCTATTATTAGTCTTTTTTGACCTTTTAAAATACTGGTACCATGACTGGATTTGTTAAACTCAAGACAGTATCTAGACTTAATGATTACCATGACAAATTGTTTTTGTTTTTCTACTTTTGAGCTGCTTCTAAAGAACAGAAACACGTTTCCAGATGCTGTCTTCTTTTTTCACTGATGGCCATTCTATGCGGCTGGGGTTCATAAGAGATGGATGTGTGGACGGGAGCATGTGGACAGAAATCATATCCTTACCAGAGATTCACTGGCACACTGGAACACATAACAGATATACTGGCTCAGCCCAGGCTCTGGTGACTCCCGGCAGATAAAGCCGAAGTGATCAACATGGTTTATACCCTAGAGGGAGAAGACAAGTGCAGTGTTTATGAGAGTAAGTCCTAATCAATACTATGAAAGTCAACATCAGTTCTGTGCATTCACACTGCCATGAATTTTTCCTTTGTGACATTCTAATAGGACAAAATGTCATAGCAAACATAATAAGGAGGCCTTTTGATATATAAAATAAAGAGTAAGACCAACTCAGACTGTTTTGTTTCAGAGAAACTCTCTGTGGCTCAGAGCCACAGAAAGAAAATATGATGAAATGACCCACTGCCAGTTTTGCAGTTTGCAAAAACTGCTACTCAGTGTTTGGAAGCAATGTAATTTTCAATTTGTTGGTCTTCTTAGAACAGGCAGTCTGATGATTCATCATAAACCCTGTTCTTGTCTATAGTAGGCTAAGAATCAAAAAACTACAACTGACAATGCTCTCTAGATGGCATGCAATTCCCTAAAGCATGCATTAGAAATACTAGAATATTTGTCTATTTATAGACATTTAAGGAGCCATACTGTTAAAAGACTAATGCTTTAAAGAAATGACTGCAGATATCAGTTATCCAAATTCATAAATTACTGTACTTCCTGAGCACAGGTTAACTAACCTCAGCTACACTTAATAAAAAAATTCTGAATTATCTATGAATTCCAGGCAGCCTGAATACAAACCTATGGTTAGTAGACAGCACTGTTATTTTAACAGCAAGCATAGTACTTTGAAAAGCCAGGTGGACAAAAAAGTTAAAAGTGGTCCTGCAATCACCTGAATCCCAGTGGAAAAAAAACAAGCTTTGGAATCAAGACAGATTTGTGCATCAACCTTAGTTCAACCCATCTACTAGGTAGGAGACATTGCACTAGGTTACTAATAATTATCTCTGAGGCTCCATTTCTCATAATAAAATCATAGTAATGACACATACTGTCAGGAATTTTTGAGATTTAGAACTGAGAAATATCTATGATAGTTTCTGACACATTTGATGACCTGTAACCACTATTGTAATAATATATCGGATGGGAAAAATCAAGTCTGATAAAAAAGAAAAAAAGTCAAGATGGAGGAGTAAAGTTACAATTCATAAGGCGAAAGTAAGCTCCATGTGCTATAATTCATTAGTGATTAAAGACTGTCTTTTACTAGCTTAGTACCAATGGAAAAAAGTCATAGACGCTTCACTAGCTCAGTCTTCAGGCAGTGGCAGTGTTTCCACTAAAGAAAACTGCTCCCTTATTCCCCATGCCTGCCAAGAACACAGTCCTACAGATTCTGGACAAAGAAACACCTGTAGGTTGTGTATGTGTTAAAAAGCTACTTCTGAATGTGGCCACATTCTCAGTTCAGTTCTGTGGAAGGAGGTAGTAAGAGCCGGGCCACTCAGTGAGGAGCAGAGCTTAGCCAGAAAATTATTCCCATCAAAGACCTTCCCACAAATTTCCCTTGTATTTTTGCTTAATTCTTTTTCTGAACCAGAATGTCAGAATACAAAGCTTGTTTTTTAGGGGAAAAAAAAAAGGAAAAGCAAAAATTGTGTTTGAACTACCAGTTTTATACATTTGGTTTGGTTCTTTTTTCTGTTTCACTCTCTTGTTTTTTTTTCTTTGGATGTTCAATGAACATTGCTAGTTCTCTTACTGGGTGGCTTGGGGAGGATTGTGGGGGGGAGAGACACAACCTTTTAGGATGACTCTTTGTGCTCTGGGGGCAGGAACTACACTGGTTTGTACACAATTTTCTCCTTAGTTCTTGTCACAAGGCCCAGTGTGTAGAGATGTCCACTGAACATCAATTGAATCCCTAAGTATTAAGCTTCCTATTGAAATATTGTATTCTGAGGCTCTACAGAATAAGATGCCATAAAGGGACACCCATCTCACAGAGCTTATGATGCTGCAGAGACTCCCCAATAAACAGGTAATTACAAGAATTCATAGTAAATACTTTTTTAGTTAAAGTGAATCATCTTTCCACCAGGTTTTTTGTCCTTTAAATAGGAATTTAGAACTTTGCAATGTATTCTTCCTACAGTCAGATCCTGCCTCTCTCTAAGGTATTAGGGCAGAAAATGTTTATCTTCACAAAATAATTTTATGTCTCCATAAAATAGAACAAATATTAAAAAAATATATTAGAGGCAAAACCAAATTAGCTAAGGCTAAAGCAATTAATAAGACATATAAACAGCCTGTCATTTTCAAAGGGAAGAATGTCTGAATATCATTCCTACGGCAACACTAAGTTCAAAATTTAAAAAACAAAACAGTCTTTTGATTTTTCAACATTAAAATATAAGACATGTCCTTGGCAAGATACCATTTCCTGGAGGTACATCTAAGTCACCTTGCTAGGAAAGTAGTTAACCTTTCTCTATTCCAGGGAACCTCCTCAGAAACATCTTTGCATTTTTTTAACCTTCTTATATTTAGAGGTAGATATTCCTTCTGCTTCAACATCTTCAAAAATGCTGCCTATGTTGGAACATATCTAGGTAGCTCTAACTTTTGGCCAGATATTCTAAATTACTACTATGGTACTTAGGATACGAGTTGATACCCAGTATGACCTAGGGCACATTTAGCTGTACTGGTGACTTCAAAAGCTTTCAGATACACAGTTTGTGAATTAAAAACAAAAGAACCGAAATATACCAAAACTTCCTTTTCAAAATGTAGCATTTACATTAATAGAAGCTGAAAGCACTAGCTCTCCTTTACTACCAACTAAGGTATAAGGAGCAAACCGCACTCAGTGACACACACGAGGCCTCCTGCTCCACATTCTGAGGAACACTAGCTGTGAAGGTAGTTTCAGAAGAAGCCACCACCACAAAAACTCCTTCAGTGGAAGGAATCTGATGAGGTGATGGTCTCAGGAGAAAGGGCTGATGGAAACGAGGACCAACTGTTATGGTACTGAGGGGCCTGACATAGACACAAACACATGAGCCCTTAGTTTAAGACAAATCCACTTAAAATTTTTTTTTAAGTAAAAACATAGTAAAATTTGCAGGGGCTTCAGCCCAGTTATTTTGTGATGAATTTATAAACCATATATAGTTGGTTTCTTCAAATACTACAATCTACTTCAACACATACCTGAGAACAAGAAGAGATGTCTTTGAAATTCTTTTCAAGCACAACTGATTTAGTGTCTGGACTGATAAGGTTAATCTCAAACCGCCCAACCTTAAAAATAGAAATATTCCAATTAATTCCAACTCACAAAGACCTAACATTTTTACAGTTAAATATTCAACTAATAATATAAACTCAAACACTATATCCCAGATAAACATATTCACATGTGCTTCCATATCCAATCCAATGAGTATTTGAACTCCAAATATCAGCTGCCTCAAATCATTTCTTCCTTTTGTCTAAAAATCACAAAAATCAAGTTGCTCTTAATTTCCAAGATACAAGAAACTATTTTTTCCGAGATTAACAATGACTGCCTTTCAAAAATGTGCAACCTTGCCTCACTTCATTTCTAAAATTCCCAATTATTTAATTATAATTTATAATCACACTTTCTCCCAAATGATCAATAGAAAGATAAATTTGCAATTGGAGAGGTTAAGTTGAATTTTTTGAAAATAAACTACCAGTCAGAAAAATTAACAGCAAGGACTGCAGCTAGCTAAGAAAAATAATAAATATGATAGCCCAAAGAAAAGGGGAAATTTCATTATCACCAAAGAAAAAAACTAAAGACACTTTAATTATATACCTAAAGGTATCAAAAACAGAACAGAACAAAATGAAAGAACTTATGAACTTCGGAAAAAGCAAATATTATTACACACTAGGACTGTTTATCAAGATACACTGTGGAATTTCCTTCTCAGAGGTTGTAAACAGGATGAAAGGACACTCATTTTTTCAAGAAAACTCAGATCTTACAAGCTGAGTATTAATTAAAGAAACTCCACAGGGCATCATTACAAATTAAGCTCTTTTAAGTGTAACTTGACACTGTCTGTACCCTGTACATTTTCAAAAACTACTTTTTAGAATTCAGATGTATCTTTTACTCCTGTAATACAGCTTACACCAAACTGTAATAACTAAACTTGTCAGGCCTACAGTGTTTCTTTAACCTTCTCTTTTGTGTCACAGTATAAATTGGTGTATTCTCATCTAAAAATACACCTGAGTCTCTGGACGTCTCTTTTATTCTCTCCAGAAAACTCTTTTTTTCTCCATGCCTCATCACGCTCTCTGAGATTCACATCAAAATCCTCTGTAAGACTGGCTTTCCCAGCTCTTTAAAAACCAACAACGTTTATTTAAGAATCAACCTAGGGCAAACGGTGGTACTAAGTCATCTATTCTTATTCTTTCCACCAGCTTTCCATGATGCTCCTTTCATTGCTGCTTTCTCCATCTCTCCCTGCCCTGCTCCCTGTGCCTTGCAATCCATGGTCCGTGCCCACCTCAGGCCCTGTCTACTCTCTGCTTTCTCCACCTGCCTGACCAGCTTCCCATGGGGGAAGTAGAATTGGACTCTTGCAGAACGAGGAAGGGCGTGGGCTGGACGTCTGGCTGCCTCGTCTAGCACCGGATGCTGCCACCCCCAGGGCACCCTGCCAGTGCAGCACCTGGAACAGCATCGTTCTGTTCTTCTCCGAGTCTGACGGCTGGACGTGACTGGGCGCGCTGGCGTGTCTCCGCCGCGGCTGTGGCTTTTGGCTGTTCTCGTGAACTCTCCTTTGCAGGATGCCCGTGACGCTGCTGCACCGAGACCGGAACTCCTGCTGTTCATCAAAGCCAGAATCTTCCAAAATCCGCTCAGGGAAGCCAAGTCGAGGGCTGGGAAGCCCGGGCTGGCTGGCTGCTGTCGCGAAGGCCAGGTGGGCGCTGGCGACGCTGGCCCCGTTGTCTGGCAGGTCTGTGGGAGAGCCGGGTCCCTCGGCCTCGAAGACCCCCGGGTCATCGCCGGCCTCGGGGGCGTGCTGCTCGCCCTGGATCCGCAAGCGCTGCAGCTCGTGCAGGCTGAACTTTTCAATGCAGTCGTCGATGAGGCTGGACGGGGCCTTCTTGTGGGTCACAGTCACCTTCCCGCAGTACAGGACCTCGAACTTCTGCGAGTTGTAGAAGGCGTCCTCATTGTCTTTGCTGGCTCTGGCATCCTCTTTCATGGCAGCTTTGGATAACTGCCTTATGCTGCTGATAACATCAGGAACCTGGACAAGAGTGGGAAATCCTCCTGTCAGTTGATTAGAGATAATTTATTGGTTATCTAGACCTGATATAATCACAAGGAATACATTTTCATCTAAATGAGAAAATACACAAAGTAATAGTCACCATTTAACATAAAGCATAAACTTAAACTATCAGACACAGAGACTTAAAAGTTAAGACTGAAATGTAATTATATGAGTATTATACTTCCCTATTTTAAATGCATTCCTTTACCCAAACAAAGCCTGAGACTATATAGGCCACTACCAACCTTTAACAAATCACAGTGTGTCCTTTGAGTACTTTAAAAAATTATTATGAGTCTCAGCTATAAGGAATGAAAGTTTCAACAATAATAAAATAAACTTTCTGGATAAAGAGACTAAAATCTAGGCACCCCATTTTAGCACTAGCCATTGGGGAATATGGAAATTAAAACCATAAAAGATACCACTATGCACCTATTAGAACAGCTAACATCAAAAAAACAAAGTTCCTGCTGGGATGCACAGCAACTGGACCACTCATACACTGTACACAGAAAAGTAAAGCAGCACTGCCACTTTAGAAACCTGCTTGGCAGTTTTTTAGGAGTTAAACATAGACCCATCTCATGACCTAGTCATTTTCCTCCTAGAGATTTATATAAAAGCTCTGAAAACATCTGTCTACACAAAGTCTTGTATACAAATACTCATAAAAGCCTTAGTCACAATATCCCCAAAGCTAGAAACAACCCAAATGTTCATCAAAAAGTGAAAGCTCACTAATCATCAGGGAAATGCAAATCAAAACCACAATGAGATACCACCTCACATATTAGAATGGTTATCATCCAAAAGATAAGAGATATCCCCATGTTCATTATGGCATTATTTACAATAGCCAAGACATGAAAACAACCTAAGTGTCCATTGATAGATGATAGAATATCACTACAATGGAAGTATAATATTACGGCAATGGAATATCATTCAGCCATAAAAAGGAAATTCTGTCATTGCAACAACATGGATGGACCTTGAGTGCATTATGCATGAAATAAGTAAAAGAGAAATACCGTACATATGACCTCACTTATATATGGAATCTAAAAACAAAAACACCAAAAAACAAACTGAACTCATAGAAAACAGATAGGTGGTTGCAAGAAGCAAAAGGTAGGGGGTGGGTGATACAGGTGAAGGGGGTCAAAATTTCCAGTTATAAAATAAATAAGTCCCAGGGATGTAATGACTAGTTAACAACACTGCATTGTGATTTGAAAGTTGTTCAGAGAGTAAATATCACAAGTTCTCAACACAAGAAAAAAATTGTAACTATATGAGGTGAGGAGTGATCTTAACTAGACATACTGTGGTGATCATTTCACCATATACACATATTATCAAATCATTATGTTGTATACCTGAAACTAATACAACGTTGTGTATCAATTATATCTCAAGAAAATGGAAAAAAAAGTGAACAGCTAAACAAAATGTGGTACATTCATGCTACAGGATACTGTTCATAATCTCCTAACTGATTTACTTCAATAACCTTCTAACTGGTGTCCCAAGCCCCTTCAATATGCTCTCAAAACCCAACGGATCTTTTTTAAACTTAAGTTGTTCACCGGCAAATCCTCTAAGCACCCCAATATATTAAGAATCGAAGACAAGATCCCTATAGTGTCCTCCATGTCCCTCACCATCTCCATGTGAAATACATATAGACTACATGTGCACCATGGCTACACATCCTCCATATGACCTTTACATAGTCAACCTGGATTTTCATCTTCACATCTTCACTTCATTTCCTCTGACCTAACTCCTACTGCACTCTGACTCATTGCTCCAGGTACACTGGCCTCCTAGCTATTCCTTGAACGTGGCAGACACACTCCTCCCTCCAGGTCCTTGAACTCCATGCTCCTCCTTCAGATACTGCATGACTCACTCCCTCACCTCACTTAAATTCATGTTCTGATGTCACCTTGTGAGGCAGCACCTGTACCCCACCCCAACCTCTATGCACACACACACAAACACACACGCTGACACAGCCAGCATTCCTCTGGATTTTTCCCTACAGTACTCACCATCTTTAACAGTCTTTGTAGTTTCTTTGCTAGAATTAGAATGTAAGTCCTAGCAGAGTGGTGATGTCCAACTCCCTTCCTTCCTTCCTCCCTCCTTTCCTCCTTTGCTTTCCCTTCCTTTCTTCCTTCCTCTCTCTCCCTATGCAGTTTTTCCCTTGCTGTGTTCCCCAGGGCCTAGGATAATTCCTGAGACATACTAAATCTTCAATATGTGTATTAGCCAAGAACAAAAGCAAAACTTTTATGGGAATTTTTATCTTTGGACAAAAAAAGGAAATATTATATTTTATAATCAGGATTGCTTCACATTAGGACATGCACAGGATACCTTCCAATCTTCTGGAACCAATTTGAAATACAGAATTTCTTCTCTTTCATATACTGTCAGAGCATTC
Organism: Smutsia gigantea; assembly: GCA_032199065.1. Taxonomy (NCBI): domain Eukaryota; kingdom Metazoa; phylum Chordata; class Mammalia; order Pholidota; family Manidae; genus Smutsia; species Smutsia gigantea. Next base: position 43,796 of record JAVSCE010003450.1, on the reverse strand, counting down.
ACAGTTTAAAAATCACAGTATCAGCTTGCTAGTAGGAATATTTCCTATGAAACAATAAAGTCCAGATGCTACAGTTTCAATGACTCACCCTGAACACGTGGCATGTGTCAGGAGAAAAGTCAGGTGTTTTGTACTAACACATGACCAGCAGCCTTTCCCCTCTGTCATGTTCCTTTTACTTTAGTACTTGCGAAGGGTCAAAGCTGTGGAGAGTGAGCTTGATGTTCAACCTTGCAAAAAGTAAAATGCTTCTTGTGTATTAGGCCAAGCCCTCAGAGAGAGCTCTTTTTTCTCACTAACAAAATTTCATTAAATACTTTCCATGTGGTTTCACAACCCATGTGCTTAAATTTCCAAAAATGGTCCTATAGAGTGCAGAATAAGGCACATATTATCTGTAGGGTTTTTTTGAACGTTTGAACAAATATTTAAATGGCTTTGGCACTACATTAGAGCTACATTCTACCAATAAGGCTGCAAAGAAGTTCAACCTTACTTATGTCAATTCTTCTGTATGACATGTTTTTACTTACTTTCTGCCACTACACTGAGAGTTCTTACTTGAAGAACCAATTAGTGGCTGAATTTCTATGGCCTCATGGACACTTCCCTTGTGACCCCAGGTAAAGACTCAAAACTTAAATGGAATCCAGTTAATGACCCAGCTTATATAAGCAAAGCTTATTGTCTTGACTGAACTGAGTAGGTAATTTAAGGCATTGACTACATTCATAAAACACAAATTCTAGTTGCCTTTAATATCTTTCCTCATGGGTCATGACTAATTTTAGGTCATGACTAACCGCAACTTCCAGTGACCTAAGATGCAGAAACTCCTACTGCAAAACTGATCTAACAACATTCGGCTCTGGTTTGACTTATCATTACTTGGAAAGGTTAACATAAAAAGGTTAACATGATTCGACCCCAGCCTGCATACTCAGAGCTCACACCAGAAGGGACACACTGATAAAGAAAAGTAAAACATCCACAGTGGGAAAATGAGTTATCAGAGAAGCATGAAAACCTTTGAGGCATTTAATTTAAGGGATTGATTGGTACCAGTGCAAGAGAAAGTCTCCATCCAGTACTCTTACATACACATATTTGGGGAAAACAGTATTCCCTATAGGACAGTGACAACTGACAATATATTTATATGTACATTCATATATGTTTTGGAATGAATTTGACTCCTTGTATATATTGCACTTTTCAACATCTCTTTTTTTCTCTACCATTATACTGAGAGTTCTTAAGTAGACTGAGTAGGGGTAATTTTGTGTCTTATTAGAGCTCTTCCTTGTTACCACTGGGAATGTGCTCTGTGCTCAGAAGAAACTGAGTGACAGGTGTTGGCAAACAGGTATATAAATAATAGTGAACAATTACCTTGAATCCTGATAAAAGTTCTCCAGGATTAAGACAGGCTTAGAAGATTCTTGTTGATAACTCACAGAGATCTACACCCCACAACCGAAGGCTGTGGCTTTCCACTCTGCTCAGTGCTTACCCCTACTAGGAAGTTGAATGAATGTGTCAGGAATGTCTCCAGATGCTATGGAGCACCTTAAGCTCCGCACTAGTTATTCATACTCTGGCAACGAATAACTCCATGGCTCAGAATCTGCCTACATCCCACAGAGTCTGAGGAGGATTTAATGCCAATTCAGGGTGATGTTTTTATTCTGCGGTAGCATGTAATCTTTAGCACAAAACAACAATAATGAAAAAGAATCTACCAAAGTAGAGATTGAGAGATGTATTTGCTATTCCCAGCTCTGCCAAGAATTTCTGCTTTTCTACACCTTCGAGTTTCCTCACCACTAGATAGATGGTCAACAGGATCTCATCTAGATCCAAATTCCTATGGGCTTATTTTTTGTATCAGTGTCAATATAGGAGGAAGATAATGTGCATTAAATGGAGGTGGAAAATCATTTCTATTAGTAAGCCAGAAATTTTATAAGTCATCGAAATGATTCATCTTCATTAACACACAATAATCAATTCAACAAACTAAATGAGCAGGGCTTTTTTTCAAAGACTTTAAATATTTAGCAAAAGCAGTGCCACCTTAAGCTAGCATTTCGTCCTTACACCATCAGTGATCTCACTAAAAGAATTTAGATTCAAGCCTCAGAAACCAGACATTAAAGCAAATCCTCACTCTACAGGAAAAAAAAAATTGCCACTATATCCCTGGATGTTATGCTATTTTCTCATTGACTAATTATCACAATTAGGTATCACACTCCAAGAAACCTAGTGGTATTGTAAAAATTACACTCTTCTTGACTTCAAAAGAAAACGAATTTAACAACTAACCACACTCTGACGTTTAAAAGCCTAAGCAATCACAGGAGAAAAATGTAGACAAGGCACTAAAGACAGAAAGATACCTTTGGTCTGGAAGCCAGATGAAAGTCGCTCTCTAAGCACTGAAGACGACAAACTGATGCAATCTTCAGTACTAGACTTTTGTCGCCCTTAAGAAGTTCTCTTTCTTTTTAAATAAGCCAGTAGTAATTGCATTGTATTTGTTCAAGTCCATGTTATCGCTATGCAGCCAACTATAAAATTTCCAGGAATAAACGTTATTGCTTCAAAAGTAAAGTATTTCCTGACGGTGCAATCAGGAAACACATGGACTGTTCAGTACTAAAGACCAGAAGCCTTAGCTTTCTTTAAAAAGAAACATTTAAAATTTGAAATGCATTGTCTTTCTTGGGCTGCTTAAATAATCACAAGTGCCCAAGGCTTATTAATTATGAAGATAAGAGAAGACTAATCTATAGCACAATATCTTTTTTCTTCAAAGAGCTTATTAATAAACAGATGAACCTCAGTAACAATACAAAAATTGGTACAAATATAAATATGAAAATAAGTGTCCTAAAATATATTTAAGGCAAAAAAATAACTGGGTAATTCTTTTACAACTGATAGAGCTTAACTTCTTGATTCAGCAGTAATCTTGTTATGATAATTACAGTGGGCACAGCAAGATCTAGGTAAGTACCAAAAAGAGGAATAGTTGTAAAAAAAAAAAAGTTGGGGAAAAACACTAGGAAACATTTCAAGTAAACTGAAAATGCTGCCTAATGAGAGAAATTAACAATTTAAACTAGTCTCCAATCACATACAGTATGGAAAAGAAATATATTTGCTTTGGAAGTACTACATGCCTTTAAAGGGAGGGTAAGTTTCCTTTCTAATTATATTTTATTAAAGATACTATTATGATCAGCTCAGCATTTTGAGAAAAGATTAATTTGGTCATATAATGTTGTAATTTCTATCTGGCCTTTAAAATTTCATCTTCAACCAATAGAAAGTGATGAGAAGGTATACACATGTCATGAAATACTTCACTTACATGAAGGAAACACTAAGCATTACCTACAAACCCATGAGGTTTGTCCGGCCCCAGGTAACTTTTTTACCTATTGCCATTTTTGTTTAGGCTGTCTGACAATATCAGCAAGAGATAAAGCTGATTTCTAAACCATTATAACTTTATCCACAAGTACTTCAGCAATTCTTTGTATTTGGTTAACAATGTAAGTTATTATTTTAAGGTAAATTTTTCACAGTAAAAAGAGCCATAATTATCACTGGGTCCATGTTCAAGACCAACTAAAAGAATACAGTGATTTTAAATTCACAGAATTTTAAAACTAAAGGCACCCTTGCAGGGTCACTGGTCCCCACCAATTTGTTTACACATGTGGAAACAAACTGTTGACACCCAAAAGTTAAATCAATACAAAGGAAATGAATGAAATTACAGAAAAGAGACTATCTGGGATCAAAGGAAGCAGAGTATCTCTGTGACTAGCTCAACAGTCCTACAAGCTGCTTGGATTTTGAGTCTTGGGTTTGAGCCAAGACAGTTTCCTCTCAGACCAGACTTCAGTCTCAGACATTCCAGCCACTTTGTTCCAAACTCATTTTTGGCTCAGCTCTTCTCTAACTGCTGCTTCCTTGGTGGACAGTAAGTTAGCTCCAGCATCCATAAGAGAAATCCCTAAAACCTTTCTACTAAATTCTCCTCTCCCATACTGTCTCACTGCACAAGTTGCTAAATTCCTTCTCTGCCGAGATATGACTTGTGCCTTTACGACCATTCCAAATTTTCGGAAGTGATCAGATATAAAATATATGAAGGAAACTCATGGGGAAAAAAATCTGTGGAATCATGGGATTTGATTAAGAGAATGGAATGTCCTCGATAGCAGCTGAGTCGAGTGCTCAGAGGAAATAAGATAACAAGAAAGGGTAGGTGATAAGAATTTCGATGGAAAATGATAGACAAAGACAGTCCTTTTCAAATTCCCTCCCAAAAGAAAAATTATTGTAAAAGTGGATTAGTCCATAGCATGGCCACTAGAAAAGTACACAACATACAGTTAGGAGTCTTGAGTTCAAAGCCCCATTCCAGTATCTACTATTGTCTGTAGAAAGGTACCATATATCCCTCTCAGCCTCTGGTTTTTCATCTGGAAAACGTAAAATGAGAATCATAATGTTTATTTCAGAGATAAGTTGGAAAAATTAAGTGTGCAAATGCACCTGACTCAGTGCACCTGACTTCACTGTGCTGGGACAGTGAAAGCATTCAATAATGTTTAACCAACACATACGCTGGATTTGTACTATGTAAGGAGACAGAAGTGTGAAGCTGCTACTAAATAACAAAATACTGTCCTCATGAAATTTAAATTTTTTAGGGGGAATATAATAAAGAGGTAAAATATAAAGGATTTTAGATAGTGAAAATTGCCAAAGGGAAAAATAATGTGGGAAAGGGAGAGAGGGAACATTTGGAGTGAGTGGCAGAATAGTTGTAATTTTAGAAAACATTTGAGTAAAAACGTGAAGTCAGCAAAGGAGTGAGCCACAAAGATATTGGGGGGAGGAACATTCCAGGCAGATAGAACACCGAGTACGAAGACCACAAAGCTGAAATCTGCCTGGCGTGTTCAGAGAGCTTTGAGGAGCTGGGGTGGCTGGCTGGGAGTGAGCAGGAGGAGATCATCAGAGAGGCCATTGTGGGGACCAGGGGTCATCTGAATCATATGGGGCCTTGAAAGGACTTTGGCTTTTACTGTTTGTGAGACAGTAAGCCACTGTAGGGTGCAGACTTATGTGTTTAAAGGATCCTTTTGCCTGTTACATGGAGATAGATGGCAAGGGTGACTGGGCAGGCGTCTAGTGTACCCATCCAGGGAGAGTCAGTGGTGCTTCACACAGGAGCGATGGCAGGGGAAGTAGTAAGAAGCTGAAGGTTTCTGGATATAATTTTAAAGGCACAATTAAGACGATTTGTTGTTGGGTCTAACGTGGTATGTAAAAGAGAGGAAGCGTGGATGAACATTACAGGTTTGGGCCAGAGGAACTAAAAGAACGGAGCTTCAGTTAATCAAATTGGGGGAGGGTGTGGCTTAGAGAGCAGGGGCTTAGTTTTGGACACGTTAATTTTCAGAAACTTACAGACGTGCAAGGGGAGATGTCAGTAGGTAGTTCAATATACCTGTCTAAACAGGGCTGAGAAAGGAAAATTGGAAGGCATTAGTGTATACAAAGTATTTAAAGTCATGAAATAAGACAAGTTCATCAAAAGAGTAAATATATATAGATGACAGAGAGTGAGAGAGAAATACAGAAAGCTAGGCAGGGAGAGAAATATGTCCAGAGACCAACCCCTGAGGCACACAATGATTACAGTTTGGGAGATGGAGAGATATGAGCAAAGGAAAATACAGCAAGAGCAAGGGCTAAAACCAGGGGAGAAGGGCATGCTGAAACCAAGTAAGAAAGGTTTCTGAGAAGGAGGGAGTAATCCACATGAGGTCATAGGTGACTTTGACAAGAAAAGTTTCAGTGGGAACTTACAGCAAAATCTTTACCTGGAGTAGGTCCCAAATTCCAGGAATGAAATCCAAACCCATAGCTACAGAGAACCTATTAGGGCAGTAGCTGGAGGTACAACTGAGTCAAAAGGCAGTTCTCTCACAGATGGAAGAAATGACAGCTTCCGGTGGTGAGGGAGAAACTGATGCTCTACACAAAGAGGATGGAATTGCTGGCAATGTCCTTAAGTAGACAACAGGGGACAGAATCCAGTGCACACTGAAAGAGCTTGAACTGAAACAGGGGCATGCACAGTTCACCTCAAGGGAAAGGCAAAATACAAAGGCAGGAAGATGGAGTGGTGGGGTTTGAGAATTTCTCCTCTAACTACTTTAATTTACTCAGTAAAATAGAAAGCCTGATTACTAGCTGGGGGGAGGATGGGGCAGATCAAAGAGTATCGTGCACTGAACCTTTCATTTAATTCAGCGCTGACTATAGACAAAGTTGTGAGCTGAAGTTACCTTTAGAAACCTCTAGCTACCCTTTCTGTACTCCCTACAATCCCTTCATGATGAAATGTGCACTTAAGGTGTAACTTGAGAACTCAGGTATCAGGTGAAATTCAGAAATTGGTCAATGATTAGAAGAAAGGCTTTGTAACCTGAAATGAAACCATGTAGGTAAACTGCTTTTTCTGCCTAGAATGAAGGTGGGGGCCATCCTATATAAGCAATATTTATACAAGGAATACATTTTGGAAAAACTTTGTATGTAGTATGGCCAAAAAAATACAGTTCTCTACCTTACCAAAATAAGAATAGCATAGTTTGATTATAAAATATTTGTGTCACCTGTGAAAAAATAATTGTTTTTCTTTCATTAGATATGGAAATTTATATGAATATGACCAGAAAGGTGAAATAAGCAAAGTCATCAACACAAGAAAATCAAACTTCTATGTACATATAATCAGGAAAGTTAATCTTCCATTTCTACCTGTAATAACATAGAATAGGGGCATCTAAGAAATGCACCAGAAGAGTGTATTGTTATTTATTTATTTATGCTGACACTAGGAGACCCACAGTTTCAAGTGCAGCATAGCCCTTTACCCAACCACCAAGTACTTTCAGTGTGAGATCTACTTACCTCCTGTTTATTCAACTGGATACTTCCTAGTCATCAAATCAGTCCTATTATTTGCTTCATGCTCACATTTTTTACACTATACAGTTCAAAAAGTATAATCCTCAAGCCAGGCTAGCTAAGAGAAAAAGTGAGTGGACACAAATTACTAATATGAGAAATGAAAGAAGGGACATCACAACAGATCCCATGGAAATTAAAAGGATGACAAAGATACTATGAAAGACTCTATGACCAGAATATGATATCCTGAAAGTAATAGACCAATTCTGAATGACAAAATCTGCTAAAACTCACATAAGAAGAAATAGATGATCTGGATAGGTCCATATCAGTTAAAGAAACTGAATCAATGATTAATAATCTTCCAAGTCAGAAAACACCAGTTTTAGATGGGTTAACTGAAGTATGTAAGGAGGAAATTATACTCATTCTACAATCTTTTTCAGAGGCAAGCGGCAGAGAAAATACCTCCTAACTCATTCTATAAGGCCAGCATTAACTTAATACTAAAACCAGATAAAGACGTTACAAGAAAAAAGAAATTACACATGAATGTCTCTTATGAACAAAGATGCAAAAATTCTAAATATTTGCAAATCAAATCCAACAATGCATAAAAAGAATTATACACCAAGACCAAGTAGGATTTATCCCAGGTATGTAAGGCTGCTTCAACAATTAAAAATCAAGCAATATAATCTATCATATCAACAGATTAAAAAATAAAAATAAAATGACCACATCAATAGATACAGAAAAAGCATTTGATAAAATCCAACACCTATTCACTATAAACACTCTTAGCAAACTAGGAAGAGAGGCGGAACTTCCTTAACTTGATAAAAAAAAAAGAAAATCTATCTAGCTACAGAAAACCCACAGTTGACATACTTACTTAATGGTGAGAAACTCAAAGCTTTCCCACTGAGATCAGGAAGGCAAGGATGTCCCCCTCTCACCACTCCTTTTCAATATCATATTGGAAGTCTTTGGTAATGTAATAGAGCAAGAAACAGAAACAAAAGGTATAAAGATTGGGAAGGAAGAAATAAAACTGTCTTTTTTCTCAGAAGAGATGTAGAAAATCTGGAAAAAAACCCACCTATAACTAATAAGTGATTATAGCAAAGTTGCAGAGTACAAGGTTAGTATACAAAAGTCAATTGCTTTCCTACATAACAGCAATGAACAAGTGGAATTTGACATTGAAAACACAATACCATTTACATTAGCACCCCGAAAAAGAAATACTTAGGTATATAAATCTAACAAAATATATACAAGATCTATATGAGGAAAAAACTACAGAACTCAGATGAACGTAATCAAAGAAAACCTGAACAAATTGACAGTCCATGTTCATGGAAAGGAAGACCCAATATCATCCAGATGTTAGTTTTTCCAAAATTGATCTACAAATTCAATGCAATCCCAATCAAAATTCAGCAAGTCATTTTATACATACTGACAAAGTGATTCTAAGGTTTATGTGGAGAAAAAAAATGACCAGAATAACCAACATAAAGTTGAAGTGGAAGAGCAAAGCTGGAGGACTGATGCTACCTAATGTGGAGACTTATTACAAAGCTACAGTAATCAAGACAGTGTGGTATTGATGGGAAGAATGTCTAGGCAGAGCACAGAGAATTGAAGGCAGCAAAAACACTCCATGTATTATAATGATGGATATGTGTCACTATAAAGTTATCCAAACCCAAAGAATGTACAACAGTCATAATGGCCAATGATCCGTGAAAGAAAAGTAAACTATTTACTTTGGGTAATCATGATGTATCAATGCAGGTTCATCCTTGTAATCATGCTGATAATGGGCAGCCAATGTGTTGGGGCACAGATATATGGGGGAATCTATGTGCCTTACTCTCAATTTTGTTGTGAACCATAAATTGGTCTAAAAAAAAAGTTACCATTCAATACCATTTGTATTTACTCCAAGAAACACTAGAGGGAGCTCTCCCATATGAACTAGTTTACCTAAGCAAAATATAAAATAAGTTTTTATAATACTAAAAAAAGTCACTGTTTGTAAAATATTATTACTACTGCTCCAATTTCAGACTTATAAAAGTAACCGCTGGAGTTTTAACTGATTAGACAAGTTTAGCAATAAAATTAGTAAGTTAATAAAAGTTAGGCTGAAAAAATTAAGTATATCAAAACCAGCACTTGATAACATTTCATCTCTTAGATATTTTCAAAAAGGATATAATAAACATAATATAGAAGATATGTCTTGATCTTTTATTGTGATACATAGAAGTATAAAGTCATCTAAACAAAATGCTAAAAGTTGGCACTAATAAGTAATTTTAACTTTTGAAATGTCTGAACTCATGAAGGGAGAATTTTTGAGCAAGGCTTAATTGTGAAATGGAATGGGCCTTGGGAAAAGAGGCAAGGGAGCGAAGGCTAAGCCCAGAGGGACCTGAACATGACCAGCTCTGGCTGAGATCAGTAGATAAAGCTGTAATATTATCAGGAAGCAAAAAAACACCACGGATTTCTCAGAAACCTATTTTTGTCCTGGCCTTCTGATATTTATACCACCACAACAGTTTTTTCACCTTGCAAATGAAAATAACACGGCATTCTTAAACTTTTATTCAGAAACATCAGTTACTTGTACACATTACCATTAACCACTAAATATATCTCTCATTTCAAAGAAGAAATGTCTTAACTGCCTGCTGCCCAAGGATAAGAAGGAAAACATACATTCACCTTTATCCAAAGTTAGGCTGGAAGGAAGGCAATAGCGAGTAACTAGACACCTAATCTCTGACCTGGACTTGCACGTTCCATGGGTGAAGGAAAAGCAGTCCCCACAGAGTGCCTATTCACATTGGAGCTCTACACTGCATGATTTCTAACTCTCCTGGTAGAATTTAAACTCCTACAAACAATCTAAATCACAATGGAGTGAATCTGATACACGTGCTCCTAGTGAAATGAAACATTAATGCAGTGAAATCTTGGGGCAAGACATGCCTATCTTGGGCTCTCTCCTTCCAATGGTTTGTGACTATGCTGAGCATCACACAGAAAAGTTTGTGATCAGAAACAACTTTTTTCAGAGCTGATACTGGTTGTTTAAAGATAGTCTTCTTTGTTCATTAAATATGAAAGACTCCCTTCTTCCCCTTCTCTTGTGTGGTCTGTCTGGCTAAATGACACCAAGAGGAAGCATATAATGATTTACGTGAATCAGACACCCCCATTTTCCTGTCATTTTGATTGCAGAAAATAGTAAAAAGCTTGAGCCTTTCAGTGTCTTGGAGAAAGAACATATTCCTTCTATGCATCTCATAGACATCTGACTTGAAACCAGATTAATAAATGTAGTACTTCCACAGCAATAAACATCTGCCTTTGAAGTCTCTGTAATGTCACCCTATTACTTAAAAGCCATCTGGAAGAGTGCACTGTCATGCCTCACCCTTGCCAGAACAAACCAGCCCCTATCTACACTTGGACGTGAGCTACAGACAGAGATCTCTCCACACCAACAGAACTCAATCACATAACACTACGGCCTTTCAAATCATTGACCTTGCATGATTTGTTAAGATTTCAAGTTAACTTTGGTAACTCATCATACAAAAGCTCCCCCATAAAAAAGTATTTTTACTGATCAAATTTCATATAAGTCACACAGTTAACTGCCATATTTACTTTCCTTGAAGGAAAATCTTTAGAATTTTAAATAGAATGTGCAGCACTGAAATATTTTTCATAATTTTAGTTATTATGAAAATAATAGCCTTAATTTTCTAATACTCCAGAAGTTTCCTTCTACCTATTAAAAGGATTAATATTTACAGCAATGCTTCAATGCTGACATTACAATCAGCATGACTGAAGATAAAAGCAATTAAGGAAATATGTCCAGTGGCTACTAACAATTAGTCTGTATAATGTGATAATGTGGCCAGAATTCATTTTCATCAATATTTCCAAACAAGGGATCTATCCAAGCTGCATGTGCCTCATCAAAATTCACAACTTCAAAGTCAGAAAGCAAACTATCAGCCTGTGTTTTTTCATACATGGACTGCTTCCAAGAAAGAATAAGATGATTCTCATCATTTATCATTTATGAACAACTACAAGCTGAAACGGGCCCTGTTTTATCTAAACAGCACCCACCTTAATTTGGAACAAATGGTTCTAGAGAATGCTGCCAATCCTTGAACCCTCCCCCTGGCCCAATGCAAAGCCATGATGCGGGGCACGTAATCCAAGCTGGACCAGTGACAGATCGAGGGATGGATATGTAATCCTAGCCAGACCAATCTGAGTGGCTCCTGAGTATTTTTCAGATGAGATGCAGCTGTTTTCCATGTGCAGTCTCAAGAGGTTGAAGAAATTAAACTGTTACATAGATGGACATAACCCTTTGCTAGAGAAAGCCATTCTACAATAGCACAAAATGAAACCTAGAGGAAAAGATAATTAAAACCAAGATATGCAAAGGTATGGGTGGGGTTGGGTCCTTGGTTGTAGACATCCTCTGAAATGTGGCTAATGGGCTCTGGGTTCCTCCAATTCTCAAGGCTACTCAGTATCCTTTCATATGGGGGCTGGTTTTCATCTTTGCCTCAAATAGTCCTAACTAGCATGAAAGTCTATGAGGATCTCTGGATTGGATTTATCTGCTTTGACGGAAACGCAAAATAGCAATTGGTTACAAAGAACAGAAGTTTATTTCCCTCTCTCACTGAAGTCCAGGTGGCAGTGCAGGCCTGTTTCGGTACTCCATCATGCCACTAAATATCAAAGATTCAGGATCTTTCTATCTTCTGGTTGTGAATGTTGGGGGTCTTGACCTTGTGGTCCAAAATATTTCCAACTCTATTCCAGGTAGCAAGACATGAAAAATGAATAAATAAGGAGAAAAGGAAAGCAAGGGGTACCCCCACACTCCATATGCATGTTGGAACATGCATACTCCAACACACACACACACACACACACACACACACACACACACACAGGCACTTTCTTTCTTAAGGAAGCTGCCACACACAAAATCTACTTATGTCACACTGGCCAGAACCAGAGGAATTGGTAGCAGCAAGAGAAGCTAAGAAATATATTCTCAGAAGTCATCCTGACTCCGGATGGCCACATATGCCAGTTAAAATTCTATTAATAAAGAAGGGAGGAGAGACATCTGGAGCAACTTGCAATTACTGTCATAATGGCCAATGATTCGTGAAAGAAAAGGCATTGGTCAGAGCTCTGCGACAAAGAAAAATGAGGGACAGATAGAAGTCAAAGTATTTAGGTCACGTAGTTGTTCTAAAAGAAAGGACTCATGTCAAAGCTGCAGAAATATGTTACTTAATTAAGGTAAGACTGGACTAAATGTTCCAAAACCTTACCAGACCAAAAAAGCAGAAAACCTTATGACCAACCCTCAATGCCAGTCGTGGGAGTATAGCTTCACATTCAAACACGATGGTAATACCTCTAAGCTACATCTTCAGTCATCACTGAAATTTATAAATATTTTTTCCACATAGAGCCATGTCGGTCTGGTTGTCTTAAAGTAAAATTTTATATTTCTATAGAGATGGTGATGGGGCAGCAAACCAAAAATATCTACCTAAAACTTATTTAAACCCGTACTCTACCCCTACACATATTATCTGGTGCAGTCACAAAGCAAGGAGACTAATTAATAAATATAATTAATATGAATTAAATTATTGATTATATTTAATCCTGGGAAATACAGAGTCAGTTCATTCCAGTATGGCAAACACAGAGAACACAATCACTTTTTAAACCAGCATTTATCTTATTACAAGAATTTACTGAGCAGCTGAGAGTTAACTGCAGTTGTCTGGGACTTTTCATTTTAATCATTTGGGATATGTATTATACACATGTCTGTTTTCATAAACAGTATGAACAAGGCATAATATCAATGATTCTGGGTGACTTAAAATGTGAACATCACACCTTCAGTGTAACACAGTAGGGTCCTCCTGCTCCTAGCCAACTGCTAAATAAATTATCAAAAACAACTTGCCTGCTAGAGAACCTTCAACTTCAAAAAGAGTGAAGCAATTAAATGTCCAACATGCCCAATGTTGTCTCCGTGAAACACATGGTTTCATCAGAGCAGGAACCCTACAAGAATAACTGTTACAGTACCTGATTACTTTTGCAGACTTTCTTCTCCAACACTACAAAAGGAGAGGTCTCACATGAAAGCTACTTTCTGATGTTCTACTAAGACCATGTTTCGTTCTAGAAGAAAATGTCTCAGGAATTTTCTTTCATATGGTTTCACAATGGTCCTGAAAGCCAATGGGAACAGTTAGGCCAGTTGCTACAATCATGTGATGCAAATAACACTGCCCCATGGCTACTACAACTGTATTCTCAAACACAAAGAGCAGTCTTATTTGCCTACTAGTCAAGTATGATTTCATTGATAAAGACCAGTTAGAAATGACAAGATTTTGAACCACAAAACTATTTTAATTTTATTGTATTATAGTAAAAATTATATATATATATATCAATTATTAGAATTCACTTGGGAACTTGCTACAATGAATACATAAAAGTTGTGTATTAATGACATGCAAAATGTACTTCTAAGTAATAAAAATCATTTAAAGCCTCAAGTTTCTTTTTTGAAATATAAAAGCCTTATGATTTGGGTTTTCATATTTTAAAAGTGTCAAAGACATAAATTACAACTATCAGTAAGTTAAAGAGAGAAGCATTAGTACTATGGTTCTATCTAGCATTTTGTTAGTGAAAAATCCATCACCATGATTTTTATTTCGTATCTTTCATTCAACTTTAGTCTCTATTTTCCACATAATCCAACTTGTATAATAAGCATTCCTCAATATATTTTTAGTTTTTATTTTATTAAAAGTTTGTTAAAATTACTAAAAATCCTTCAAGTGAATACTAAATTTATACTAATGATTTGCAACTGTTTTCAAATAATCAGTATATGAGAAATATTATAAAAATCACCTGCCCATGCTTATGTTGCTTCCCCTCAATCCCCAGACTTTCATTAAACTCCCTAATTAGAAAAAGGAAACACATAAAAACAAAACCACTGAACTAATTACCTGAACAATGAGAGAAAACATTAAATGGTAAAAAAGATTTATCCTGGTGATATGTGACACAGCTAGAAATTGAGGATGACAATGTAATTTTTCCTGTTATTAACTTAAAAATAGAAACAAAATCAAACAAAAGCAAAAAAGACAAAGCAGAAACTGAGATCTCCTTCAGGGCAGGAGTTAACATGATGATGAAGGAAAAAGGTGATCATGGGAATAATAGTTGCTTAAGAATGAGAACCTGCGCTAGGACTTTTACATTCATTAAATCTAATTCTCACAACTCTCCAAGATAATTACTTATTAATTATATTGGCTCTATTAATCCCACACTTGAAAATAAATTGGACTATCTTTTTAATTTTTCTATAAACCCAACCTGATCTCAAAACCTAAAGTAAACAAAAAATAATAAATTAGAAATCTGATGCTCAGGGATGTCAGAAGTATCCTAATTTTTAACTTTAGAATATTTAGATAAATAAATGTAGTTTCAGGGAATAAAAGCCTTTCTAATACATTTTAGATACAATTTCTACAGTACTTTTCAAAGCTTCATATTTAAGTTTCTGTAAAATTTTCAAGATTTCCTATATGGCAGCCTTGCTAGTACTGATGCTGATGAGGTAAACTTTTTCTTTAATGGGACTTAGCTTCTACTTTACAGACAAAACAAATTAATTAAAGTTGTAAGACTACTTTTTAAAAAGCATATATAAACATTTCAATCATATAACATAACTGAATTCAACATCAGAAACTTTCACAAATATCCTGTATACATTACTCCGTAAGTAAACAAGAATGAGAACAGAGAAGCTAAATGACTTGCTCACAAAGCTAAATTACTTGATTTACACATGTGACATTTTATACACAAACACAGACCAAGATTTTCAGCATACATCTATTTAAAGAAGGTAAATATCCAAGGTTTGATGAAATAAACTTTTCAATGACAAATATCACTATGAATGAGTTTATATTAATTCGTTTAACTATCCATTTAAAGTCTGCCAACCTTACTAAATTTTAAGGAGGATGACAGCAGGAAGAGGTCTATCTGGTTCATCACTATACACTCAGTGTCTGCCACAATGCCTAACATGAGTTAGGTACTCAATAAATATTTGATGACTGAACGAATGCTTTCAAATTCAACAGCCTCTTATATAATATAGTATCTCATATAACAAAATGATTACTTAACTTCCATCTATTACAAACATAGAACCTATTAAGATGTTGACTAAAAAGTAAACACAGAAGATATTTCAGGAGGATGGGAAAAAAGATGGCAGAGTAGAAAGGCAAGGTGAAAGCCTCCTCCCCCACACACAACAAGGAAGCAAGTACAGCAAATACAACTAACCCTGAAAATGATCTGAAGATGGCAGAACAGATCATTTACACCTGGTGTAGAAGAGAAGACCACACAGAGAAGGGTAAAGTGGCAGAACTGTGACTGAGCGGTACCCAAGCCCTTCCCCAATCCAGCCCAAAGCGGGAGGGAGAGATACAAAGAGGGGAAGGGATAAATGCTCAGAAACTCTGTATACCTGGCCCTGGGGATCTGCTCTGGGAACTCGAGTCCACATTGCATTGGGCTTTGGTGATTAAAAGGGCTGGACAATAGGGAGAGTTGGAGCACTCTGGAAGGCTGAGACTCCTGCTGCATGTGGAGGACAGGTATGCCCTAGTGGTCCCACGGAGACCCAACACAGAGGTAGCAGTTTGAAAGATTACCAGCAGTGGAATTGTGCCAGAGGGCAAGGTTTTTACAGAGCTCCCTCCACAGGAGAAAGGGCAGGTGGACAATGCATTCCCAGCCCTCAATCAGCCCAGAGGTACTTCTCTGCACACCTGCCTGCCCACCCACCTGGCCCAATTGGTCCAGCAGCATCAGACTTTACTGCCTGGTAAGTGGAGAGAGACATTGCTGCCTGTCAGGCAGACGGAGGCTTTCCCAGCTTTCTTGGCTCTCTCTCAGCCCAAATAAGCAGGCATCTGCTGGAGCCAGCTCCCAGCACTCCTTCCTCCTCACCAACAGCCCAGCCCTGCCCAGCCCACCCCTCAGCCCAGCAGCACCACCACTGTGGCAGGGAAGAAAGAGGGTGGCTCCACCTACAAGGATCCCAGCACTACTCTGCTCTCATGGGCCTCTGCTGACAGAGATCAGCCACTGCTGGCAGACAGGCAGAAAGGTGGCCCCACCCACAGCCCACCAACAGCAACTGGGGCTCAACCACAAAGGAGAACCAGGCACTAGAGAGTAAAGACTCTTGAGCTTCTGGGCACCAAAGATAACTTCTCCATAAAGCCATTACTGTCTACACCAGAGGAATATGTTCCAAACCAAACTAAAGGGTAAGACACGAAAAAGAGGGCTAAATGAAAAGGAGATCAACAATCTTCTGGATAAAGATTTCAAAGTAACAGTTACATGTATGCTCACTGATCCATGGAAAAGTATAGACCCTCTCAGGGAGGACTTCAATAACGAGATAGAAGAGTTGAAAAAGAGCCACTCAGAGCTGAAGAATACAATAATTGAAATGAAAAATACAATGGAGGGAATGAATAATAGCTTGCTGCAAGTAGAGGATACAATCAATGAGATGGAAATTAGAGAACAGAAACACAACAAAGATGAGAAACACAGGGAAAAAATCTCTAGAAATGAGAGTATGGTAGAAGAGTTGTGTGACAACTCCAAATGAAACAATATTCTCATAATAGGGGTACCAGAAGGAGAAGAGAGAGACAAAGGAGGAGAAAGTCTCTTTGAAGAAATAATTGCTGAAAATTTCCCCAATCTGGGGAAGGACATAGACATTCAGATCCTAAAGTTCAGAGAGCCCCTAACAAAAGGAAACTCAGGAAGATAACACCAAGACCCATAATTAAAATGACAAAGATTAATGATAGAGGGTATTGAAAGCAGCTAGAGAGAGGCAAAAAAAATTCTTAAAAGGTAAACTCCATCAGGCTATCAGCAGACTTCTCAGCAGAAACTTTACAGGCCAGAAGGGAGTGGTATGAAATATTTAATGTATTGAAACAAAAGAACCTTCAACCAAGAATCCTCTACCCAGTAAGGATATTATTCAAGATTGAACGAGAGATTAAAAGTTTCTCAGATAAACAAAGGCTGAAGGAATTCACCACCACGAAACTGCCCTTACAGGATATGTTAAAGGAACTTCTGTAGATGGAAATGTTCTTAAGCCTAAATATTTTTCATCAGTGAAAATAAACCCACAGTAAAGGTACCAGACTAATTACTTACCAAGCAAGTATGAAGTTAAAACAAAACAAAAGTAGTAAAACCAACTATATACAAAATCAATCAAGGGATACACACACACAAAAAATGCATGTTATGACATCTAGTATATAAAGTGTGAAGGAGGAAGAATAAAAAAGAAGTACTTTTAGGCTGTGTTTGAAATAAAGTGACTGTCAATTTAATAAAACTGTTATATATTTAGGAAACTATCCATGAGCCTTATGACAACCACAAACCTAAAGCCTATAACAGATATACAAAAAATTAAAAATAATAAATCCAATCACAATCCTAAAGGAAATCATCAAATAACAAGAGAAGAGTATGAGAGGAAGAAAGGAAGAGAGAGAAACTACAAAAACAACTTGGAAACAATTAATAAATGGCAATAAGTACATAGCTATCAGTAACTATCTTCAATATAAATGGACTGAATGTACCAATCAAAAGACAGGGTGGCAGAAGGGATAAAGAAACAAGACGCATGTATATGCTGCCTATAAGAGACACATTTCAGACCTAAAGACATATATATACTGAAAGTGAAGGGTTTGAAAAAGATATTTCATGCAAATAATGAGAAAAAAGCAGGAGTAGCAGTACTTATATCATCCAAAATAGACTTCAAAACAAAGAAAATAACAATAGACAAGAACATTACCTAAAGATAAAGAAATCAGTCCAACAAGAGGATTTAACAATTACAAATATCTATGCATCAAATATAGGAACACCTAAATATGTAAAACAAATATAACAGAACTAAAGGGAGAAATATACTGCAACTCTTTCATATTAGGGAGTTTTAATGCAACACTTACATCAATGGACAAATCAAAAAGACAGAAAACAAATACAGAAACAGAGGCACTGAACAACACACTAGATCAGATGAACTTAACAGATGTATACAGAACATTCCACCCAAAAGAGTATACACATTTTCTCAAGTGCACGTGGAACATTCCCAGAACAGATCACAAGCTAGGCCACAAAAAGAGCCTCAATAAATTCAAGACTGTAATTGTATCAAGCAACTTCTCAGACCACAATAATATGAAACTAGAAATAAATTACATGAAGAAAACAAAAACACCCACAAACATGGAGCCTAAATGATATGTTTCTAAATAACCAATGGATCAATAAGCAAATCAAAGTAGAAATCAAGCAATACATGGAGACAAATGAAAACAGTTCAAAATTTGTGGGATGCCCCAAAAGCAGTTCTAAGAATGAAGTACATAGCAGTACAGGCCTACATCAAGAAATAAGAATAATCCCAAATAAACACTAAACTCACAATTAAGAAATTAGAAAACAAAGAACAAATGAAACCTGAAGTTAGTAGGAGGGACATAATAGAGATAAGAGCAGAAATAAACAAAATAGAGAAGAATAAACAATAGAAAAAAATCAACAAAACCAAAAGATGCTTCCTTGAGAACATGAACAAAACAGACAAACCTGTAGCCAGACTTATCAAGAAAAAGAGTGGACACAAAACAGAAATGAAACAAAATCAGAAATGAAAAAGGAGTAGTTACAACTGACACCACAGAAATACAAAGAATTATTACAGAATTCCATGAAAAATTATATGCCAATTAATTGGACAACCTAGAAGAAATGGACAAATTCTAGAAAAGTACAACCTTCTAAGAACTGACCCATGAAGAAGCTGTCAATCTGAAAAGACCAATTGCTAGTAACAAAACTGAACTGGTAATCCAAAACTCCCAACAAAAGTCAGGATCATATGTCTTCAAAGCTGAATTCTAGCAAACATTTAAAGAAGAGCTAATACCCAGCCTTTTTAAAGTATTCCAAAAAGTAGAAGAGGAGAGAATACTTCCAAACTTATTCTATGAGGCCAGCATCACTCTAATACCAAAAGCAGACAAAGATACTATAAAAAAAAGAAAATTAAGGACCAATATCCTTGATGAACATAGATGCAAAATCCTCACCAAAATATTATCAAACTGAATTCAAAAATACATCAAAGGGATCATCCATCACCACCAAGTGGGATTTATTCCAGGGATGCAAAGGTGGAATAATCTTAATAAATTAATCAAGGTGATACACACCTTAACAAAGAGAAGGATAAAAAAAAATATGATCATCCCAATAGATGCTAAGAAAGCACTTGACAAAATTCAACATCCATTCATGATAAAAACTCTCAACAAAATGGGAATAGAGGGAATATATGTCAACATAATAAAGGCCATATATGACAAACCCATAGCTAACATCATACTCAATGGCAGACAAGCTTTTCTTCTAAATCAGGAACAAGACAAGGACGTCTATTCTCATCACTTTTATTCAACATAGTACTGGAAGTCTGAACCAGGGCAATCAGAGAAGACAAAAAGATAAATAAAAGGCATCCAAATTGGTAAGGAAGAAGTAAAACTCTATTTGCAGATGACATGATACTATATATAGAAAACCCTAAAGACTCTACCAAAAAACTATTAGAACTAATAACTGGATTCAGCAAAGTTGCAGGATATAAAATTAATACACAGAAATCTTTTGTATTCCTATATACTAACAATGAACTAACAGAGAGAAATCAGGAAAACAATTCCATTTAAAATTGCATCAAAAAGAATAAAATACCTAGGAATAAACCTAACCAAGGAGGTGAAAGACCTGTACTCTGAAAACTATAAGACACTGATGAAAGAAATTAAAGAACAAACTAATAAATGGAAATAGAGCCCATGCTCATGGATAGAAGATTTAATATCACCAACATGTCCACCCTACCCAAAGCAATTTACAGATTGAGAGCAATCCCTATCAAAATACAAACAGCATTTTTCAATAAACTAGAGTAAAGAATCCTAAAATTCATATGGAACCACCAAAGACACCAAATAGCCAAAGAAATCCTAAGAAAGAAGCACAAAACTGGGGGGATTATGCTCTCTGACTTCTGGCTATACTACAAAGCTACAGTAATCAAAACAGTATGGTACTGGCACAAGAAGAGACCCACAGATCAATGAAACAGAATAGAGAGCCCAGATATAATCACATGAATATATGGTCACTTACTATATGATAAAGGAGTCAGAATATACAATGGGGAAAAGACAGTCTGTTCATCAACTGGTGCTGGGAAAACTGGACAGCTGCATGCAAGAGAATGAAACTGGATTACTGTCTAACTCCATACACAAAAGTAAACTCAAATGGATCAAAGATTTCCTGACAGTGGAGAGGTTAGTCAGGCACACATTGCTACAGTTTGTATAAAAATTAATAAGAACAACAACTCTGTGAGGCAAACACTATTATTATTCTCACTTTACAGATGAGTAAATTGAGACACAGAGATTAAGCACTTTTTTCAAACCATATAGCTAGTAAATACCAGCTGAGAACAGGATTTTAAATTTTAATTAATTTTAATTAAATTACACTTAGATTTTAAAATAGAGACCCTGTTCAGTTACTGGAAAAATTAAAAGCACTACTGGAACAAATTGTGTAGGTGAATCTTCTTTTTCAACTGTTACGTTTCATGAACTCTAAATACAGATCAAGTATTTCCAATGAAAATTAAGCTTCTCAAGTGAGATGTGCTACCAGTATACTATACATAGCAAATTTCAAGGACTTAGAACAAAAATAATATATCTCATTAATAATTTTTATACTGATTACATGTGGAAATTATAGTATTTTGAACATGCTTGTTTAAACAAACATATTATTAATTTCACTTGTTTTTTATTTTTAATGTGGTTACTAGATCTTTTAAAATTACATATATGGCTCACATTTATTTCATTGAGAATTCGATTCTCTATGTATCCCTCAAGTTGAAGTTAAATGATATGAACTCTATTAAAAGCCTATTCTGAATTCTTTAAGTGGAAATGATCTCCTTCTCACCCATGGTATATAGTAGGTACTCAACAAATATTTACTGAATAAAACTGCTAAAACACTTTGTTTTTATCTCATAATGCTTATTACATTCAGATTTGTACATAATTCATCTTCTTGCCTTATGCCTCCTACAAGATTCTAAATTCTTTGCTTAATACTCTCTTCTCATTATATATTTCCTAGATACACAGTCTGTCAGCTTCCCTGAACTATTCTTTATTATCTACTGCTCTCCAGCTCATAACACATTTCTAAATTTATCTCCAGTGAGCTAACATACTCCTTTCTGGACAGCCCTGCAGCTCTGTATCAAATCACCCTGACAGCAACTTTCCAGACTCTCAAACACTCTACTCTAACTTGGCAATATTAAAAGGTGAAGGAAAAAAAATAGCAAAAAAATAGATGCTACTGCAAAAGATAAGAAGAAGCCCAAAGATTTGAAAACTCGATTACAATAAAATATTTCTTTGTACAGATACCAGTTAAATGGTTTTCTTATGATCAATCTGCAAGTTTGTAGGCTGATTAAGAAAAAGAATTTGGGAAAGAATATTCCTTCAACATTTCAGAAATAAACAAACAAAAATAATCCTTAAATTAAAACACACATACACACACAAAACTCCAGTTGTGGTTCAAAGAACCTAAGAAAAATATCTTTCAGAAGTCTCCTGAATTTAATATATTAAATGTTCCTAAAAATTTTGGTGGCATATAAATATTGGATAAACACATATGCTCTCTTTCAGGCTAGCGAATAGAATGTGAAGAACATAAAAACATCATTAACAAATCTTCCATGTAAACTAACTCTAGGGCATATCAGCAGTTGATAAGATGTCCTCAGAGAATCAGAACCCAGAACAAATGAGAACAAAGTCACACCACTCTTCAGCCCAGGAGACCCTTTGGCCCACTGTTTCCCCTGGCTAACACAATTCTCTTCAGGGAAATTTCCCTCCAGACCCTTTCCCAGCCGGTGCTGACCCAAGAACCCAATGGCAGCAATACGCCTCTCCAAATTGCCCAGAGCACCCAGTGCTTCTCCCTCCAAAGAGCAGTAGACGCACTGTATTTAGTCACCCTCTGGCATCTGTCTCTCCCACAGACGTGCCTCATGCCTTTTATTCTGTCCCTACCACAAGACAGAGCACCTGTGGCTCACACTCAATATATGCTTGCAAAGGGAATGAGCAAATGATTGAGCAAACAAATAATGAAAAAGAAAATGATGGTTCTGCTCACCTTCCTAGATGAGAACACTGAACAGGTTTTTGCCTGAACCCAGAGTGCTTTCTTTGGGGAAAATAGGACTAAGCCAATTATGAATGCCACCTGAACAGTAGGTGAAAAGCTTGTAGGAGCCTTTGCATAACCAAGGCTAATGTAAAGACATGAACAATCTGGAAGTGAGTACTTGGGAAAGTCAGCCCTTTGTAAGTAAGTTTAATGTGGACTTGCTCGGTGCATTTTCTAGTTCATAACAGCTAGCGTTTACTGAGTACTGTCGATGTGCCAGGCACTGTTCTAAATGCTTTACATATTTTATCTCCTTTAATCCTCAGAACCATCCTCTGAGGTAATTCTATTATCATCCTCATTTTACTGATAAGAAACTGCCTAAATTCTACAGACTTACTTAACCCGCTCATTAAATCATGTTAAATAACCAAGCCAAGAAAATGAAGATGACAATTTGCAATCTTGAGAGAAGGATGAGATCAAAGATCATGTGATTGATCATACCAGAAACTAGACATCAAACACTGGGCTTCTGTGTTTGCTTATTATTAACTGTGTACACCACAAGGCCACAATGACCTGCTATGATCTTGAGTAATTTAAAGTATTTGCATAAACATCAAGAGCATATTTCTATCTTATAAGGCTTATTCATAAATACTGGACAGAAAACAAAAGGATTAGCAAAATCGTGAATGTAAGCTACATTATCAAATATGTAGATATAAGTACCTTCTTGATGAGCCTACCACACTATGAAGTGTAAAGTTCTCAGCAACAAATTTGGACCACAAATCGTATAATTATTATTTAGCATCTCTAAAAAAGAATGCACTACAGTAGCTTTTATGAACACATTGTATACTTTTTATATGGTTTCATGTTTGTATAAAAGTAGCCCATCTATATAATAATAAAATGTGGCCAATTACAGCCAAAATATAATCCCTAAAATGAGCCATAAGAAAATGTATAAAATCATAGATATTTCAACAAATATTTATTGAATATTTGTTGAATTAATAAGTAGACCATTTTTAAAAATGCACATCTAATGACCACAAAATTGCCAGTTAAGTTTAAATAGCATGTTCCAAATAGTATCATAAATATAACCCTCTCCTCCTTCACACTTTATTTCTATTTCATTATCAAAATTCATTCTCCATCATATCCCTCAGATGATCATTTCCCATAGTTTCATTTATTCTCTAGTAATCTTAATCCAAAAACAGAAGAGATTCCCTGCAGCAGATAATCCACTTTTAATTTAATGGCACTGATGAGATCACCTACCACAAGTTCTGTGTGCCTCTATTCTGCTTCAATGTCTCACCGTCCCCACGTCTGTCTTTGTACACTTTCCCCCACCACTGAAGACGTCTCTCTTCCCTTCTTCAGAGTAAATCCTTTGTCTTTTCTGAGCCCCTAATCCATCTCTACCTTACAGGGATTCCAAATTTTATAATATATACCCTCCTCTTTAAGACTTCAGTCACTTTTTTCCCTGCATGCTTCATCTCTTTTGTAATCATAAAAATATATAAACTTTAAACACACACACACATGGCCTCTGTTTGATGTCATGACTCCAGCTGGTGTTTTTCCTTCCCTTTGCTGCCAGTCCCTCTGAGCATAGCTTACACACTGCTGAAACCCTTGCCTTCTTGCTTCTGACCTCCATGCTACTGAGCTGGTCTCTGGAATTTGACATATACCCACCTTTCACTGGAACATTAAATAGCTTCTTGGTTTTTAGTATTTATATAATAAAGATTATATAGGGCTTATTGGGTGCCAGGCCCTGTTCAAACATTTTACAAATATGAATCAGTGGATGGCCTTTGCCGTACTAGACCCACCAGACAATAACTACCTTCCACTGACAACTCGGCCTGCACTGCACAGACTATGTCTACAAAGTGCAGGCTTTTCAGGGCCACAGCACAGCAGCAGGTGTTACTGGCCTGCCTAGTCCTGGTTCCCAAGTCATCCGTATGCACGATGTGGAAAGGCCGTGAAGCAGTGCGGCTGCTGGTGGTTTGGTGTGTTTTTCTGAGTTTGTTGTTTTTAATAAATTTTAAGTCTGAAAATGTCTTGGAACCATTGGGTCAGATATTAGGAGAAACCTTTTGATACAAAGATGATTAAACACAGTAAACAGAACAACACGGAAATTGGTAGTATCCACGTTCCTGGGTAAAATTTTAAAGTGGTATAAATAAGAGTCCTTGAATAATTCAGACAGCCTAGAAAAATCTGCTTGCCTAGAAGATTATGAGTCAGTGAATTGCAATGATTTGGTTTCTGAAAAAGGCCACACAAGTTGCTTTGAAGTGAGGGTTATAACTTATTGTCTTACATACACAAATTCTACAGTAATTATAATCTTACACAATTTAATAGCTTACAAAGTGCTTTTCAACTAATTTTAAGTTGACTTTTAAAATTACCTTATGAAGGAAATAGGACAAGTATAATTAAAGAAGTAAATGTCATACAATTAGTAAACACAGACGTAAAAGTCAAACTCTGATACTTTAAATACAAATTTACTGTCATCTCATACCAATTTTTTAAGCTCAAACTCATATGTTAGCATAATACTGATTTATTAACCCAGATTTAACAGAACCATGATTTAGATTCAACAAATTCAGATCTTGCCAGGACCTGTGTAAATTCTAAAAAGAACAGCATTGTTATACCCAACAGGTCATCCAAAACATTGACATTCATGAAAAAGAACCATAGCAAATCTGGCTGTGTATTACATCAGTTTGCCAGATATTTCAGCTGTGATAGTTAAAAAAATTAAAAATAAGGAAAATAGAGAAAAGAAAATGAGTGCTCTCAAAGAGCCAGCTACATGTCAAATTCTTGCTAGAATACACACTTTATTATTAAACGACACAAATAATTATATTTCATATTTCAAATACAATAGAAGCCACATTTTCAAAGAAAAAGTTTTTAAAAATTTTAAAGGGTCTGTGGCTAGCTGTTTTGTTTTGTCCATGTTTATTTCTCAGCATAAGTCAAATCAAACACACTCTGGCCAATGACTCTGTGCTGGAAGCAGTGTTACTGTGCTTTCAATACACTAATGTAGTACATCCTTTAAGTAAAAGGGAAACAACAGTAGGAACAGGACTGTATCTAAATAATTTCATTCAATAAACATTTACTGAGTAACCGATATGTGCAAAACCCTTGCTAGATTTGGCAGAATCTGCAGTGGGAGATGGGGCGGGGGGGGCGAGAAATCACTGCCTTCAAACAATTGCATCCAGTACAGAATTTCCTAAGTATACAAACAACTATTTACAGTCAGAGTCAAGGCACTAAATAAGTTGGCATGCAGAAGTGTATGCATTAAAAAGTGAGTTGATCAAATTGTAATATATTATTTGAAAAGAATATCACCATTTCTGCAACTGCTGAAGTAGTCCTGTAAGGGAAGTTTAAGGACAAAAGTAGTTCCCTGAAATCCATAGAGATGGGAATACAGCAGGTGCATGTGTGCATCTCTATCTACTCAGCAGTGGGCAAGGTAAGTTTAGGCCCAAAAAGGATACACTTACTGCTACTTCTGCCCATTGACTCCTCACATAGCGGCTGAGGCTTTGAACTCTGTTGAGTATCTAAGAGGAATGATGTGTGAAACAACTGAGTTCAAACTAGAACATTCCTTTCACACATTTTTTTTAATGAGTAATGAAGTTCACAGGTCATAATATGAAATGTATCCCTCTAACATTACAATAAAATATACTAGCAAAGGCCATTTTTAAAGATTCCTTATATTACTCAATGAGTTACTAGAAATAGCAAACCCATAAACAGTTTATGAAGTTCACAATCCACTAGAAAAAAGAAGTGACTGTTAGTATGGATAGTAGTTCTGGAACCAGTTAACTTTTTAGTTCCTTCCATTTTAACTGGTTGGCTTGTTTAAGCTTTCTCATTTATATACAGGACCAGGTTGTTTTTGCAACCCTCTGGTTCTGGACTTTCCAACAGAGCACCTCATTGGTCTTATGACCTGCTATTAATGTAGTTCCTAATTTCAAGCAATGTTTTTCCACAGGGTTATTTCACATGCTCATAATTTATGTAAAAGGTGAATGCCTAATCCAGTTCCCTTCATTATAAATCACAAGCATCAACTCTCACACCTCCAGAGGTGTAGAAAAAATTCAGTACAACCTCACAGACAGTTCTATTCATTATACTAAAACAATAAGACCATTTTTCTTCCAGGCATGAATGCTGTTAATGGAGTTTATATATCAACCTTTTATTATTTCAACAGCTGTTTCAAAGGAGGGGTAATAGACCTGACCTAAGGACAGCACAGCTCAAAAGTCTAAAGCCTGTTCAGATCTTGTTGACTCTGTTTTAAAAAGATAAAAGCTCTGCAAAGACAAACCTTTCCAAAATGAGCAGAAAGCAATCAGACCTATCAGAGAAAAAAGCAAAGAGAATCTTAAGTAAGGACTAAGAGGGGTTATGTAAACATTTTTGTGGTCTTCTAAAAAGAGGACTATTTGCTCCATAATGATGATTTCCCTTTAGAGAAAAATTTACAAGTTTGTTGTCTAGCATAATTAATTATCAATAAATGGACCAAACAACTCATGTCTGATTGCAATTTCTGCAATTCAAAATATGAACACCTAAAATAAAATCAATGAATGACAATGATGAAATGGACAAACAGAAGATCATAACACAGACTTGGGGGAAAAAAACAAAATCAAGTAATCACACCTCTTATATTTATTTATAGCATAATTAGAAGACAGTGTTCTGAGTACTTAGGTATTTCTTTTCCTACAACGTTGAAAAAAATTCTAGTCACAGAATAGACACATACCGGATGAGACAAGATTCAGAAGGTTTACCCATACAAGGATTTTGGAGAAGTTATTTAAAGATATGCTTGAGCAAAACAAAAGAGTAAAATAAGAAACAGGAAGTCATGGGATCTAGGAAATGGTGAATCTGAACTTGAGAGCTATGCCACAGGTACTGCCATCACTCCCATCTGAAACAGGGAACAGAGGGCTGTAGCTGAGAGGTATCTAGGAAACAAAGGAATTCAAGATGAGTTAGTAGGTATGCTTGAAATGTTAGAATGTAAGGATATAATTAAAGCAGAGAAGGCAATAAAAAAATTGGTAGAGAGTCCAGGGGAGGAAAAAAGGCTGTAAGACAAAAGACGTGTAATTATGGCCCACTGGCTGTTTAGTGACCAATACGTGCAAAACCCTTGCTATTTACAGAAGCACAATAGCATGACCTATTAGTAACAATCAAATTCTAAAATCAACCTACAAACAAAGCATGAAATTAATTATAGGCACATCATGATGTAATGATACCAATTTTAACAACATGAAAAAAAGTGCATATACCAGAAACTGGAAAGTAAAAGTGGAAATAAAAGAATAAAAGCAAAGATAGTATAGAAATTTTAAGAGATGCTAACTATGGCTGGTAGAAAAGGACACCGAGCTAATGGCTAGACCTGAAATAGTGCTAGACACACATTGGGAGGAGAGGGCAGGGAGAGGTAGATTAAGTAAATCTACATCTTTGGCAGAAAACGTTTTTTTTCTTTTTCTTTGTTGTTTTAGACTTGGTTTGTCCTAAATGTATCCATAAGTAAACCATGACCCCTCCCAGAAAACAAGTCAAGTGAATACTATCACAATCTACAGTTACCTAAACGAGAAAAACCTAGGAATTATCCTAGTGCAGTAGCTTTGAAGAAAGCTTGAAATTCTTTGTAGCTTTCCCCTTGAGAGGTGAGAGCTATATGCCTCCCTTTGAATCAGAGCCTGCCCTTTGATAAACAAAATGAAACTGAAGTTACAAGCTGGGATTCCCAAGCCTGCACACTAAGGAAGTCTAGCTCCTTCTGCTTCCACATTCTGAAAAAAGCCAGCAGCTCTGTGAGAAGTCAGACTGCCATGAGACCACCATGTTGTGGGGAAACCCAAGCCAGCCATGTAAAGAGGCTGTATATGGAGAAAAAGAGATGCTTAGCCAGGCTGCAGATGATTCAACCACCCAGCTGAGGCTCCAGACACGACAGTGAAGCCAGTGTGGACATTCCAGTCCCAGCAGATACCATGTGGAGTACAGGTAAATTGTTCTCATCGAGGAGAACCCAAATTGCAAGGCAGTGAGTAAATAAGTGCTGCCAAATGAAGCCACCTAAGTTTGAGGGTGGTTCATAATGCAATAAGCAATACAAAAATCAGCCTATAGAAATGGAGTAGTGCCATAAATAAACAGCCTAAAATACGTGGCATTGGCTTTGGAGGGGGCATTGTGTGGACACCTCAAGGAGAGACTGCTACTAGGAGCTGGACAGGCAGAGAGGAACCTGCTTTTGAAGGCTGGAGAAAAGGGGACAGGAGTTGTATACTGGCAAAACAACAAGTGAAATTGCTATTGGCAGTAATGTCATGTATGAGAGTATCTAAGGAACTTGTGGATCAGGTTAAGGAGAATCCAGCTGGAAAGTTAAAAGTGCAACTGGCTTTTTAGTTGCCTGTAATAAAGTGTTTGAGAAGCAAGATAAGCGAAAAAGAAACTGATCCATTTTCAAACAGAAATTAGAGAAAAATATAAGGGATCCAGGATTTTGTGGGTCCAACAGCAAAATTGCTTCTCAACTGCAATCTTTCTCAGAAAAAGACTGAAAGGAAAAGAAAAGCTTCACAGTTTCCGGGCAAAAACCAAAAGAGAGGTCTGCCAGCAAAAATGGCCTCAGGGTAAATATCAAGGGAGTAAGACTCCTTTGCAAAACCTCAGCCATCCTGGGACCTGCCTTACAGACCCTCACAGCTACAGAGGGCCTTCTGAACCCCTAACAGTGCTGTCCCACAGAACCCAGACACCCAGCCTAAAGCAGAGAAGAGCCAATTCATCTCAGATATTCCTGGGTATGACTTCTGCCCAACAGAGTAGACTGTAACTTGATATACAGGAAACCCTTAACAATTTTGGAAGCTATATGTGCTCGAACTAAAATGAAATGAGACATTCCGAAATGAAAACAGGCCTCTGGGACCCCAAACATTTATGGGCAGGAAGCAGGCTGAAGAGCTACTCAGCTGCAAACACAGTCATTTCTCTTTGGAAAGAAAGATGACACAGAGAATGGCACCAAAACCATTCCCAGTGAGACCTGGGCCCTAATTAAGGTATATTCCTGTCCCCTGAACAGGAATACTTGGCTGGATTTCAGAATTGCTGTGGACCAGTACCTGTAATTTAGCTCTGTAACACACTGCCACACACCCATTTTGAACAGTGTCTTCTATGCTTATCTTGCCCTTATCTTCCCATTTTTATATTAGAGGGGAGAGACCAATAAGTTGTCCTTTTGGTTCACAGGCCTCTGCAGCTGAGAAATCACACCCAACCTACTTCATCTGCACATAGATGTGATTTAATGAATTAAATCATGGTATTTGAGTCTTAGGCCTGATGTTATAATGGGATGAAACTGCTGGGCATCTTGGGGGCAGGGTATGGAATTTTGCCAAAAAAAAAAATTTAAATATTTTTGTAGCTGGAGGGCATATTGTGGTCGATTAGATACATGTCCATAAATTCCTTGATGAGGGCTCATTAGCCATTAATCGGTAAGGTAATTTGTTATGTACCCTAGAAAATCAAAAACACCTAATATCCCATTCTCCCTTTACACCCACCCATAATCAACATACAAATAATCACTAAATTCTGTTTCTCCACCTCCTTAACAGTGTAAAAAAGTCCACCCTTCCCTTCATGCCCTCTGTTTATATTCGGTCACTTCACGAGCTTTCCTTAACCTAATCACCACCACCTCAGACATAACCTATTTGCCAAATTACAAAGTTTCCTTTGTAAATACAAATCTAATGTCACCTGGGCTTAAAGTCATCCCTAGCTCTCCATCACACACGACACAATCCCTCAGCATAACATACGAAGCCTTCCACAATTTAGCTTCAAACAACCTCTTCAGCTTCCCATCCCATCAGCTCCTACTGGCAATGAGCTTTCCAGAGAAAGAAGTCTAGTAGAAAAAATCCATGACTAGGTTCTGGAATCTAGATGCATATATGTTGGCACTAATTAACCATGTGAACATGGGCAAGTCCCTCAAACAGACTTCATTTCCCTTTACATATTTAGTGTCAGACGAGCACTAGTTGAATTCTTGATATCTCACCTATCTCTAATATGCTGTCATTCTCAATAGGCTTTTTAGAATGAGTCAGAAAAGAAGGATCATAGGTTTCAAAGGGGAAGTTACATGTGCCATCCTTCTCCCTGGCCCAGCCCTACACTCATGCCTGTTTGAGAACCTGTCTCAGGATCAGCTCCCCTTACTTGTTCCTAATTTCCCTGCTGTCTTCCTCTCAAGTTACATTTTCTTCACAAAGCCCAGCTTCCTTCTCCCGATGGCTCCCAGGATGGCGGGAGTGGGCAGCAAGGGGGAGGATCCCTGCTGTAATTTGCATGCATGAGCTAATCATGAATCAGGTGCTCCACAGGTAGGGTCCACCTCCCTAAGTATTCTCAGTCAGTACCTGATTCTGAATGATCTCAGCATGGAAGCTTTATCAGTAGCTGAATGTAACGTGTAATCAGAAAGAGCACAGTACTTCACCTTCAGAGGCACAATCAATTCTTTTCTGTCAGGAGTTCTATATAAAATTTTTAAATGCTCTGACCATAAGAAAGTCTCTTCTGAGCAATAATTAATAGAATGGACAGGTTAATATACATTTTCTTACCCACAGAATGCAGCAGCCTTCTTTTCCAGGTAAAGAAGACATTTTTGGTGTGGATTTTAAGATTTTTTTAGCTACTGGAAAAAAAAGCCATCAAGTTCAAACTAGTTTGAGAACATGTCTGTCAAAGTAGAAATCATAAGAAAAATAACACTGTAAACCCCATGAAGACAGATGCTTTCTTCAGTTCTAGAGACTAGAATATTTGTCAAATCAACGAAGTGAACATAAAGCACTGAAGCATTACTCATATCATGGAAACCTGTGGGTTTTTGCTCAAATGATTACTTCAAACAAAAATTCAGCTTAGCATCTCCTAAAATATATAGCTCTTGGGCTGTTCCACCACCCATTATAGAGCATTTTCAACAAAGTTATGTGTACTTTATAGGCTGTGGAACAAGGGTGTCCCAAAGTCAAGGATAAACATAGCATATGCATTCTAGAAAAATCACTCTTACTTATAAATTGGAGGGAAGAGGTTAAATAATTTTACTAGTAAGCAATTTGAAACATTCTTACATTAAAATAAGCAAGATGCCTTAATTCTTAATATACAGCAAGGCTTCAAAGCAATTTAGAGCTTATGACAGACTGCAAAGATTTCATGCCCATTCTCCCCAGGAGTACCACTTCACTTCTCTCTACCTTTGAGCTGTAGTTGCAAACTTGAAAAGGACTGAATAGAACATTTCACCATTCTTTCCCTACAAGAACCAACCATTTATATAATAATGACTGTAGTTTAATAAATACTGCCATTCTCAGGGTAACAGCTTCAAAGAAAAGGATAAAATCTTTAAAGGGGAACTTTCTGATCACATGAAAGGTCTTTTGCCTACCTGATATCATATATTTTGTCCAGTACACAAAATTTTTACCTTAAAAGCCACTTTTATTGTGATCTACCACTCTTAATAAACATACATACACATGCATCACGATGTGTGATGAAAACATTTCTAATGAATTATTTTGTATACACACTTTAATTCAGGTGAGCATAGAATAAAGGGTAAAATTTACAAAGAATGTAAAAGTGAGAGAGATACAGGAAGCTTTTTTTTTGTATCTAAAAATATATACTACCTAAGCACAAAAGAGGAAAATAGAACTCACAGAGAAGCAAAGTTATGTACACACAAGGCATCTGAACTTGTGCCCTTGGCCAAACAAGAGGAAGCTATGAAGCATGCCAGCCATCAGGCCCTGGGTGAATGAGTTCTGCAGTTCAGTTTCACAGTATGTCTGGCATTTGCAGTCATGGGGAAAAATCATGCAGCCTCTGTGCTCGAGGCCCCTCTTAAGGGGTATTCCAGGCATGCAGGTCCAAAATAAACCAAACCAGGAGACTGAACAGCCTTTCACCCATGGGTGATGCCCTCCTCCTGTGCATGGCCAGGTGTCACAGATACAGGGTCGATGTATTTTTTAATTCACCTGTCACCACCTCCTCAGCTTCACATTATTATTCACTTTTTTTTGGAGAAAAGTTTGTGGGTTCTTTTCGTGAAGGAGAGAGCATTAAAAAACTATTGGTTCTAATCTCATAGGTAGTAATAAAATCATTTGCTAACAACTAGTTTTTCATCATTATTAAACAAAATGTTATTATAGGCACTGTTATTTATATTGCTTAAACTACATTCTAAATGATTTTATGTTTTTCTGATATATCACTGTATGGTTATAGAACTTAACTAATTTTGATCTTAATAAACAAAGGCAAGAAGTGTAAATAATTTTGTTAAACACTCCAACATTTCCAAACTTCACATGCTGTTCCAAAAATAATTAATGCATATAAAAAGAAAACAATTTAAAAAATATGAACTAGTCGGACTATATCAACTAACAAACTTCTGTACATCAAAGGACATCATCAACAGAACAAAAAGGCATCCTACAGTATGGGAAAATACATTCATAAATGATTAATCTGATAAGGCATTAGCGTCCAAAATGTATAAAGAAATCACACACCTCAACATCAAAAAAACAAATAACGTGATCAAAAAAATGGGCAGAGGACCTGAACAGACATTTTTCTGAAGAAGAAATATAGATGGCCAACAGGCACATGAAAAGGCTCCACATAATTAATCATCAGGGAAATGCAAATCAAAACCACAGTGAAATATCACCTCAAAGCAGTTAGAATGGCCAATACACAAAAGACAAGAAATAAAAAGTGTTGGCCT
This sequence comes from Smutsia gigantea, assembly GCA_032199065.1. Lineage (NCBI taxonomy): Eukaryota > Metazoa > Chordata > Mammalia > Pholidota > Manidae > Smutsia > Smutsia gigantea. Next base: position 10,210 of record JAVSCE010003450.1, on the reverse strand, counting down.
GAGGATGTGGAGAAAAGAGAACCCTCCTACCCTGTTGGTGGGAATGTCAATTGGTGCAGCCACTGTGGAAAGCAGTATGGAGGTTCCTCAAAAAACTAAAAAGAGAAATACCATTCGATCAAGTAATTCCACTTCTAGGAATTTACACAAAGAAAACAAAATCCCTGATTAAAAAAGATATATGCACTCCTGCATTTATTGCCACATTACTTACAATAGCCAAGATATGGAAGCAATCAAAGTGTCCATCAATAGGTGAATGGGTAAAAAAGAAGTGGTACATACACACAATGGAATATTCTTCAGCAACAAAAGAAATCCTGTTATTTGCGACAATATGGATGGACCTAGAGGTTATCATCCTAAGTGAAATAAGCCAGGTGGAGAAAGACAAATACCATATGACTTATTTGTGGAATCTAAAAACAAAACAAAACAAAGTGAACAAAACAGCAGTAGACTCATACACACTGAGAAGTGACTGGTGGTTCCATGAGGGAGGGGTTGGAGTGGGTGGGTGGGTGGGTGAGGGGGATAAAGATGCACAAAAGTTCTCAATCATCATATAAGTTGGTCATGGGCATGGAAGTTCAGCATGGAGAATATAGTCAATGGTTCTGTAACATCTTTCTATGTTGACAGCAACTGCAGTAGTTGGGGTGAGGATTTGATAATGTGTGTAATTGCTGAACCTCTGTGATATGTACTCAAAACAAATATAATATTTGTTTATCAACTATACTTCGAGAAAACACTGCTATTAAAAAAATTAAAATGGTTCCTCAAAAAACTAAAAACAGAAATATCATTTCATCTGGGAATTCCACTCCTAGGAATTTACCCTAAGAATGCAGCAGCCCAGTTTCAAAAAGACAGATGCACCCCTATGTTTATCGCAGCACTATTTACAATAGCCAAGAAATGGGAGCAAGCTAAGTGTCCATCAGTAGATGAATGGATGAAGAAGATGTGGTACATATACACAATGGAATATTATTCAGCCATAAGAAGAAAACAAATCCTACCATTTGCAACAATATGGATTGAGCTAGAGGGTATTATGCTTAGTGAAATAAGCCAGGTGGAGAAAGACAAGCACCAAATGATTTCACTCATATGTGGAGCATAAGAACAAAGCAAAAACTGAAGGAACAAAACAGCAGCAAACTCACAGAACCCAAGAATGGACTAACAGTTGCCAAAGGGAAAGGGACTGGGGATAGTGAGTGGGAAGAGAGGGAGAAGGGGAATAAGGGGCATTATGATTATCATACATAATGTAGGGGGGGTCATGAGGAAGGCAGTATGACACAGAGAAGACAAGTAGTGACTCTATAGCATCTTACTATGCTGATGCAGTGACTGTAATGCGGTATGTGGTTGGGACTTGATAATGGGAGGAATCTAGTAACCACAATGTTGCTCATGTGATTGTATATTAATGATACCAAAATAAAAAAAAGTGATTTACTACGTACTATTATTTGGTTTTTTTTCCTAGTTTTATTGAGATACAATTGACATATAACATTGTATTAGTTTTAGGTTAACAACATAAGGGTATTTATGATTACTTCTATACCTTTAATGACACAAAGTTTAATTACATTAGATTTTATTATAATAAATTACACTTTTTCGTTTTCCTAGTTGCACTATAGCACTTTTACTCTTGTAAGAATACTTATGAAGCCCAATATTTCATCTTTTTTGTGTTTAGCATTAAAGGTTTTGTATTTACTATTTAAAGATACAGCTGTTCAAAAGAACACTAATTATTAGAAACAATTTATGTGACATATATATCCCACATGAAATAAGTATTTGAGTGATAGCATATTCATTCTGAGAAATATTAATCACTATTTTTAAAAGAAGAGACAATAAGAAAAAGCAGAATATAAAACTGTATACAAAGTATTATTACAATACTTTAAAATTCTTTATTTCAGAAGTTTTAGAGTTACAGAAAAAGTGTGGTTGACAGTGTTTAGAGTTACCATATAATCCAAACTTTCAACTCTTGTTATTATCTTCCTTTGGCATGCTACATGTCAGAATTAATGAACTCATACTAATACATTATTATTAAGTAAAGTTCATGCTTTATTCAGATATCCTCAACTTTTCCCAAATGTCCTTTTCTGTTCCAGGATCTCATCCAGGATACTTATTCATTACATTTAGTCTTCATGCCTCCTTAAGCTCCCCATGGCTGTGATAATTTCCTAGATGTTCCTTTTTACTGATGACCTTGACAGTTTTGAGGCATAGTCATCAGGCCTTTTGTAGAACGTTCCTTAACCAGGATTTTTCTGATGTTTTTCTCATGACTAGACTGAGGTGTTGGATTTTGGAGAGGAAAAACACAGAAATAAAGTGCGATTTCTAACTATACATTTAATAGAAGACATGGACAAAAGAATTTTAACAAAATGTTAACAATAATAACTTGAGCAATGAGGGCCTCAGCGTAATATTTTCCTTCTCTACCTTTATCTAAATAATTTTTTTTAATGTTTCACTAAAGCCACTTTTATGACCGTAAAGGGAAGCCATGTAGTTACAAATGGAGCAAGAGCAGAAATACATCCATCTGCTGTCCCTCCTCCCATGCTCAGAAATCGGTAGCTTCTCTGTCTACCAGCTGCTCCTTCTCCTCCTGGTCTCCAGCAGCTGTGCAGTTGATTTGACAGCTGTGGAATGACTTCTAGCTACTGGCACTTCTATTTAGGCTAGAGATGGAGAAGGGTAAACTACCTGCAGAGGACTGTCATTCTTCCTGGCACCTTTCTTACGTATAGGTCAACATGTAATATCCCTATGTATACAGAAAGAGGAGAACTCGGCTCATTAAACCCTCATATATAAGGAGAGAAGATCATGAACTATTAGGGAAAAAATTCAAGTTGCAGAGCAGTATAAATAGTATGATGTAATATCTACAAAAAGATACAAAATATACATCTCCAATAAATCACATTCATATACATTTTCTAAGTCTAGAAAGGTATGCATCAGTCTATAACTTTCTGAAGAACAGTTTTTTTTTTTACTTTTTATAATTTTATATTATAGAAACTTTACCATAAGCATCTTTTATTTTTTTCTAAGTTTTAAAGTCTATAAGAGCTTTAATCCCAAAACTCACTTATTTAAATAAGTTAACCACTATATACAAAGTAAGGCACAGCTCCAAAGAGTAAACCAAAAAAAGGAAATTTCAATAAATTTCAAGTGTGACATCCCAATATTACAAATTTTCACTTACCTTTAAAGGAGGTAAATGCTATTGCTGTGTGTTTTGTTCCTTTTTTAAACTGAAACTAAATGTAGCTGTCTGTATGCCTTGCATATCTCTCTCTCCCTATCATTATTTTAAGAAGGATGTTCATGACAAGCATTAACATCAGGCAGACAGATTTCTCAGTCATAAATGAATGAGTTCACTCAGGCCTTTCAAACAGCTACAATGTCTAAAAGAACCCAACTGTGAGGGCAATATGCTTACATGTTCCTTTGCTTTTTATAGCAAGCTGACTTGATACATGTATCTCAGGAGAATTGTTAAGAAACCCCACTTAAAGCCCAACCCAGTAATGTAATACTAATCATCTTCACAGTCACTCAGAAGTGAACGCTGTGTTCCTTATAATTTTATTATTTATGTACCTTACTTATGTCCAAGATCATTGGACATCACCTGGATCTGAAAAATGGCAAAGGTATTCAAATTGCCACATAATTCAACTTCTTGAGTTAAAGCATTACATACCTTTGTTAAAAACACAAATAAATATGCTTGCTGTCTTGAGCTGACAGCACATTTTATGTCTTTACCCATCATATCTACCTCAGCACAATTTTAACAAACTAAAAACAGCAGAGTAGCAAGGAAATGAGACATTGGAAGGTAAGTGTTGAGGATGAGGACCAGGAAGGACATAGAAAAGACTAGGAACAACAAATGCTGGCGAGGATGCAGAGAAAGGGGAATGCTCCTACCCTGCTGGTGGGAATGTAAATTAGTTCAACCATTGTGGAAAGCAGTAAGGAGGTTCCTCAAAAACTCAAAATAGAAATACCATTTGACCCAGGAATTCCACTCCTAGGAATTTACCCTAAGAAAACAACTTCTCAGATTCAAAAAGACATATGCACCCCTGTTTATTGCAGCACTATTTACAATAGCCAAGATACGGAAGCAACCTAAGTGCTCATCAGTAGATGAATGAATAAAGAAGATGTGGTACATATACACAATGGAATATTATTCAGCCATAAGAAAGAAACAAATTCTACCATTTGCAACAACATGGATGGAGCTAGAGGGTATTATGCTCAGTGAAATAAGTCAGGCAGAGAAAGACAAATACCAAATGGTTTCCCTCATTTGTGGAGGGTAACAACGAAGCAAAACTGAAAGAACAAAATAGCAGCAGACTCACAGACACCAAGAAGGGTCTATGGTTACTAAAGGTGAAAGGTAGGGGAGGGCAGGTGGGGAAGGAGGGAGAAGGGGATTGTGGCGTATCATGATCAGTGCACACGGTGTGTGTGGGGTCATGGGGAAGACAGTGTAGCTCAGAGAACACAAATAGGGACTCTGTGGCATCTTGCTACACTGACGGACAGTAATTGCAATGGGGTATGGGGGGCACTCAGTGGTAGGGGTGAATGTGGCAACCACATTGTTTTTCTTGTGAAGCCCTCATAAGAGTGTATATAAATGATACCTTAATTAAAAAAAAAAAAAGAGGATCAGGAAGGATTTAGCACAATGGCTCACACAGGTGACCCAGAAGTAGTTTCAGAATACAGGGCCTTGAGGGAATTCATTTTTGTAAGATATATAGTTCTATTTACTATTTTTTTTATGATTTCTAGAAGAGTAGAATAAACAAAAGTGACTTATTAGAGCAACAAGAGAGCTTAGGAAAGGTCAGGCAGTTTTCTCCCTATCAGATAGAAAGGTCCTGCATGACAAAACATTATCTCCTATATGTGATTTGTTTAACCCACAAGCAGGGTTTAGGGTGGTTTAGGGTTGGAAAAAGGAATCTAAGGCCATGAACTGGAAAATAGGCCCAGCACCTATAGGTCAAGGAAGGGTCTGGCATACTCATTCAGGTGCAAGTAAAATCTGAACAACCTGGATCATAGATACGCAAGGGCTACTGAAAACCGAACGTGATAGTTATGCATTGTTTCACAAGTTCTTAGTTAACTGAAGTAGTTGAAACAGCTGAATTGCTGACCAGTGCTTCCTAAGTACTTCTGATCTACATGAGCAAGGAGGGAAAACTATTCACCTCTGGATGTCAGTGCGGGTAAGCAGGCATGAGCTATAAAGTCTAGCTCAGTCTCCTTCAAGCAGTCATGCATCTCTCTGCACTTGTATTTATTCAACAAATCTTCCTCTGGGTGTTAACTGAAGCCAGGGCCTGTGCTCGGTGCTAGATTTAGAAAGATTAATAAACCATAGGCTCTTCTCTCAAGGATATTAAAATCTCAAGGAGGATATCCTGTTTTGGCCAGACTAATTCCTTCCAAATCTCCTCTTCAAATTGTGTGAAAGATTACACTTCTGAATTCTAGCAAGATGGAAGCAGCAATGGCCACATAGTTTTTGAATCTTCCTAAATGTTCATGTAAAAACAGAACAACTTATATCAAAACCAAACTCATGGACAACATCCATGACAAAATTAGGTGAGAAAGTAGCTCTTGAATCCCAAAATACAAATGGTCTGATACAAGTCACAAAAGGTCTGATAACAGCTGCAAGGCTTGCACAGTCTCCCTATCTCTGAGGAAAGAGGGAAAGGGAAGCATTAAGATGACTAAGGGGCCTGAGAACAAGAGTAATCAACAGGCACTCACTGTGAAGCCTGGCTGGCCAATCCGAGACCCACAGCTGAGACTGGCAGGCTTCTGTCTAGTCCAAAAACAGGTGAGTGAGATGGGCCCACAGCAAAGTCTAAAGGACTAAACTCTGGAAACTGCTCCCCAAGGACTCATATTCAAGATAGGAACCCATACTGACAAGATCCTGCTAGACATGGACTCAAACTTGAGCCGGACAGGAGAAGGAGAGAGAAGGTCTAGATTAAAGATAAGCAGAGGAAAAGCCAGGAAATCTCAGAAAATAAGCTACCATATTTTTAACAGCTTTATGAATATATAATTTATATGAAATAAATTCATCTCATGCATACAATTCACTGGTTTTCTAGTGTATTTACAAAGTTGTGCAAACATCACCATTACCTAATTTGAGAACATTTTCAGCACCCCAAAAAGAAACCTTGGACCTATTACCAGTCACACCTCCACACTCTCAATCTTCTCCCCCCCTTTTCCAGTCCTAGGAACCACTAAATCTCTTTTCTCTATATACAGTTTCAACTATTTAGAACATTTATATAAATGGTGTCATACTATATGTGGTTTTTTTTTGTGACTAGCTTATTTCACTTAGCACTTTTTGAAGCTGATTTATGTTGTATCATGTATTAATAATTCATAAATGGCATTCCTTTCTATTGCCAAATAATATTCCATTGTATGGATATACCACTTTTGTTTAGTTATTCATCACTGGATGGATATTTGGATTGTTTCTACCTTTTGGCTATTTTGAATAACACTGCTATAAATATTCACATAAAAGTAGGTATGCAATGTGATTTCATTTCTCTTGGGTAGATACCTGGGTGTGAAACTGCTGAGTCATGTAACACTATGTTACAACTTTTGAGGCATTTTCAAATATTTTCCATAGTGGCTGCACCATTTTACATACCCATCAATAGTGTATGAGTGTTCTAGTTACTCCACTTCTTTGTCAACACTTGTTATGTGTCTTTTTTATTGTAACTGTCAAATAGGGTCTCATGGTTTTGACTTGTATTTTCATCATGGCAAATGATATTGAGCATTTTGAATGTGCTTATTGGCCACATTTGCATATCTTACTGGGAAAAATGTCAAATACTTCGTCCATTTTTTAATTGGATGATCTATCTTCACTACTGAGTGGTAAGTTACAAGTTTCTATAGACACATGATTTGCAAATATTTTCTCTCATTCTGTGGATTGTCCTTTCACTTTCTTGATTTTAATTTTGATAAAGTCCAACTTAATCTTCTCTTTTGACCATTTTATTTGGCAGTCAAATCTAACAACCAATGACTAATCCATGAATATGTGCTCCTACGTTTTCTTCTAAAAGTTTTATAACGTTAACTCTTACATTTAGATCTATGACCCACTTTAAATTAATTTTGGGGTATGGTGTGAAGTAGAGTACAAATTCTTCCTTTTGTATACGGATATACAGTTTTCCAAGCACCATTTGTTGGAAAGATAATCAATTCCCCATTGAATTGTCTTGGCACCCTTGTCAACAATCAATTGACCATAAATGTACAGGTTTATTTCTTGACTCAGAATTCTGTTCCATAGATCTATGTCTATCATTATGTGAGTACCATGCTGTCTTGAAAACTGCAGCTTTGTAGTAAATTTTGAAATCGATAAGTGTGAGTCCTCCAATTTATATTTTTCAATATTGTTTTGAGTATTGTGGGCCTCTTGCCTTTCTAAATGAATTTTAGGATCAGCTTGTCAATTTCCAAAAGAAAGACAGCAGGGATTCTGATAAGAATTGCATCAAATCTGTAGATTAACTTGAGGATACCATTTTAACAATATTCAATCTTCCTATCCATGAACACAAACAGCTTGCCAGCATTGGACCTTCTTTATTGTTTTACAGTGACATTTTGTAGTTTTTAGTGTTCAAGTCTTGCACTTTTTTCAGTTAATTTATTCCTAAGTATTTTATTTTTTTTGATGTTATTGTAAGTGTAATTGTTTCTTAATGCCATTTTTGGCTTGTTTATTGACAGATGGAAATTTTAAGTCTTAATCATTTCACCCAGGGCATTTGTACACACCCAAATATAGTCTTACTGTCAAAAAAACTTATTAAAATTTATACTTCTACACTTCTAACATACACATAATTAAATGTATGTGTATTTTCTTGAGGCTAATGTACAGTCAGAACCTTAGCAATGTTCTTATCACAGTGAAAGCTGGTTATGAGCAATTTTTTCCTCCTGGCTCAATTTTTGGTTAAAATTTTTTCTGTAGCAAAATAGCAGTAGACTAATAGGGGAAGGGGTTGGGGTGGTGGGAGGGGACTGAAGGGATAAAGGGGCACAATAATTCACAATCACAATATAAGTTGGTCAAGGGGACAGTAGTACCTAACGGAGAACATAGTTAATGATTCTGTAACATCTTACTAAGTTGATAAATAGTAACCACACTAGAGGAGGTGAGGATTTAATAATATGGGTAACTGTTGAACTACTGTATTGTATATTTGAAACCAACATAAGATTGTATGTCAATGACACTTTAAGAAAAAAATTTCAATAATGTACCTTTTTTTCCTAATTTCCAATTTTGTATTCATATTTTTACAGTGTATTTTTACTTCAGTCTAGTAAGTTCATCAACTGCCTCAACTTAAGAGTAGGGATATAATGACTGGATTCACAATTATTTCGTTATCCCCTTTCATATTCATAGCAAACATCAGATTCTTTTCCAGTGTGGTTTTATTAAAAAATACTCAATAAGATTGTTTTTTCCTTGAAAACACTCTGATATATAAAGTGTCAGGGTCCCTCTTTGATTTTTATAAGTTAGTTTATTTCGGTTTGAAGTATGCAGTTTGCTTCAGATTGGTTCTTGGTGAACTTTCATAGTAAAACAAATGAAATTCTAAGTATAATTTTAAGGGATAAATCTACAAATCTCTTTAATAAATATTTTGCTGCCTACAAAAATCTTCAAAAAAGTAATAAATGTTCTCTGCAATCCCAGCTTTTCTTAAACATTTATGTAACTTCAATTAATAAATTTTGCAAACTCTTTTCTAGATAGCTATAAAAGTTCCTTCTAAGAGAAAAAAAATCCTACCATTTGCAACAACATGGATGGAGCTAGAGGGTATTATGCTCCGTGAAATAAGCCAGGTGGAGAAAGACAAGTGTCAAATGATTTCTCTCATCTGTGGAGTATAAGAACAAAGCAAAAACTGAAGGAACAAAACAGCAGCAGACTCACAGAACCCAAGAATGGACTAACAGATACCAAAGGGAAAGGGACTGGGGAGGGTGGTGGGAAGGGAGGGATAAGGGGAAAAAGGGTCATTACGATTAGCACGTATAATGTGGGGGGGGTACACGGGGAATGCAGTATAACACAGAGAAGACAAGTAGTGATTGTATAGCATCTTACTATGCTGATGGACAGTGACTGTAATGGGGTATGTGGTGGGGACTTGATAATGGGGGGAGTCTAGTAACCATAATGTTGGTCATGTAATTGTACATTAATGATAGCAAAATAGAAATAAATAAATAAATAAGATATGGGAACAAAAAAAAGTTCCTTCTAACAAGTAGTGACTCTATAGCATATTACTACACGGATGGACAGTGACTGTAATGGGGTATGTGGTGGGGACTTGATAATAAGAGAGAATGTAGTAACCACAATGTTGCTTATGTGGAACCTTCATAAGATTGTATATCAATGATACCTTAATAAAAAAAAAGTTCCTTCTATCTTAGGATGTTTAGGTTTTAGTGTCAATTTATACTTGCCCTCTGCATCACCTACAGAGGAGATGAATCTGATTACAAAACTTTTAAATCATTCACTCCTCAGAAGTTATAAAGAATTTACTCATCTTCAGCATTTTTTAATTTGTTCGCCAAATTCAAGCTCGTTCATTTTATTCCAATTTGACACAGACCTAAAACTCAGTTGTCTATATTGTACAAAAGAAGTAACAACCCTCTGGGAGCACTGTTGAATATTTAAATCAGCTAATATATGTAAAACTCTTAACATGGTGCATGCTCATGATAATCACTCAATAAATGGTAGCTCCAACTAATAATATTTAAAATATTTTCAAAGCTTTTCAATATTATGCCCATCTGCCCTTTTCATACTAAAAGTTCCTATGTTTTCAGTCTGTGCTCCCCCAGGTCTACCTAAACCATACCCACCATAAGGCATATACTAATTCAGGTGTGGACACAACTCAGTCTTATATACATAACAGGACAATGTGTCTCCTGTCTCCTTTTCCTTAGCCGACCCTTAAGCATTGCAACCCAT
>JAVSCE010003449.1:0-169361 GCA_032199065.1 Smutsia gigantea | reverse complement strand
GAGTCTCCGGGAAGAACGGCGCCGGTCGCCGGGCGTCGCGGCAGGGATGCGGGAGCCCGAGCTCGGCCCGGAGAACTTACTGTGCTTATCGAACTGTTCATGATCCCGCACAAAGCTGCCGTCACATCGCATTAAGGAGGTCCTGGCCTCGGCGGAGGGCGCTTTGTGACGGGTTTCTGGCGCTGGGTCCTGCCCCAGATTTTCATGACTCCTTACAGCCACCTGGAAGAAAGTTTCTTACAATCGCTTTGCCCTCTCGGTTTATTCAGGGCGATTTAACCACCCGGTGCTTCTGGAAGAGTTCGGTGTGTGACTTTTAAGGCATTGACGGTAACTCCCCGGTGAATGCAGTTAGCGTGCCATTGCGTGGAGGGGTTTAGTTTGCAAAACGCTTTAATTTGTGACCTGAACCATCGCCTCGAAAGGTCTGCGCGGGATGCTCGGGTCATCGGCAGATGAATCTTTGGCACCTAACTTTAAGTAGCATTTTAACAGCTTTAGGGACGAAGGAGCATTCGTGGAGGTGGCCTCTGTCCCTTAAGACAATTCAGCTTGGCAGTTTTCCCTTTATTTGCCTTTGTTTATTTTGCCAACAGGTTAAGGCTGAATCTGCAGTTCGCGTCTGCATAATGGGATGAGCAGGCCTCAGTGCCGGATCGCCCAGGCCCACTCTTTCCCTTGACCCAAAAAGTGACTGCAGAGGCCAGTGGGCATGACTTGCCTGGGACCCGCAGGTAGGGGAGTCCCTTCCTCGTCCAGGTCCAGCCCAGCTTCTCCCCATCCTCTTTCCTAAAGGATTTTGGTAGAAATGAGAGTAGCTCAGGGTGTGTTTCATACCTTTGCATATTCTTAGCAACAGTGCTTTTCAAGTCTTAGAATGACCACAGATGAAATTAACCAGGACTGTTGTAACTTTATCAAAACAGATCTAAACTTTGCCTCTGAATTAAGCCTTAATTCACTTTCCCAGTGTTCCCAGATAAATGGGTTAATTAACGACAGGATTCAAGTCTGTGTGGTATTTGCATAAAGAGAATGGCAGTCATTTGACGTGTGGGGAAGAAATGGGCTTAAACCGGAAGATTGGGCTATAGGTGTAGGTTTTTAGGTGTTTGGAACGGGTTTTTGGAGAAGCGAGTGTTAACGGTGTTCGTGAAGCAGTGACTACGGAAAATTCCTGCCTTGCTATTTTTCTCCGCGAGGTTGTTTAGATGTAGTTTTGATTAAGAAATTGGCTGGATCTTAGCAGTCTCTGGCTGCAGCTATTTAAGGCTGATACTGAGAACTTTAAGCATTGGTAAGTTTGTGGAGGGGCTTGACTCAGCTTCCTCTCCTGCAGACTTCACCTAGGCTCGGAGCTTCTTAGCTGCTACATACATAAACAGTCAACAGGATTGATCATGGAACACTGGGTGAAATTAGGTGGCAAATTGCCATCTGGAAGATGGATTGCTCCATCACCCCCTCTGTCCACTTGGAGAGAAACCGGCCCTTTAAAAGTGGGCGGGGCTTGTTCATTTCAAGTTGCCGGGGTCAGTTTTGAGGCTTTGAGTTTTGCTTTATTACATGTTATACTAAATACTTCTCTTTATATTTAATTATACTTACATTCTTAATTATACCTAAGTATAATTCTCTTACACTTAAATTCTTTTCATCCTTGAAATCTTTGACTCTGCTGTACACCCAAATTCTGTCATTTGCATGGGGGTATTGTTGAGGTTTTCCAACAAACAGATCTTAGGAACACAGTATTTTAGAAGTGCACTGTCATCCATGTTAAATACAACGGAAATCTTCCTTGTGTGCGCACAAACTGATAACCTTTTAAAATACCCTAAAGGCTTGCTGATTGCCCTGAATGACCTGGAGTCCTTTACTTGATCACTCGCTTTAGCTTAATTCGCCCCTCTTAGTTGAGTCTGTGTTGCTGTCTGGGACTCCCATGCTCCAGCTGCCCAGACTGACTCGCAGTGTGTGCTGGGGCAGAGAAGGCTCATGGACATTGTTCTCTGATGTTAAAAATGAGGCTTACTAGAGAAGATTGCTTGTAGGAACTGCAGGGGAGGGCCGTGAATGATGTTTGGGAAAACTAGTGAACCAACTTTTTTCACAAATGAACTGGAACGCCCCACAACTCACCCCCAGAGGCTTAGGAAATTAGTTTTCCCATCCAGAGGGATCGCAAGTGGTGCTTCCAAATTGCTCTCTTTCCTAAAATGAGTGATGGAAAGAAACCCTTCCTGGCTTGTTTTCAAAGGGCCTAAGCTAAAATGATGTCATGTAGGTAGTTAAATAAGCTTGAGTTAAGGCAACTTAGAAGAAGGTCAAGACAGCCTTTAAATGGGTTATTTCTTTAAGCCATTTTACTAACTTAAGAAATTAGGCTATTTTTTTCTTCTGCATTTCAGTTTGAATGGCTCCTAAAGTATGTATATTTCTGAATGTGTAATCAACATCAACAAGTTATTAACACTGCCCCCCGCCCCCACTGTTTCCCCTGTGGTTTTCTTTGTGTTCATAGCTTATGCACAGGGATGCCCAACAAATACTGATTGGGCACAGGAATACTGAGTTCTGAGCTTGTTGAATTATTAGGGCTCTTGGTTCCCAATGAAATGTGAGTAATCAGAGATCTCTAGAATCGTAGTACCTGAGTTCAGAACCTCTGTGACATTGTAAAAGGTTGTCCACAGGATGTCCAGACAAAGGGAGGATTTGGTTTGGTGGACTCTCTGGTAAATTCTCTCTCTAATGAGTCATTTATAGGCCTGAAGCTAAATTTCTTTTTTATCAAGGTATCATTGATAAACATTCTTATGAAGGTTTCACATGAAAAAAAATCTAGTTACTACATTCACCTATATTCGAGTCCCCCCCCATACCCCATTGCAGTCACTGTCCGTCAGTGTGGTAAGATGCCACAGAGTCACTACTTGTCTTTGTGCTACACTGCCTTCCCTGTGATCCTCCCCCACACCATGTGTGTCAATCATAATACCTCTCAATCCCCTTCTCCCTCCCCTTTGGTAACCGCTAGTCCCTTCTTGGAGTCTGTGAGTCTGCTGCTGTTTTGTTCTTTACTAAATTTTTTTTTTTAAAAGGGCAAAACAAAAAACAAACTTTCCTGCATAACTACTTGATCGGTTCACTACATATTTTACTTTACAGTGGATTGTCTGTCTCAACCTGAACTGGAAACTCTGGGCAAAGCACTTGTTATCCTTGCCTGGTAAGGGATTTTAACGCCACCTTGATTCTTTCTACCATTTCTATTTTTAATGTTTTTAAGAAAAGAAGCCTCAAGCAGGCTCAGAATGTAAATACTGCATTTGCCTCTTACGAGACAGTTTTGGAAATTGGAATGGTTTTTCTGGTTAGTGGTTAATGAAGACCTCAAATGCTATAGCCAGATAAGAATAGATACTAATGCTTGTATGGTTATACATCGTTTACAAGTTGCTCTTCCCGTATGTTGTCATATTTAATATTTGAAAGTACATAGTAAAATGGGTGCTGACCCTTATTTTGGTGTGAGAACACTGGAGCTTTGGGACAATGCCCCGGCTGACAAAGCCTGAACTTGGGTGTAAGTCCTTCCCTTCAGACTTCTGCACCCCTGCTCAGGTAGTAGATAACACGGTTCTGGAGCCTGGAAAGGCCAAGGTCGAGGTGTTGGCAGTTGTTGGAGGCTGTGGTCTGCCAGCATGTGCTGATGGGGCCAAGTGTTGGTGGCCTTGCGTGGAGACCTTTGCTGTGCTGGCGATCTGAGCAGATGCAGGTGAGAGTGGTTTTTTTGTGAGAGTTGACCGAAGATGATCCATTTCAAGGGAGAGACAGGAGCAGTTTCAGCAAACTTTACTGTTGTGCGCCAGCATGCTTTACCCTGGACGGTCTCAGCAAGTTGAAGAGTGCCTATTCCTGTGTAGGGCAGGTATCCGTCAGTTCTGGCTACCATCACAGAATACCATAAGTCTGGTGTGAAACAAGTTTATTTCTCACAGTTCTAGAGGCTGGAAAGTCCAAAGTCAGGGTGCTGGTAGATTCGGTTCTTGGTGAGTCTTTTCCTGGCATGTAGACGGCTACCTTCTTGCGTCCCCCATCACCCTTTCTTCTCTGCACATGAAGAGTCTCTGGTGTCTCTTCTTCTTCCAAGGACATCAGTCCTGTTGGATTAGGACCACATCCATATGACCTCATTTAACCTTAATTACCTCTTCAGAGGCTCTGTCTCCAGATACATTCACACTGTGGTGAGGGCTTCAACATCTGAATAACTGGGGGAACAGTTCAGTTCATAAAAGTGTGTAACTGTTCAAAACCAAGACTGATTACTTTAGGAAGTCCTATTGCTTCCTTCACCCAGATCTGGAATGTGTTCATTTGAGGACACCCACCGGCCAAGGGTGGTGAGAGCAGTGAGAAGTGAGGAGGGAGTGGCAGCTCCCTGTGAGCCAAAGCACCTCGACTAGGGAAGCTGCCATGGTGCTGGGCTTCCAGGTGCTGGCCCGGTGTGAGTGGCGTGATCACATGTGGTGAGGAACGCTGGCTCCGTTTACGGATCGCCCAGTGGATGCAGGTTCTATTGCAGGCACTGTTTTTGGCTCAGGGTCATAATTGACCATCAGACACCGGAAAGTGTTGGGTTTTTTATGGAAACCAGAGTGTTTCCTGGCACCAGATGAAGAGAGCAAAGGGAGAGGGTGAGGCCAGCTACCGCCATGCCCTGCAGTCTTGGCCACATGAGCAGGTGTCCCTGCAGTGGTGGGCATGACAGTGACTTGTAAGGACATCCTGAGCACTGCATGTACGGTTCTGACCCAAGCCCGTTTAAGTTGTTCAGGGTGATTACACCTGGTGGGGGGTGTCTCTGAGCCACAGCTCTCCAGCTCCAAGTCTGTGTGTTCACTCTGATTCATTAATTCCCTCAGCCAGTCATTCAAACGAATTACCAACTTCTTACCAGTTATTTCCTCTTTAGACCCTGAGTGTCCCAACCTGTGCGCACCATCTCCTGAAGTGCCATGCCAGCCTTTCCAGTTAATATCCCTGTCTTCCACTCACTAGTCATCCTTGAGTTGTCCCTCACCTCCCAAATCCAGACTCTTATGATTTTACCTCCAAAAGATCTCTTCCATCTGAGCCCTACTGTACTCACTATTTCCTCTCTCACTTGGCTGTCACAATACCTTTCCTAACCACTCTTGCCAGCCTGTTCTCACCATTCCCTGATAACAAGTTTGGCCATGGTCCACACTGGTGGCTCTCTACTGCCCTTGTGTCAGTGTCCCACGTCCTCAATGTGGCAAGTGTGGGTCTACTCAGCTGGGCTCCCCCACTGTTCCTCCAGCCTCTAGATATGCCCCCCCCAACACCCTGAGCCACTAATGTCACCTTCGGCTACCGAGTGGCTGTTGGCTTGTTGTGATAACAGAATGCCAAAGTTTTTCATCAGTTTATTTTTAAAGACTTATGTACTTTGGGACTGGTTCAGCGTTACCCCTTGTAATGATGGCATCACTACACAGCTGTAGCTTTGCACGTCAGACCCTGCCTGACCCTCATGGGAGGAGGAGACTGCACAAAGTGCTCTGTGTGTCTGCTTCACTGTGAAGTAGGCCCTGCACGTGCCCATGGAGTGATTTGTAAGGTGCAGGGCTGTCCCATGAAATACAGTGCAGGCTGCACATCAGAGCCATAGCTGTAATTTCTCGTAGCCACACTAAAAATGTAAGAAGAAACAAGTGAAATTGATTTTCATACTGTAGTTTGCCCAGTAGATCTAAAGTATGTTTATTAATATGTGTAATCGATAGAAACGTTATTAAGGAGATAGATAATTCATGAAATCTTTGAAATCTTGTGTCTATTCTATGGTTATACATACCTCATTCCCTCTCTTTACATTTGAGGTGTTTTCTGGCCACTTGAAGCTTGTAACTGCCACAGTGGAGAGTGCAGGTTTAGAGGCTTTTCATGATTTAAGCTTCATTTATTCTGTATTTTCAAAAGATGAGATAGCTAAAAAGACATAGCGGAAATAACTTAGAAGAATAATAATTATTCCTTAGTGGGAAAGGTGTAATTTATTGTGGTTATAAGGAATAACGTAATATTTCATGCACTCGAACAATTTTAGAGTACTAAAATCAGATTTGGTAACATACAATCAAAATACCTTGCACATTTTACAAATTTAAAAATGTGTTTTGAGTTCTAGAGGTCAAATTACCAACATAAATAATTTTTGGGGGTATTACTATTCAACATATTTCTGAGACATGGAAAGTAAGTGTTAATTTATAAGCACAG
Source organism: Smutsia gigantea (assembly GCA_032199065.1). NCBI lineage: Eukaryota > Metazoa > Chordata > Mammalia > Pholidota > Manidae > Smutsia > Smutsia gigantea. The sequence continues at coordinate 163,049 of JAVSCE010003449.1, read as the reverse complement.
AAGCTAAAATCTTATTTGCTTTAGTGATCATTAGCTTCTCCCCTAACACACACACACACTGTCATTACTGTTTTAGGTGCTTTACACAGAATAATCATGGAATCCTCTCAAAAAACGAGTGGTTTCTTCTTTCTTTCTTTCTTTTTTTTTTATGGACATGGATATGGTTATGGAGACAAAGCAGGTTGCCTTGCCCACAGCTAGTAAAGGGCAGACCAGAAACTCAGCCTGTCTGATTTCTGAGTGTCGGCTTCTTATACATGAAGTTGGGCCACCACCCCTTCATTAAGCCATATCTGAAAATACATAAACAGCACCATAAACTGCCATTATGGTACACTATTTGAGAAACATTAAAGGAAAAATCACTGGTAGGGCATGGAGCTTGGATATCGATTCATTCTGGGAACCTCCTATCAGCCAGGTAGTGGCTGAAGCCCTGGACTTTGGCAGGACAGTAACAGCTGTCAGTGGTCCTGGGGTGCTGAGGAGGGTCACACTGGAGTGTCACTGTGCACTGGGACCTTACTGCTGCACCCCAGCCCTCCTTACTGTGCGCCATAGTTCATGGTGCTCAGATGGGCAGGCTCAAGCTCTGAGACGGACATCAGCACCTTGGAGGGCTCCTGCATGGTCTGAAGTGGGGCCTGAGCATTTGCTCTCCTGATGAGGCCTCCAGTGGTGTCTATTGGGGTGGCACCCCATGCTGGGAACCCCTGCTGAGGGATTTGCTGTATGACTGGGTGAGTGAGGGGTCTTCGGTAGTAGCAATGTTTTCGTTTGAGAGGGCCTGCAAGCCTGCTGCATAGGGGTTTAGGAACTGGTGCCGGGGTGTGTATGGTTGTGCCCTTTACAGACAGCTGTGTGGCAGGACCTCACCCTGTTCCCTCTCTGTGGGGACCGGGGAGCAGAAGTGAGTGCTTGCTCACTCTCTCACTTGGCACTGAGCCTTTGCATGGTTGGGATGCCTTTGAGGGGGGCTTGGGTGTGGTCTCAGCCGCTCTTCCTCAATGGGTCACTGTGAGTAAAGTGCAGGTCGGCAGCATGGTGCTTTCTGGAAACCTTGCAGCCCAACACAGCAAATCCTCTCCCTTTGTGCTCTCTTGACGTCTGTGCAGGTCTTGAAGAATCCCAGCGTGGCTTTGAAAATCACTTTCTCAGGTCATGAGAGAGGCCACGCCTCATTTTTGAAAGACCACTGTTAAAAGGTTCCGATGGGAACCTTGCCATTGGCTGCCATTCCAAGTGAGTTTTGCAGGTCATCCTAACCCCACCGTTCTATTTTCGGAATATCCTTGGGGGCTGTCAGACCTCGGGCAGCCTTTCCCCAGAGCAGATGGGACTCAGATACAGTCGAGAGTCTGGTATCTGCGCAGAAAGCTTCGGCATGTCCTCAGCCTCGGGTGCAGTCGTCTCAGATGGGCTCCAGCTTCCTGCAGCTTTGGACTCAAAGGCTTAGGCTCACAGTCCAGCTGCTGCTTCTGTGGCGGCTCTGTGTGTAGCGTGTCCTGGGAGGAATAGCAGTAAAGATTTATTTACTTGAACAAGCTTAATAATTCTCTGAGCAATGGTGGGTGGGGGTGGCCAGCTAGTGAGAAATGTTAGAGAAAGGAGAGATCATAGAGAAATGCCTAGAAAGGCCCCACTGGCCATCTTACAGGACAACACCCATCAGTGCTTACATTGATTTTCCTTAAAGGATGTGCCTCAATTTAAATTAGGAGTTTTGGCTGAGTATTTAAGGGTGTCTGCAAGTCAACAGATACTTTAATTATGTCACTAGGAGTCTGGCTACAGGAGAGAAGAACAGTTGCTCTGTCTCCTTCCCTCTTTTGCCAGCTGTGTTCATTTTAAGGACAATCACTTTAAAAGCTTGTATCTCTGTAGCAAACCTGTCTGTGTATTGGCGGGGTGGTGGGCGGTGTGGTGATGGTCGGAGAGCTCTGAATTGGTGATAAACAGCTCTCTCACTGCTCTGAGTGATGGAAGCCAGCTTGGGGACATTGACATAAAAACTATACGCTGCTTGAGTACTTTTAAGAGATCAAGAAATAACAAGGGATTCAGGGAGTTATTTTGGAGACAGTTTCAGGAAGTTTGATATAGGTGAATAGTGAATTTTCATCAAAATACCTTTTTTTAAGAAACATATTTAGGAGCAGAATCTGGCAAGGCAGATTATAAAAACAGATTTCTTTGCATTATTTTCACTCTCCCCTGTCTTTCCCATTTGTATGTGACTCACTTGATGCGCTTTCCCACCCTGACCATTTAGGTTAAAGTTGTCTGTTTTCCATCTGTCCTCATTACCTGCTTTCCCTGTACCTGTCCCAGCTAGTGCTTTCTTACGACCCACCCAGCTTGTACCTGGTTTTCCCTTTGTTTAGACATCTTTCTTGCTTCAGTTCTGTCTCATAGTTTCCATAGTAGGCCTGTTTTTTATGGTTCACTGGTAAGACTTGGTGGTGACTAAAAACAATCTATGCCATTACCTTTAAAAAAATAGGGGCTGAGGGGATAACAGATACTCTGCTGCGGGAAGTTGCATTTTGAAGCATGCCTGGGTGAAACTGAAGCTCAGTTGATTCACTGTAGATTAAGGCTCAAGTATTCAATACACTGCTGCTTAAACTGGATTGTGCCATGCACTTAATATACTCAGCTCTGGTCAGGAAAGGAGATGTTGATTCTCTTTTCCTTCAATGTCTCAGGTCAGTGAGGGTTCTGGATCAAAGGAAGAAAATGAGTTTTCAACATACTGTGCATTAAAAAATGCAAATTCCCATTCATTTTTGGATTTTACAAGCTGCTAGATTTGGATTAAGAAGTTAGATCAGTTCACTTTTGCCAATAGAGACATGCCTTTTAAATATTAATATTTTTAAAGACTTAACTGAGACTTGAACCTCCACTCCTGTATGTAGATTAGTAGTTCTCAACTGTGGGCAAAATTTGCCCCTATGGATACTTGTCAGTGTCTAGGGAGATTTTCTGATTGTCCTTCCTGGGGAATGCTCCTGGTATCTAGTGGGTACAAGCTAGGACCATTGCTACCCATCCTGTAGTGTGTGGGACACACCCCACAACCGAGAATTAACTGTCCCAGAATGCAATATTTCAGCAACCTTGATGTAAGTGAATGCTACTCTGCTTTTCTTAAACCTTTAAATTAATGACACAAGTATCCTTTCATAGTGTGTGTAAAAAAATGCTTTTTTCTGTGTTTATAAACGTGAAAGATAATACTTATTTAGAGAGCTGATGCTGTATATGTCTGCAGTTGAATATATAAAGAACAAACTTGAATATACCTGACTTTACCATGGTCTGTCTGAAATAGTTTTAGTGGGAAAATATGGCATACATTGCTTTTTTTTAAAGTTTATTTTGATATCATTAATCTACAATTAAATGAGTAATATTATGGTGATTACACTACCCCCTTCATCAGGTCCCCCCCCCAACCCCATTACAGTCACTATCAGTGTAGTGAGATGTCATAGAGTCACTACTTGTCCTCTCTGAGTTGTACAGCCCTCCCCGTGCCCCCCTAACATTACATCTGCTAATCATAATGTCCCTTTTTCCCCCTTGCCCTTCCCTTCCCACCCATCCTCCCCAGTCCCTTTCCCTTTGGTAACTATTAGTCCGTTCTTGGGTTCTGTGAGTCCGCTGCTGTTTTGTTCCTTCAGTTTTTTTTTTTTTCTCAGTTCTTATCCTCCACATATGAGTGAAATCATTTGGTACTTGTCTTTTTCAGCTTGGCTTATTTCACTGAGCATAATACTTTCTAGCTCCATCCATGTTGTTGCAAATGGTAGGATTTGTTTTCTTCTTATGGCTGTATAATATTCCATTGTGTATATGTACTACATCTTCTTTATCCATTCATCTACTGATGGACACTTAGGTTGCTTCCATTTCTTGGCTATTGTAAATAGTGCTGCGATAAACATAGGGGTGCATCTGTCTTTTTCAAACTGGGCTGCTGCAGTCTTAGGGTAAATTCCTAGGAGGGGAATTCCTGGGTCAAATGGTATTTCTATTTTGAGTTTTTTGAGGAACCTCCATACTGCTTTCCACAATACAATGGTTGAACTAATTTGCATTCCCACCAGCAGTGGAGGAGGGCTCCCCTTTCTCCACATCCTCACCAACATTTCTTGTTGTTTGTGTTTTGGATGTTGGCCATCCTCACTGGTGTAAGTTGATATATCATTGTGGTTTTAATCTGCATTTCTCTGATGATTAGCGATGTGGAGCATCTTTTCATGTGCCTGTTGGCCATCTGAATTTCTTTGGAGAAGTGTCTATTCATGTCCTCTGCCCATTTCTTAATTGGATTATTTGCTTTTGTTTGTTGAGGTGCGTGAGTTCTTTATATATTTTGGATGTCAACCCCTTATCAGATACGTCATTTATGAATATATTCTCCCATACTGTAGGATGTCTTTTTGTTCTACTGATGGTGTCCTTTGCTGTACAGAAGCTTTTCAGCTTGATATAGTCCCACTTATTCATTTTTGCTTTTGTTTCCCTTGCCCGGGGAGATATGTTCATGAAGAAGTCGCTCATGTTTATGTCCAAGAGATTTTGCCTATGTTTTTTTCTAAGAATTTTACGGTTTCATGACTTACATTCAGGTCTTTGATCCACCTTGAGTTTACCTTTGTGTATGGGGTTAGACAGTAGTCCAGTTTCATTCTCTTACATGTAGCTGTCCAGTTTTTCCAACACCAGCTGCTGAAGAGGCTGTCATCTCCCCAATGTATATCCAAGGCCTTATCAAATATTAATTGACTGTATATGTTTGGGTTAATGTTTGGATTTTCTATTCTGTTCCACTGGTCTGTGGGTCTGTTTTTGTGCCAATCCCAAATTGTCTTGATTACTGTGGCTTTGTAGTAGAGCTTGAAGTCAGGGAGCGTAATTCCCCCTGTTTTATTCCTCCTTCTCAGGATTGCTTTGGCTATTCGGGGTCTTTTGTGGTTGCATATGAATTTTAGAATTATTTGTTCGAGTTCATTGAAGAAAGCTGTTGGTAGTTTGATAGGGATTGCTTTGAATCTGTAGATTGCTTTGGGTAATATAGCCATTTTGAAAATATTTATTCTTCCTAGCCAAGAGCATGGGATGCATTTCCACTTGTTAGTGTCCTCTTTAATTTCTCTTAGGAATGTCTTGTAGTTTTCAGAGTACAGGTCTTTCACTTCCTTTGTTAGGTTTATTCCTAGGTATCTTATTCTTTTTGATGCAATTGTGAATGGAATTGTTTTTCTGATTTCTCTTTGTGTTAGTTCATCATTAGTGTATAGGAGCATACATTGCTTTTTAAAATTTTCTGCCTCTGCGTATTTGGACCATATAAATATGGCACGCTAATTTGTAGGAAACGTTTTGGTACCTGGTTGCAGTATGAAAGAAGTACATTCCCCTTAGAATGTCCCGTTACAAGGAAAAAATGGAGGTCCCTTATCAGCTGCTTTGTAATTGATATTCAGAGTTTGGTCTAATCAAAGACATCTGTTGACTTAGCTCAGAAGCCTTACAATTGGTGATTTTATAAAAAAAAATTTGTTACTACTAAAGTTCATAAGATTCTGGGTTCAACCTGATAATCTTTGAACTGGCCACATCTGTTAGCTTTCAAATGTTTTATTTCCTTCTTTGAATAATTTTAAAAAATAAACTCTTCAGAGAGAGAGAACAAAAATATCACAAATTAGACCTTATCCAGGGAAAAGGAAAGGGAAAATTATAATTTGGCTGTTAGTCTCTGACTCCCAGTGTCTAGGTTCATGGCAGAACTGCCTATTAGCTGGCCTGGAATAGGATATTGATGTCCAGGCTTGTTTTTTCTTTCTAAGTAGGCTCTTACTTGCGATAAAGTTGGATAAGCCTAGAAATTAAGAGGGCTGTCAAGTAGAAGTTTCCTTGGCTTTATCTAGATCTGTTATGTATAAATCATTTCCTGTTATATTGCTCTTCCTTTTTATTTTGTTGCTTCTTATGGCTTCCTGTTCTGTTACTCGGATAAACACAAACTCAGCACTTCGTACATTTTTTAATTTCTCTTGGTAAAGATGGTTCAAGTACAGTCAGTTTTTTCCTTTCTTTTCCATCTTCATGTGGACCAAGAAAGACCCCTGACAAAGTAATAGTGACTCTTTGGACGGACTTGAAGGGTTCTGAAGTAATGTGCTGTAAAACAGCATAGATACTTAACTGTTGCTTGTGCACGCGTTGTGTCATTTGATCTGCCAGGGTCGGTGGAGGGAGCCAAGCGTTGTTCCTCAGCTATTGTGTGGATGAGGAAAGTGTGAGTCCCTGGGCACTGCAGCTGGCCCCCGGTGGGCTTGGCGTGAGTGGCCGAAGAGAGACCTGAGGCCCACACTGTCAGCTGTGCATCAGGTCTGTGATGTGTGTGATACACTGTCTAGAGCTGCAGACCCTGATTCCATTAGGGCTTTGTAGTTATGTTAAACTCTCCTTCTCCCTCAAAATAAAATGTTTAACTTTATGCAATAACTTCTTTTAATTATTAGAGGAGTGGGATTAAAACAGCATCATTCTGAGCTTTATTAATAGCTATTCTAAATTTGAACTTCAAAAGGCTTGCTTCATATGAGGAGTGGAGATGTAGAGTCTCCTTTTCACCTGCTACTAATTTGGCTCAACTTACACAGTGAATTTTTAACCTCTCAACCTCCTGTTAGTCTTTTGTGAAACAAGGGCTTAGCTCTAATGTATTTTAAGAACTTTTTTTGCACTGCCATTTCTCGTTTAAAAACTTGAAACAGGCCATTCCTTATCAGAGAAGTTGCTCAAAGCCAAGTGGGCCGAACTCACTTTGGTGGTAAATTTATGTTCTGTTCCTTTTTTGTGCATCTGGTTAGAGGACTCAGATTCTGTGTAGAGAGTAGTAAAATGTTGCTGTATTCACCCCCATCTGACCTGCCAATTGGTCCACTGTCTCAGGTTTGCTATAACTAAATTGTCACAATTGATACTTGTGTGTGCCAGTTAGCTGGGTGAGAGGCACTGTGTCAGGTGTGGAGATACACAGGCAACCCAGACAGAGACCAGCCCTCAGGGAGTTTGTAACCCAAGGTGGAGGTAGATTTTACAGGTTCACAGCCAGCTCTAATCTTAGTTAACAGACATACAGAATGACTGCTGGTTCCTCCATGTGGGGTCCTGTAAGAGATGAGATGCAAGGGAAGATGCATGGGAAGTCCCCAAAGCCTGGTCGAATCCATTTCTTGTATTCCAGGGAGGGAATACTTCAAGATCTTTAGAGTACAGAGAGCCCTGGAGACAGTGGAGCAGAGGGTGGTCCCATGACAATTGTAATGGGGGCAGCCACTGCTGGGGCAGTATCCTGTTCTCTCTTCCCAGCACTGCCACTGGTCTTCCAGGGCCTGGGTGAGGGCCATACTGTCAGGATGAGTTTAGGATGAGCACTTGATTTGGAGGTAAACTGGTCCTTAAGTTCTAGATAAGTAAACCCTGCTTATATGTTGTTTATGTGCTTAAGACTTTAAGATCTTAAACATTACTAGAACTGCTTGTTGATGCTTTTAATGGGATGCTGGCATTAGGTAGCACACTAATAACTTCCTTACTCCCCCCCCTTTTTATTTTATTTTATTAAGGTATTATTGATATACACTCTTACGAAGGTTTCACATGAAAAAACAATGTGGTTACTACATTTACCCATATTATCAAGTCCCCACTCACACCCCAATGCAGTCACTGTCCATCAGTGTCTTGCTCCCCCCTTTTTAAATTGATAATGGCATAAATGCTGTTACATTTTAATCTAGACAAGATTTATTTAGTCAGATTTCTGTGTCAACTAGATTAGTGGTGGCTATTGTAAATCAGTCCTGTTCAGACATTTTACAGGTTTATTTATTTTGATGATAGTCTAGGTGAAGTGTGTTTCCTGTATTTTTATTTCCTTTGAAATGTAAATGATTTCCTGCTCCATTATAGATGTTCTTTCTGTGTATTTTAAACAGTGTTTCAGACTGTTCACCTGCTTCGTCTGGTACCCAAATCATTGTGTCGTTTTGAAAACAAGTTAGTACAAAACAATTTTCAGAGGTGGACCAAGTTCAGTGTTTTATGTTTTAGCTCTGTTTAGCATTTGGAAATAACTTAATGCTAGCATTCAAGACAGTTAAACTCCTAATTAGTGGTTGGTCCTCCATTTCACACTGAACCAGTTTACATTAGCTTTTGATGACATGGATTAGTGTAAAGCAGTTTTTATGATAGATTATAATTAATTTGTGATACACTGTAATTAATGCTTAGTGTCCAGATGAACCCGATTTGAGAATAATGAGAATTTAATTTGAGATATGAGATTCTTAATGCAATTTTTAAAAAATTTATTTTGGTATCATTAATCTACAATTACCTGTGCAATATTATAGTTATTAAACTACCGCCTTCATCAGGTCCCCCCCAGCAATCCCATTACAGTCACTGTCCATCAGCGTAGTGAGATGCTATAGAATCACTACTTGTCTTCTCTGAGTTGTACAGCCCTCCCCGTGCCCCCCCCCCAACATTACATCTGCTAATCGTAATACCCCTTTTCCCCCTTATCACTCCCTTCCCACCCATCTTCCCCAGTCCCTTTCCCTTTAGTAACTATTAGTCTGTTCTTGGGTTCTGTGAGTCTGCTGCTGTTTTGTTCCTTCAGTTTTTTCTTTGTTCTTATACTCCATATATGAGTGAAATCATTTGATACTTGTCTTTTTTGGCTTGGCTTATTTCACTGAGCATAATACCCTCTAGCTCCATCCATGTTGTTGCAAATGGTAGGATTTGTTTTCTTGTTACAGCTGTATAATATTCCATTGTGTATATGTACCACATCTTCTTTATCCATTCATCTACTGATGGACACTTAGGTTGCTTCCATTTCTTGGCTATTGTAAATAGTGCTGCGATAAACATAGGGGTGCATATGTCTTTTTCAAACGGGGCTGCTGCAGTCTTAGGGTAAATTCCTAGGAGGGGAATTCCTGGGTCAAATGGTAGTTCTATTTTGAGTTTTTTGAGGAACCTCCATACTGCTTTCCACAATGGTTGAACTAATTGGCATTCCCACCAGCAGTGTAGGAGGGTTCCCTTTTCTCCACATCCTCGCCAACATTTGTTGTTGTTTGTGTTTTGGATGTTGGCCATCCTCACTGATGTGAGGTGATATCTCATTGTGGTTTTAATCTGCATTTCTCTGATGATTAGTGATGTGGAGCATCTTTTCATGTGCCTGTTGGCCATCTGAATTTCTTTTTGGAGAAGTGTCTATTCATGTCCTCTGCCCATTTCTTAATTGGATTATTTGCTTTTTGTTTGTTGAGGTGCGTGAGTTCTTTATATATTTTGGATGTCAACCCCTTATCAAATACATCATTTATGAATATATTCTCCCATACTGTAGGATGTCTTTTTGTTCTACTGATGGTATCCTTTGCTGTACAGCAGCTTTTGAGATTGATATAGTCCCACTTGTTCATTTTTGCTTTTGTTTCCCTTGCCCGGGGAGATATGTTCATGAAGAAGTCATTCATGTTTATGTCCAAGAGATTTTTGCCTATGTTTTTTTCTAAGAGTTTTATGGTTTCATGACTTACATTCAGGTCTTTGATCCATTTTGAGTTTACTTTTGTGTATGGGGTTAGACAGTAGTCCAGTTTCATTCTCTTACATGTAGCTGTCCAGTTTTTCCAACACCAGCTGCTGAAGAGGCTGTCATCTCCCATTGTATATCCAAGGCTCCTTTATCAAATATTAATTGACTGTATATGTTTGGGTTAATGTTTGGATTTTCTATTCTGTTCCACTGGTCTGTGGGTCTGTTTTTGTGCCAATACCAAATTGTCTTGATTACTGTGGCTTTGTAGTAGAGCTTGAAGTCAGGGAGCATAATTCCCCCTGTTTTATTCCTCCTTCTCAGGATTGCTTTGGCTATTCGGGGTCCTTTGTGGTTCCATATCAATTTTAGAATTATTTGTTCCAGTTTGTTGAAAAAAGCTGGTGGTATTTTCATAGAGATTGCATTGAATCTGTAGATTGCTTTAGGTTGTATAGCCATTTTGACAATATTTATACTACCTAGCCAAGAGCATGGGATGCATTTCCATTTGTTAAGTGTCCTCTTTAATTTCTCTTAGGAGTGTCTTGTAGTTTTCAGAGTACAGGTCTTTCACTTTCTTGGTTAGGTTTATTCCTAGGTATTTTATTCTTTTTGATGCAATTGTGAATGGAATTGTTTTTCTGATTTCTCTTTCTGTTAGTTCATCGTTAGTGTATAAGAAAGCAGCAGATTTCTGTGTGTTAATTTTGTATCCTGTAACTTTGCTGAATTCAGATATTAGTTCTAGTAGTTTTGGAGTGGAGTCTTTAGGGTTTTTTTATGTACAATATCATGTCATCTGCAAATAGTGACAGTTTGACTTCTTTACCAATCTGGATGCCTTGTATGTCTTTGTTTTGTCTGATTGCCGTGGCTAGGACCTCCAGTACGATGTTGAATAACAGTGGAGAGAGTGGCATCCCTGTCTTCTTCCCTATCTTAGATGAAAAGCTTTCAGCTTCTCACTGTTAAGTATGATGTTAGCTGTGGGTTTGTCGTATATGGCCTTTATGATGTTGAGGTACTTGCCCTCTATACGCATTTTGTTGAGAGTTTTAGTCATGAATGGATGCTGAATTTTGTCAAATGCTTTTTCAGCATCTATGGAGATGATCATGTGGTTTTTGTTTTTCTTTTTGTTGATGTGGATGATGTTGATGGATTTTCGAATGTTGTACCATCCTTGCATACTTGAGATGAATGAATCCCACTTGATCATGGTATATGATCCTCTTGATGTATTTTTGAATTCGGTTTGCTAATATTTTGTTGAGTATTTCTGCATCTATGTTCATCAGGGATATTCGTCTGTAATTTTCTTTTTTGGTGAGGTCTTTGCCCAGTTTTGGTATTAGAGGGATGCTGGCTTCATAGAATGAGTTAGGAAGTATTCCCTCCTCTTCTATTTTTGGAAAACTTTAAGGAGAATGGGTGTTACTTCTTCTCTATATGTCTGGTAGAATTCAGAGGTGAATCCATCAGGTCCGGGGGTTTTGTTCTTGGGTAGTTTTTTGATTACCGATTCAATTTTGTTGCTGGTGGTTGGTCTGTTTAGTTTTTCTGTTTCTTGTTTCGTCAGTCTTGGAAGGTTGTATTTTTCTAAGAAGTTGTCCATTTCTTCTAGGTTTTCCAGCTTGTTAGCATATAAATTCTCATAATATTCTCTTATTATTCTTTGTATTTCTGTGGGGTCTGTTGTTATTTTTCCTTTCTCATTTCTGATTGTGTTTATGTGTGTAGATTTTCTTTTTCTCTTAATGAGTCTGGGTAGGGGTTTATCTATTTTGTTTATTTTTTCAAAGAAGCAGCTCTTGGTTTCATTGATTTTTTTCTATTGTTTTATTCTTCTCAATTTTATTTCTTCCCTGATCTTTATTATGTCCCTCCTTCTGGTGACTTTGGGCCTCATTTGTTCTTCTTTTTCCAATTTCAGTAATTGTATCTTTAGACTATTCATTTGGGAATGTTCTTCCTTCCTTAAATAGGCCTGGATTGCAATATACTTTCCTCTTAGAACTGGCTTTGTGTTGTTATTGTCATTAGTCTCCATATATTCTTTGATTTCTGATTTGATTTGATCGTTAACCCATTGATTAATTAGGAGAATGTTGTTAAGTCTCCATGTATTTGTGGGTCTTTTTGTTTTCTTTCTAAAATTTATCTCTAGTATTATATCTTTGTGATCTGAGAAGTTGGTTGGTAGAATTCCAATATTTTTGAATTTACTGACGTTCTTTTTGTGGCCTAGTATGTGGTCTATTCTGGATAATGTTCCAAGTGCACTTGAGATGAATGTGTATCCTGTTGTTTTTCGGTGTAGGTTCTGTAGATGTCTGTTAGGTCCATCTGTTCTAGTGTGTTGTTCAGTGCCTCTGTGTCTTTACTTATTTTCTGTCTGGTTGATCTGTTCTTTGGAGTGAGTGGTGTTTTGAAGTCTCCTAAAATGAATGCATTGCTTTCTATTTCCTCCTTTAATTTTGGTAGTATTTGTTTCACATATGCTGGTGCGCCTGTGTTGGGTGCATATATATTTTTAATCGTTATATCCTCTTGTTGGACTGACCCCTTTATCATTATATAATGTCCTTCTTTATCTCTTGCTTCTTTCTTCATTTTGAAGTCTATTTTGTCTGGTACAAGTACTGCAACACCTGCTTTTTTCTCCTTGTTGTTTGCATGAAATATCTTTTTGTATCCCTTCACTTTTTTTTAAGTTGATTTTGATATCATTAATCTACAATTAAATGAGTAATATTATGGTGATTACACTACCCCCTTCATCAGGTCCCCCCCACCAACCCCATTAGAGTCACTGTCCATCAGAATAGTGAGATGCTATAGAGTCACTACTTACTTGTCTTCTCTTATCCCTTCACTTTTAGTGTGTGTATATCTTTTGGTTTGAGGTGAGTCTCTTGTTAGCAGCATATAGATGGGTCTTGCTTTTTTATCCGTTCAGTAACTCTGTGTCTTTTCATGGGTGTATTCAGTCCATTTACATTTAGGATGATTATCGATAGATATGTACTTATTGTCATTGCTGGCTTTAGATTTGCGGTTACCAAAGTTTCAAGGGTTCCTTCTTTAGTATCTGACAATCTAACTTAACTTTCTTATTAAGTTATTCTAAACACAGTCTTATGTTTCTTTATTTCTCTCCCTTCTTATTCTTCCTCCTCCATTCTTTATATACTAAGTGTTTTATTCTTTACCTTGAGTTAGTGTTTGGATGGTCTGCTTTCTTTGCTGTGATTTTATTTTCTCTGGTGACATCTTTTTAGCCTTAGGAGTGGTTCCCTCTAGAGCCGTCCGCTTAAGATATCCTGTAGAGGTGGTTTATGGGAGGCAAACTCTTTCAGCTTTCACTTGTCTGGAAACTGTTTAATCCCTCTGTCATATTTAAATGATAATCGTGCTGGATACAATATTCTTGGTTCGAGGCCCTTGTGTGTCATTACATTAAATATATCATGTCATTCTCTTCTGGCCTGTAAGGTTTCTGTTGAGAAGTCTGATGATAATCTGATTGGTTTTCCTTTCTAGGTGATCTTTTTTATCTCTCTAGCTGCCTTTAATACTCTGTCCTTATCTTTGATCTTTTCCATTTTAATTATTATGTGTCTTGGTGTTGTCTTCCTTGGGTCCCTTGTGTTGGGAGATCTGTAGGGTTCCATGGTTTGAGAGACTATTTCCTTCCCCAGCTTTGGGAAGTTTTCAGCAATTATTTCTTCAAAGACACTTTCTATCCCTTTTTCTCTCTCTTCTTCCTCTGCTACTCCTATAATGTCAATATTGTTCTATTTGTATTGGTCACACAGTTCTTTTAATATTCTTTCATTCCTAGAGATCCTTTTATCTCTCTCTGCCTCAGCTTCTCTGCATTCCTGTTCTCTGATTTCTATTCCATTAACAGTCTCTTGCATCTCTTCCAGTCTGCTGCTAAGCCCGTCGATTGCTTGTCTCATTTCTGCATTGTGTTTCCTCACTTCCCTCACTTCCTCCCTCAGTCTTGCATATTTCTCTGTAGATCCATCAGTATGGTTATGACTTTTATTCTGAATTCTTTTTCAGGAAGATTGTGTCTTTCCATCCCTTCAGACTCCCTCTCTGGTGTCTGGGTCTGGATAAGCTTTGTTTGTACCATATTCCTGTCTTTCATGCCGATAGAAGTGGTCGCTGGTAGGTTCCATGTATGTCATCTGGGCTCTTTCAGACTTTAAGAAAAAAAAAAGAAAGGAAGAACAGAAAGAGAAGAGAAAGAAAGGAAGAAAAGAAAGATAAGAAAAGAAAAGAAAGAGAAAAAAAACACCCCCCAAAAAAGAAAAGGATGTCCGCCGGAAGTAGATTGTGTGAGGATGCTGTAGGTGGCGCTGTTGCTCCACTATCCCACAGCCACAGCCGCACCACTCCGCAGTGCCCTTTGTAGCTCTGGTGGGGGCAGGAACGAATGGGAGGTTATTGATCTCTGTGGGAAGTCTCAGTAGGACTACTATTTCCCAGTCACCAGCCAAAGGGTCCGAAATTCCCCTGGGCTCCCAGCCTGCTGGGCCCAGTGTGCTGGAACGATCCTGTTCCTATGTTGGGCCCCTGTCTCTTTAAGTCTGCTAAAAAAATGCGCGCGCTTTTTTTTTTGCCCTGGGGAGCCAGCTGCGAGGACCCAGTGTGTTTCTAGGCTCAGATCCTGCATCCTCTGTCTCTCCAATCTCCGATACACCGCGCAATGTGTCAGTGCTCCTGGCACAGATCACCAGGGCTGGTTATTTTGCGGGCCTGTACTTCCACCCCCTCCCTGCTCTGAATCCTCTCCTCCTGCCAGTGCCCTGGGGTGGGGGAGTGCTCGGGTCCCGCCGGGATGCGCCCCGTATCTTACCCGCCTCTCGGGGTGCCGATTCCTCTCAGGTGTAGATGCAGGCTGTGTGCTGTCCTGTATCTTCTGGTCTCTCTTTTAGGAATAGTTGTATTTATTGTATTTTCATAAATATGTATGGTTTTGGGAGGAGATTTCCGCCGCCCTGCTCACACTGCCATCTTCCCAGAACCTCTCGAAATGCAATTTTAAAGATCGATTGGAATACATTGATTCCTGGATCTTGGGGGGCCTTATTAGGAGAGAATTTAATATGTTAAGTAAGTTTGTTTGGGTCTTGTTCAAGGAACCTAATTTTTTTTCAAACTCATGCAGTATGTTCTTTTACATATTCAAGTATACATAATCTCTCTGAAGAATAGCAAAAATTGTTTTGTTTCTGTTATGTTATAACCATATTCTGTTGTGTTAGGCTAATAAGTATATGTGTTTGTCTCTTTGTTGAGTCCAGCTTTACTAATTAATTTTTTGAAAGTATAGTTTCGAATTGTTGAAAGTCATTCATGTAATACTTTGCCTTTATGTATTTTTGTATGGTATATATAGAACATACGTATTCTTAAATCTTTAATTTTAGAAAAACTTCCGAGTTGTAGAAAAATACCAAAGATAGTTCACAGTTACCATACTCAGCATCAGTTTTCCCTACTATGATCATCTTGTCATGTTACTGTAGTACATTGGTCACAACTGTTGAACCAGTATTGGCTCTATTGTTAGCTAAAGCCCATGCTTTCATATTTGGATTTTCTTCACTTTTACCTAATTTCCTTTTTCTGCTCCAGGGTACCATCCAGGACGCATATCACATTTAGTCATCAGTCCCCTTGGGCTCCTGTGGGCTGTGACAGTTTCTTAGAATTGCCTTGTTTTGATGATCTTTACAGTTCTGAGGAGTACCAGTCAGATGCTTTGTGGAACATCCCTCAGTTGGGATTGCCTGATGTTTTTCTCTTGATCGAACTGAGGTTATGGGTTTTGTGGAGGAAGACCACAGAGGCGAAGTGCCTTTCACTGCATCACATCAAAGGGACGTACCTTCAGCATGACTTACACTGATGCTGGCCTTGACCTCCTGGCTGGGGGAGCGTCTGCCAGGCTTTTCCACTGTAAAAGTGGAACGGTAAAGAGCAGTGTAAAGTCAATGGGCTTTTTCTTTGTTCATACTCTGTCTTTGGAAGGAAGTCACTTACACAAGGAGGAATTAGGTTTACCTTCCCAGGGGTTTGTGTCTGCATTTGCTATTTGGAATTCTCTGTGGGAGAGTTACTTCTTCCTGAGGGAGGAAGGAGCCTGTAGCATGCCCCTAGGTACTGTTCTGGAGGGGGGCAGCTGGGAGTGGCTCCAGCACAGTGTTTCAGGTGAGGTCCTAGGAACCTGTTAGGAACAGACTCCTGGGACTAGCTTTGCACTGACCGTGTCAGTCTCCCAGGAGCAGTTGGTTTGGAATTCTTCCTGTTGAGCAAGTTGCCCAGTGGTTCTGGGGCATTGTGGAGGTTGAGAACCCCTGCTCTGTATTGCCATTCTGAGTTTTTCCTCCCGAGCATGGAGATGTGTCCAGAGTCAGGTGCCCACCTCCCCTCCATGCTGCCTGCCCTTCCCTGCCAGTAGTATTTGTGCTGTGGCTCTCCTGCACACGGCCTCTGTCCAGACCACCTCTGGTGTTATAACCCCCTCTTGGTACCTCGTCTGAAAGGCTGACTTTGTGTAAACCCAGGGTCATTCTTTGCTTTCTGGTAACCTCATTCTCAGTATGATGCTTCAGGGTTCCAGTAGAGCAGAAACAGTAGTAGCCTGGCCAGAGTAGGGAGGTCCCCAAAGTCCAGGCTTGTCTGAAAATGGTTTTGTCATGTGTGTATGAGTGTGTTGATAGTGTCCTGTGGATTCTGTCCAAGTTTGGACAAATAAGAACCACAGGCAAATCTCTGTGGTTTCTGTGTATGCCCGATACCTTGTGCTTTGAAATGGCCATCTGTCACATCTCTTGGTTGAAGTGGGATGACAGCGGCCTGGAAAGCTGGAGTTAGCGCTGAGCAGTGATGGGGGAGACCTGTGGGATCTCAGCCCAGGGAGGGGGCTCTCCTGGCTGCAGACACAGGGCCAGGCTGCCGCACCCAGTGCTCTGCTGGCCCAGATGCCGTGACATGGCTCCAGGTGCACGTGTGCGCAGGGTCTGGGCCAGGTGGGAATTGGCACAGAAGCTGGCTTGGAAGGGTCTGGGGAGAGCTCTTTTTCCTCCTGTGGCTGACTGAAGGTTCCAGAGAATCTTTTCTCAAGAGGGAGAGGAGTGACTGACCTTTTTTTTTTGAGTACAGAAAGGGTCCGACTTACTTCAGTTTCTTGTTTATACTTCCTCCCCACCCCAGTCATGGGGGATTTGCGGGGTGGGGGGAGGCCTTTTGTGGGGGCTGCTTACTATTCTACCCTTCCCAAAGCTATATAAACTAGAGATTCAGTTCTGTTCATTCATGTGAATACAATTGGTGTTAGTTCATCTCGTTAACTAAAATTGACTGGATACTGACATCTGCAGTGGCTTTTCTGAACATTATGTTCTTTTAAATCCATGCCTCTGTGTTAAAGTGTAATTTACGATTTCTAATTTTTTTTTAAAGTCCCCCCCTGTCCCCCCAGGTTTTTAAAATTTTTATTTATAATTTAAGGTTGTTTCTGGGAGTTCGGTGGCTATGTGTAGAAGATTGACTTGACATGAACATGGGGCTCCTGCTTTGCTAGGAAACATTTAGGGACAGCATGCTTGGAATTGCCTGGCCTCGGGTTCTCTTTATGGCAAGTCTTTTGAAAGCTTAGTTTCCATTTGTAAGAGTAGGTCGAACAAGGTGGTCTCTTAAGATTTTTCCTAGCTTTCAAGGTGGCGGAGGTCTTGCCCAATGGGTAGCAAGTAATAGGCTGAGTGTGAAACCAGGCAGGGTGAGCCTGGGTCCGCTGCCTCCTCACATCAGCTGGCCTTCCTGTTATTCACAGCAGCAGAAGAGCTCTCTGCTCTGAAAGGTCTCTCCTGCACCGCCCCCCCTGCCCCATGCCTGGAATCTAGGGATTTGCTGAATCTCGTGGTCCGGGTTCATGACAGAATGTGAAGTTCTGAGTAATTCCCCAAAGTAAGAATCCTTTACCCAGGGGCTGTGGCTGTGCGTGGATGGACTTCAGAGGTTCCAAGAACTTGGAATGGGGAAAACATACATTTATATTTTCACTAGCTTTGAGCTGAAAATAAATATCTCCTTCCCTTGTGAATGTAGACAGTATCACCATGACATTCACAGTCATCTGAGAAAGAACTGGCATGTTCGTGTCATATCTCACAGAGGCTACAGATACATTGAAATCCAAACTACTCTTATCATTACTCTGAAATTATTAGGCCTGCTGCTACAGCCTCCTTTTAGTGTGTTAATAAAGAAGCACCTATATTACTGTATCTCAGTTTCATCTCTAAAGTAGTATTTTCATTAACTGTGTTTTAATACAGCTGCATAAGATGAAAGGCATGTGACAGTGTCCTAAGAAGGAGGTCCTCAGCTCATCAGTCTGCTGCGGATGGGCAGCATGCATGGCTCCAAGCGAGGAGGGCTGCGTACGGGGGCGGGGGTGGCACCTGCCTGCTTGGGGACTGGGTGATGTCCTGGCTGGTGATAGTGAAGCTGGCACCCTGGCCTTGGGCCAGAGATGGTCCACAGGCGGTGCAGAAAAGTAATTGAATTTTGCTGCATACCAGAACTCTTCCCAGTCATGTGGTGATGTCAAAACATCCCCCAAGTGGATGGAATAAAATCTGTTCTCTAAAAGAAAAATTTTAAAGGAATTTTATTAATTGGATAAGAAGCCTAATTATTGTTTTTGTAAATTTAATTATTTAAATTGTCATAGTGGTAAAATACTCAGTTTATTATCTAAAAAAAGAATGTAAATAGTGTCCTGAAATTTTTGATTATTTAATATTATAATGATTGGGTTAGGCTGTGGGTTTGGTACTTAGAGGTTTATAATAACTATCAGTGTCAGGAAAATGTCAGTGAGTTTTTAAAAAATCTCTTGCATAGAAGAGTTTGGTTCTTAGGGGTGTTGTGGCCAAATGGTCCCTGGAGTTTCTGACCCCATGTTTAACAGATGTGCTATTAAACCGAAAGTTCTCTGGGAAAAGAATCGGTGCATGCATTGCTTGCATTGCACTTCCCCAAATGTGGAATTACAAATACTAGCAGCTACTAATTCCCTTAAAATGATAGACTGTGTAAAGGAGCATTCGTAAAGTGTTATGTGGCAATAATCCTTGCTGGTGTTTATCAAGCACTTAACATTGCCTATGCTTGGCTGATTTTGGTCTTCACAACAATCCTGCAGGCCAGCCATATTCCAGTTCAGCAGATGAGGTAAGTGATTTAGTGAGGCTCCATAATTTCTCCTGAGTGTCAGTTGTGACAGCCTCTCTTTGGAGAATTTTCCTATGGGTGTGTTGCAGGGCCCCTTGGGGTTGGCTGGCTTGGTATCTTCGCTGTGCTGGGGAATGAAGCACAGGCACACATCCCCGTTGTTTCTTATTATTTCATTGCTGGACCTGGAGTGGCCGCCTCCTGTTGTGTGGCTGGCTGAGCTCTTTCAGGACTGCATCCTGGCAGGAGCCCGCTGCCTGATCGGCTTGGAGGTGCAGTCCTAAAGCTGTCTGCAAACTCAGGGGCCCTTCCCTTCTGACTGAGAGAGGCTGGGAGGAGGCAGAATGCTCCTAGTCACCTGCCCTGCTCTTCCCAGCTGGGGTTTGCTGCAGTCGGGCACAGAGACCTGAAGTGCAGGCTGAACACACATGCCATACTGAGACCTAGCTTTTTTTTTTTTGGTGGAATTTCTTTTAATGATAAATACAACATACTAACTCTAAAACATAGTGCTTAAAAAGGAAGGTGCTTCCTGTAATCTTACCATCCTAAAAAGGAAACTTTTCATGTGTGTAATTAGTCCTTGCAAATATTTTAACCATTTGTACAATTTCATATTCTTAATATGAACATCTCCCATTTTATTAGTAATCTTTATAATGTTTTCTGGCTGTTTCATGATACCCCATGGTGCTGGAAGTCCCATCCACTGTAGCAAGTCTGCTCCACTTGGTCACTTAAGCTTTGCTCCCATGAATAAGGCGCCTGTGTACATCTCTGGGCTTATTTCTCTTCTACTGGACCGTTTCCTAGGCATCAATTCCTCATGGAGGAGTTGCCGAGTTAAATGTCATGGACATCTGAGTGGTTCTTGGTGCATGTTGCTATAACACCCTTCTAGAGGGTTGCTCCAATTTTCAGTAGTGTCTCAGTATCAGTCTCACCCAAACTGCGCTGCTTTTCAGAGTATAAATGGCACCTCCATAGTCATTTTGAGTTGATGTATCCTAGCCTACCTTATCTGAGTGATTATAAAACAGTGTCACTGCTGTTGTAAAAAACAATTTCATTGAAATTTGTACACACCCCGACTTCCAAGTCCTTTAAGACACACCAACTTTAAAATAGTCCTTGAATTTCAGGGACCCTCAGTGCTCGCTGATTTTAGGACTCCCTCATGGTTGTTCCCAAGGCTGGGCCCTGCTGCCAGGTCTGGAGTTTGTTTTCTAGCTTGTGGCCTGTTTTTTAAAGTGACTCGGTGATAACATATGGAAAAATCTCAGTCAAGCACATCTCTGTTGGAGGGTGAATTTCATTTTGTTCATAACAGATTGTTCTTGGGATCTTCATCTGTGGCATAACGTAGGTAATAGGACTGGATTATCTTGATTTTGGTTGCCAGAACTGGCCCAGGGAGACAGAGGAAATGGGACAACTATTTTTGAAATTGTTAATCTAATGTCTAAGTATATTTTCATAAAAAGTTGCAGATATTTCTTAGCAAATTTGGCATGCCTCGAACCAGCAGATAACGTCTCAGAGGTACTGCTCAGAATGGTGTAAGTTTGTAGTTATTTCTATTAGAGTAATAAACTAAGAGCCCAGGTAAGCCATACCCAGGTAAGCCACCCCCAAACTCCAGACCTACAGAAACTGAGGTAATAAATATGTGCAGTTTAAGCTACTAGGTTTGTGGTGGTTTGATCCCAGCAATAGCAATAGGGGGCAGGTGATTAGTACAAGTCAACTATTCTTCCTACTCCTCAGTGAGACTTTGCTGCCAAGCAGGACTCTGAAACTGCAACTGTACTTCTTTATTAGGTTTTTAGGACCTTTCTCCCAAGAGGCTCAAGATACAGTAGAAATCACTTTATACTATGCCCTTTAAAAAGATTTCTAAAGAAAAGAAAGGAATGACGGTGGCTGGGAAAGGAGGGTCACATGGGGCCAGGTGAGCATGGTGGACACAGAGGTGGTGTGAGACCTGGGGATGTGGGCGCTCCGGTGCTCCTTCCCAGAGGGAGATAAACGTGGTGAGTAGGGGAGCCTCCAAAGGTGGCACAGACTTGATGTTTTCTTTCTCCCTGTCTTACCTCATTTAGATGTTCTTTTTCTCTGGTGCTGTTTTCCCCTTTGTGTTCACCCCCCGGCACCCCTCAGGGTGGTCTGTGCAGGAGAAACCAGGGAGCAGGGCCTGTCTGGGTGAGTAAGTCCCCAAACCTTTCCTTTACTTGGCTTCCCCTCCACCTAGGGGCACGCAGGGCTTTTCTCACCATACTACTCCCATTTGTTGTGAGTAATGTTAGATTTACAAGTTAATATTTTTTTAAGTTTTCAAATTAGTTTAATGACTGGCTGGAGCCACCTTGGTCCCTGCTGCTGATCAGAATTGAGGGTGGAGAGAAGGGGTGAAGCTGGTCTGACTCGCTTAAGTGTCCTCCCACCCCAGGGGACGTCTGTCTAGGTGCGTGACGCCCACCTGCGTAAAGTCAGCCAGGGCAGCATCACACGCGCAGTGGTGTCAGGACCACACCATTTCGTCTTCCCTCTGCAGAAGCAGGCCTGACTCTGTCTGGAAGCCTAGACCCGTTTTTCTGTTCATCTCATGGACTCTATTATATATTCCCTTGGTATATATTTTTAATTTTATTTTTTCATGTATATTATATAGAACCAAGTGTAACATGCTCTTGACTTAATACCTCTAGTG
The DNA here is from genome assembly GCA_032199065.1 of Smutsia gigantea. NCBI lineage: Eukaryota > Metazoa > Chordata > Mammalia > Pholidota > Manidae > Smutsia > Smutsia gigantea. The sequence continues at coordinate 141,423 of JAVSCE010003449.1, read as the reverse complement.
ACAACACCTGAATGGCCTGTGTGTGATGTCCAAGAAAAGCTGATGCTGAACGTGAAGTGAACTTGCAGATTTGACTTTGTGTCAAGAATAACCTAGTCAGTATTTTGTGAAAGGCACTCTACCTTATATTTTGGTGCCTTGGTGACAGAATCTCTTATTTGGGACTATCTGTTTCTCTTCATGGTGGTGTTAAAAGACAATTTAATCGAGTAAACTTTAAAGATCTTACTGGCTTTGTTGAACAATTCATGCAGGCAGCATCTATCTAGCAGATGGGGGAGCTCCCAGGAGCTGTACAGAATGAAAGGCTTTCACAGGCAGAAGAGAGAGGGATACAGGGAGTTACACTAGGTAAAAAAGTGGGTTGGTTATTACAAGGTCACTTTACCTTAGAGGAGGACAGGGGTCTGTTGGGCATGTTACCTACTTAGTCCTTATTGACTGGCTTAAGATTCCATTTCTGGGAGAGCCGAAACTCTGAGTAAGTTAAGTCTTGGTTTGGTGATGTGGGACTTAGCACAAGTGACTCCGTTTTGGGCCGGTTGTCTTGTTTTTAACAGTGTGAAGCTGGGGTTGGCAAATACGGCCTGTGGGCCAAATCCTGCTCCAGCCTGTTTGTGTGAATAGTTTTATTAGAGCCTGTCAGGCACCTCCATTGCCATAAGGGCTGTGGTTGCCTTCAGGAAACCAGGGCAGAGGTGAGTCATTGCTACAGCAGACTTGATAGTTTGCAAAGCCTGAAATATTTATCTGGACCTTTTCCAGAAAAAGTCTGCCAGCCTGCTGTGCAGGAAAGAATGGGGGTGAAGCGGAAACTGCTTCGTTTAGAGTCTGTCTGCTCCATTGCTGCCTTGCTCGAGGCTTAGTGCCTCTTCTGCTGGGAGCAGGGTCTCGGATCGAGGGGTTAGGGGAAGCTTGCTGGGCACCGGGCTCCGGCACTCATGTGCACTTAGTACTAGTTCTCCCCTCCGTCGCGCATATCCCAGCCTCAGGCAGTTGCTTGCTTTCTGCATGTGAAAATTTGAGATGAAAAGTGGGCTTTAGTCCCTAAATTCGAGTAATGAAAGCATTTAAAACAGCATTATCCAGCAGAACTATAATCAAGCCTCAAATGCAAACTAAATGTGTAACCTTGAATTTCCTAGGAATCATAGAAGTAGAAAATAGGTGAAATTAATGTCAGTAATGTGTCTTATGTAGTCCAGTATTATTTCAACTTATATGAAGAATTACTAGTGAGATATTGATTTAAAAGTTGTTTTCCCTTCCTTTTTCTTTTGTGCACTTACAGCTGGAGTTGCTGCTTCCTCAGTGCTCCGTAGCCAAGGGTTGCTAGAGGTGACTGAACTGGACAGGTCTCTAATTCCCTGATACCAGCTGGGCATCCTGCAGTTCACAGTTCAATTCTGACACCTACTACCTGGAGTTAGTACAGGCCCCAGAGGTGATGGCTCAGTCCCACAAGACTGTCTTTTCACTTTAAATGCCATTCACAAGTCCTGGTCCTCCTGTGCTTCTGAACGACTGATTGTCCTTCATCAGGTTTGATAATTTGCAGGAATGACTCACGGAATCAGGAAAGCACTTGGCTATCAATGGTTTATTACAAAGTGTACAACTCAGGAACAGCCTGATGGAAGGGACGCCCAGGGTCAGGTACTGGGGCAGGGGGTGGGAGGGGTGAGATACCCGAGCCCCAGTACCCTCCCCAGGCATGCCACCCAATACACCAGTGTGTTCACCAGCCCAGAAGCTTTCCAAATCTAGATGTTCTAGAGTTTTTATAAGCTTGTCTCCAGCCCCATGCTGTCTCCTGGTAGTTGCTCTCTCTGTGGCCACCCCAGTCCTGAAGCTCACCAAGGTCTACTAGCCTAGCTCTGCGTCTCAGTAGGACAGACTTGGGTGTGGACAGAAGGGGCTGGTTCTGAATAACAAAACACATTCCCATCACTAGGAAATTCCAGGAGTTTTAGGAGGTCTGTGCCAAGACTGAGTAGATTATTCTACCACAGGAGGGCACCTACACTGCTTACCCTGCTTCCTCCTCCCCAGCTGGCTGTGCCCTGTTTAAGAACACTCCTCTTCTGTCCATTAGCTGATGCCTTCTTACTTTGCATTCTTCTCTACCCTCTACTGAGTAACCGTGACTCTCACTCTGCTGGTAACTCCCCCTGTTCTTGGTTCTCAGGAAGTGAATGCAGGAAAAATATAGTAACATTTCTAGGGAAGCTTAGAGATAAAGACTTTAACTGTAGCCCAAAATTGTGACTCTGGTTTTAATATCTTACAGAAGAATAACTCAGCTCTGGAGACAGGTATCTGTGGCTGCAGGTTTTCTAAGAAATGGCATGGGTGGGTGAAACCACCACACCGCCCACTGCCAGGTGGAGTGGCTGCACAGAAGGTCCCGCAGGTCTGTGCAGCTCTGGCCCTGCACCGTCAGGCCGTCCGGGCGCCTTCCTGCGGAGGAACGTGTACATCAGGCATTGCCAGTACAACGGGGCCAGCAGAAAAACCAGAGGAAAACTAGAGTTTTCATTCACGCTGTCTTTGGTCTCTCTTGCCTGATGTTTCTGTGTTCTTCATGTTTACTTTTCAGCTTTTTCTTAAAATTTTGAATCCAGGATTCTGGGACCCGAGCACCTGGGTGCAGGTTTTAGCCTTTCACCAGGACTGATGGGGTTACCTCCCTTCTTGTTGACTCAGTTGCCTTCACCGTAAAACGGATTGTTACGGAGGTTAAAATAAGTGAAAATATTGAAAATGGTGCTTGGCACATGACAGTATGTATTCTTGCATTTAATTACATAATACTAGATACTAATAAGAAAAGGAATATTACAAGAATAAGAGAAAATGGTGAATGAGAAAGTCCAGGAGATATGATTGCTAAAGGAATATTTAAGAATCAGAATTTTTAAAAATTAGTATTTTAGGCATGGTTCATTCAAAATTCTTTAAACTTTAAGGGCATGATTAAAATTTCTTCAGTTATAGGGGGCTTTGTAGCTGTAATGTCAAAGGGTGGTGTTTGTATCTGGCTTTTATCTTTCTGAGAGGCATAGCTATATCAGTGATAAGATATATTACTTTTCTACAAGTAAGAAATGCAGAAAATTGCTATAAGGTATGTGTGTGTGTGATCATAAATGATCATGCATTTAAAATGATCTCCTTAGGAATAGACAACTACAGAATATCATTTGAGAAGGGTGTAGATACGCTCCAGAAATGTAGTCCATTGATCTGAAAAGTGATGAGTTTGAGATTTAGAGTTTAGTTCGTGGGTTAATTTGTAGAAGGCTTTATTGCCTAGGATGAGAATGTTGATATTTAGTTGTCTGAGTTATTTGTCACTATTTTACATTCACATGTTTTATTTTAAAAGATCAAGAAAAATATTTTTGAGTAAGTATTTCTAGCCCTTTTAATATTTCAGATACTCCAGAAAATCATTTTGGGTAGTAAACTATATGAACTAAATAGCTTTTTAGATTGCTTTATAATTTCAGTTTCCATCCAAATGTTAATACCACTGTTTCTGTCCTCTTATATTATTCATTCTGACTTTATAGCAAGAAACATGAAACTAAGTTCTATTTTAGACAAATATTTCAAAAGTAGATTGTGTCTCATTATATGGCTTGGGTGAAAACTGTGTTCTTGTGACTGAAGGATAATTTTTCTTAAAGCTAATGGCTCTTAAATAGATTTGGTTCTTTGCTTGAGCGGCTATATCAAAATGCTTTAGATGGGATGGCTTATGCGAGGGACATTTATTTCTCACACTTCTAGAGGCTGGGAGTTCATCATCAGGGTGCCAGCGTTCCTGGGCTGCAGACAGAGGCTTCTTGCACTTCCTCTCAGGGCAGAGGGAGAAGGGACCTTCCCTCTTCCTTTTACAGGGTTTATGCATTCATGGGGGTTCCACTCCCATGCCCTCCCCAGACTTGTGATCACCTCCGAAAGGCCCCCTTCCGAGTACCATCTCCCCCGGAATTAGTATTCACAGGAACAGGGGTGTGGGGGACACAACATTCTGTCAGTAACAGGAGCTGTTGCGGCTTGCTCTGACTCCACAAACCTTTCTACGAGAAGCACCTTGTAGCTTGGGTTAACACTGCTCGCCACTGGTTCTGACTTGACTCTCTTCTGTCTGAACTCAAAACCCTTCTGTTGTGAAGCCTCCTTTCCTTGGTCAGACCCGCCCGTCACTCAGAAATATATTTTCCCTACGGCTGTGCTCACAAGCATGCTTGGGCTGACTTTCTCCCTCCCCGGGTAGTTCAAGGGACTCATTTTCTGTTTCTGCCCTATCTCCCTCCCCAAACCAGGCATTGTAGGAGGGGAAGGTACAGTACCCTTTCCCGCTTGAAGCTTTGGGCACGGCAGCACAGAGGCTGCCCTTTGTCTGCAAACCCACCAGGAGCCGGAAGGGCAGGGACGGCTGGTCAGCATTAGGCAGCCCGGCCTTGGGGTGGCAGAGGTGGGCTTGGAAGGCCACAGAGAGGCTGGGGGAGCAGTTTCTTATCAGCCTCCTCTAGCAACCTCTCTGGGCCTCTTGGGAAGTCTTGACCTTTCGGGACCAGAGTTTGAGAACCAGGGATTTGGACTGTTGATTTTTTTTTTTATAATTTATTTTGGTATCATTAATCTACAATTACATGTGCAACATTGTGGTTATTAAACTACCCCCTTCATCAGGTCCCTCCCACCAACCCCATTTCAGTCACTGTCCATCAGCGTAGTGAGATGCCACAGAATCACCACTTGTCCTCTCCAAGCCGTACAGCCCTCCCCGTGCCCCCCAACATTACATCTGCTAGTTGAAATGCCCGTTTTTCCCTCTGATCTCACCCTTCCCACCCATCTTCCCCAGTCCCTTTCCTTTGGTAAGTATTAGTCCGTTCTTGGGTTCTGTGAGTCTGCTGCTGTTTTGTTCCTTCAGTATTTTTTCTTTGTTCTTATACTCCACATATGAGTGAAATCATTTGATACTTGTCTTTTCCGGCTTGGCTTACTTAACTGAGCATAATACCCTCTAGCTCCATCCATGTTGTTGCAAATGGTAGGATTTGTTTTCTTCTTATGGCTGAATAATATTCTATTGTGTATATGTACCACATCTTCTTTATCCATTCATCTACTGATGGACAATTAGGCTGCTTCCATTTCTTGGCTATTGTAAATAGTGCTGCGATAAACATAGGGGTGCATTCGTCTTTTTAAATGGGGCTGCTGCATTCTTAGGGTAAATTCCTAGGACTGGAATTCCTGGGTCAAATGGTAGTTCTATTTTCAGTTTTTTGAGGAACCTCCATACTGCTTTCCACAGTGGTTGAAACTAATTTGCATTCCCACCAGCAGTGTAGGAGTGTTCCCTTTTCTCCATATCCTCGCCAACATTTATTGTTGTTTGTGTTTTGGATGTTGGCCATCCTCACTGATGTGAGGTGATATCTCATTGTGGTATTATTCTGCATTTCTCTGATAAGCGATGTGGAGCATCTTTTCATGTGCTTGTTGGCCATCTGAATTTCTTCTTTGGAGAAGTGTCTATTCATGTCCTCTGCCCATTTCTTAATTAGATTATTTGCTTTTTGTTTGTTGAGGTGCGTGAGTTCTTTATATATTTTGGATGTCAACCCCTTATCAGATATGTCATTTATGAATATATTCTCCCATACTGTAGGATGTCTTTTTGTTCTACTGATGGTATCCTTTGCTGTACAGCAGCTTTTGAGCTTGATATAGTCCCACTTGTTCATTTTTGCTTTTGTTTCCCTTGCCAGGGAGATATGTTCATGAAGAAGTCATTCATGTTTATGTCCAAGATATTTTTGCCTATGTTTTTTTCTAAGAGTTTTATGGTTTCATGACTTACATTCAGGTCTTTGATCCACCTTGAGTTTACCTTTGTGTATGTGGTTAGACAGTAATTCAATTTCATTCTCTTATATGTAGCTGTCCAGTTTTTCCAATACCAGCTGCTGAAGAGGCTGTCATCTCTCCATTGTATATCCAAGGCTCCTTTATCAAATGTTAACTGACTGTATATGTTTGGGTTAATGTTCGGATTTTCTGTTCTGTTCCACTGGTTTGTAGGTCTGTTTTTGTGCCAATACCAAATTGTCTTGATTACTTTGGCTTTGTAGTAGAGCTTGAAGTCAGGGAGTGTAATTCCCCCTGTTTTATTCCTCCTTCTCAGGATTGCTTTGGCTATTCTGGGTCTCTTGTGGTTCCACATGAATTTTAGAATTATTTGTTCCAGTTCATTGAAGAAAGCTGTCGGTAGTTTGATAGGGATTGTGTTGAATCTGTAGATTGCTTTAGGTAGTATATCCATTTAGACAATATTTATTCTTCCTAGCCAAGAGCATGGGATGCATTTCCATTTGTTAGTGTCCTCTTTAATTTCTCTTAGGAGTGTCTTGCAGTTCTCAGAGTACAGGTCTTTCACTTCCTTCATTAGGTTTATTCCTAGGTATTTTATTCTTTTTGATGCAATTGTGAATGGAATTGTTTTTCTGATTTCTCTTTCTGTTAGTTCATCATTAGTGTATAGGAAAGCAACAGATTTCTGTGTGTTAATTTTGTATCCTGTAACTTTACTGAATTCAGATATTAGTTCTAGTAGTTTTGGAGTGGAGTCTTTAGGGTTTTTTATGTACAGTATCATGTCATCTGCAAATAGTGACAATTTGACTTCTACTTTACCAATCTGAATGCCTTGTATGTCTTTGTTTTGTCTGATTGCCGTGGCTAGGACCTCCAGTACTATGTTGAATAACAGTGGAGAGAGTGGGCATCCCTGTCTTGTTCCTGATCTTAGATGAAAAGCTTTCAGCTTCTCGCCGTTAAATATGATGTTAGCTATGGGTTTGTCATATATGGCCTTTATGATGTTGAGGTACTTGCCCTCTATACCCATTTTGTTGAGAGTTTTAATCATGAATGGATGCTGAATTTTGTCAAATGCTTTTTCAGCTTCTATGGAGATGATCATGTGGTTTTTGTTCTTCTTTTTATTGATGTGATGGATGATGTTGATGGATTTTCGAATGTTGTACCATCCTTGCATCCCTGAGATGAATCCCACTTGATCATGGTGTATGATCCTCTTGATGTATTTTTGAATTCGATTTGCTAATATTTTGTTGAGTATTTTTGCATCTACGTTCATCAGGGATATTGGTCTGTAATTTTCTTTTTTGGTGAGGTCTTCGCCCGGTTTTGGTATTAGAGTTATGCTGGCTTCATAAGATGAGCTTGGAAGTATTCCCTCCTTTTCTGTTTGTTGGAAAACTTTAAGGAGGATGAGTGTTATCTCTTCTCTATATGTCTGATAGAATTCAGAGGTGAATCCATCTGGCCCGGGGGTTTTGTTCTTGGGTAGTTTTTTGATTACCGTTTCAATTTCGTTGCTGGTGATTGGTCTGTTTAGTTTTTCTGTTTCCTGTTTGGTCAGTCTTGGAAGGTTGTATTTTTCTAAGAAGTTGTCCATTTCTTCTATGTTTTCCAGCTTGTTAGCATATAGAGTCTCATAATATTCTCTTATGATTCTTTGTATTTCTGTGGGGTCCGTCGTGATTTTTCCTTTCTCATTTCTGATTGTGTTTATGTGTGTAGATTCTCTTTTTCTCTTTATAAGTCTGGCTAGGGGTTTATCTATTTTGTTTATATTTTCAAAGAACCAGCTCTTGGTTTCATTGATTTTTTTCTATTGTTTATTCTTCTCAATTTTATTTATTTCTTCTCTGATCTTTATTATGTCCCTCCTTCTGGTGACTTTGGGCCTCATTTGTTCTCCTTTTTCCAATTTCAGTAATTGTGTCTTTAGACTATTCATTTGGGAATGTTCTTCCTTCTTTAAATAGGCCTGGATTGCAATATACTTTCCTCTTAGAACTGCCTTTGCTGCGTCCCACAGAAGTTGTGGCTTTGTGTTGTTGTTGTCATTAGTCTCCATATATTCTTTGATTTCTGTTTTGATTTGGTCGTTAACCCATTGATTAATTAGGAGAATGTTGTTAAGTCTCCATGTATTTGTGAGCCTTTTTGATTTCTTTCTAAAATTTATTTCTAGTTTTATACCTTTGTGATCTGAGAAGTTGGTTGGTAGGATGTCAGTATTTTTGAATTTACTGAGGCTCTTTTTGTGGCCTAATATGTGGTCTATTCTGGAAAATGTTCCATGTGCACTTGAGAAGAATGTGTATCTGTTGCTTTTGGGTGTAGAGTTCTGCAGATGTCTGTTAGGTCCATCTGTTCTAGTGTGTTGTTCAATGCCTCTGTGTCTTTACTTATTTTCTGTCTGGTTGATCTGTCCTTTGGAGTGAGTGGTGTGTTGAAGTCTCCTAAAATGAATGCACTGCTGTCTATTTCCTCCTTTAAATCTGTTAGTATTTGTTTCACATATGCAGGCGCTCCTGTGTTGGGTGCATATATATTTATAATGGTTATATCTTCTTGTTGGACTGACCCCTTTATCATTATGTAATGTCCTTCTTTTATCTCTTGCTACTTTCTTTGTTTTGAAGTCTATTTTGTGTGATAGAAGTACTGCAACACCTGCTTTTTTCTCCTTGTTGTTTGCATGAGACATCTTTTTCCATCCCTTCACTTTTAGTCTGTGTATATCTTAGGGTTTGAGGTGAGCCTCTTGTAAGCAGCATATAGATGGGTCTTGCTTTTTTATCATTCTATTACTCTGTGTCTTTTGATTGGTGTATTCAGTCCATTTACATTTAGGGTGATTATCAATAGACATGTACTTATTGCCATTGCTTGCTTTAGATTCATGGTTACCAAAGTTTCAAGGGTTGCTTGTTTACTGTCTAACAATCTAACTTAACTTTCTTGTTAAGTTATTCTAAATACAGTCTGATGATTCTTCATTTCTCTTCCTTCTTATTCTTCCTCTTCCATTCTTTGTATACTACGTGTTTTATTCTTTGCCTTTTGTTAGTATTTGGATGGTCTGTTTTCTTTGCTATGATTTTATTTTCTCTGGTGACATCTTTTTAGCTTTAGGAATGGTTCCCTCTAGAGCAGTCCGTTTAAGATAACCTGTAGATGTGGTTTATGAGAGGCAAACTCTTTCAGCTTTCGCTTGTCTGGAAATTGTTTAATCCCTCTGTCATATTTAAATGATATTTGTGCTACATACAGTATTCTTGGTTCGAGGCCCTTCTGTTTAATTATGTTAAATATATCATGCCATTCTCTTCTGGCCTGTAAAGTTTCTGTTGAGAAGTCTGATGATTGTCTGATGCATTTTCCTTTGTAGGTGATGTTTTTTCTCTCTTTAGCTGCCTTTCATACTCTGTCTTTATCTTTGATCTTTGCCATTTTAATTATTATGTGTCTTGGTGTTGTCTTCCTTGGGTACCTTGTGTTGGGAGATCTGTGGGCTTCTGTGGACTGCGAGACTATTTCCTTCCTCAACATGGAGAAGTTTTCAGCAATTATTTCTTCAAAGACACTTTCTATCGCCTTCTCTCTCTCTTCTTCCTCTGGTGCTCCTATAATGCGAATATTGTTCTGTTTGGATTGGTCACACAGTTCTCTTAATATTCTTTGATTCCTAGAGATCCTTTTACCTCTCTCTGCCTCAGCTTCTTTGCATTCCTGTTCTCTTATTTGCATTCCATTGACAGTCTCTTGCATCTCATCCAGTCTACTATTAAGCCTGTCGATCACTTGTCTGATTTCTGCATTGTCTTTCCTTACTTCGCTCACTTCTTCCCTCAGCTCTTGCATATTTCTCTGTAGATCCGTCAGTATGGTTATGTCTTTTATTCTGAATTCTTTTTCAGGAAGGTTGTGCATTTCCATCCCTTCAGGTTCTCTCTCTGGTGTTGTCTGGGTCTGGGTGAATTTTGTTTGTACTGTAGTCCTCTGTCTTTTCATGGCGATAGAAGTGGTCGCTGGTATGTGGCACATATGTCAGCTGGGCTCTTTAAGACTTTTAAAAAGAACGGAAAAATAGAAAAAAATAAAAAGAAAATAGAAGGAAAAGAAAGAAAAGAAAACAGAAAAAAAAGAAATGCGCACTGGGAGTAGATTCTGTGGGGATGCTGTAGGTGGCACTGTTGCTCCCCTATTCCGCAGCCTCGGCCACACCGCTCCACAGGGCCCTTTGTAGCTCTGGCCATGGTGGGAACGAATGGGAGGCTTTTGATCTATGTGGGAAGTCTGAGTTTGGCTACTTTTTCGCAGTCGCCATCCAAGGGGTCCAAAATTCCCCAGGACTCCCAGCCTGCTGGGCTGGGAGTCCTGGGACGATCCTGAGCCCTGTCTCTTTGAGACCACTAAAAAAAGAGCGCGCACTTTTCTTTTGTCCCGGAGCTGGCTGCGAGGACCCGGTGTGTTCCCAAGCTTAGATCCTGCACCCTCTGTCTCTCCAGTCTCTGATTCACCACGCGATGTGTGTCAGTGCTCCTGGCACAGATCACCGGGGCTGGTTATTTCACAGGCCTGTACTTCCACTTCCTCCCAGCTCTGAATCCTCTCCTCCCGCCGGTGCGCTGTGGTGGTGGGTGCTCCGGTCCCGCTGGGACGTGGCTCCGTATCTTACCCGCCTCGTGGGGTGCCGAGTCCTCTTAGATGTAGCTGCAGGCTGTGTGCTGGCCTGTATCTTCTGGTCTCTTTTTAAGGAATAGTTGTATTTGTTGTATTTTCATAAATACATATGGTTTTGGGAGGAGATTTCCGCCACCTTGCTGACACCGCCATCTTCCCGGAAGTCTGGACTGTTGATTTTAATGTTCTCAAGGCTCAGCCCAAACACTCAGCTTGCTCACTTAGTCCCCAGAGGAAACCCTCCCACCCACTGGAGTGAACAGCATCAAACATCCTAGTCTCTCTGGGCTTGGTGAGGGTAAGGCCCCAGGAAAGGATGCCTCCTCCCGGTGCAGTGGGCCGTGGGCTGCTTTTCGCCTGCCCCTTAAGGCTGGAGCAGTCTCAGGTCCCCCGAGTGACTGGCCCTCTGTTCCTGGACCCCTCTCCCAGCACTGGGGGCAGTCTTTCCAGCACACAGCTGCCCTGGGCCAAGACTCCTCGCTGTAAACTCAGCACTGGGTCGCGGTCATAAAGGTTGCAGGAAGAACAGTGCAAAACTGCGCTGCCCCTGCTTTTCAAGGAGCTCGGAGGCATTCTGACTTCCTCTTGGAGTTTTGTTTCCTGAGTTTTTGCTTCTGGAGTTGGCTTGTCCTCGCACACCACTTCACAGTGAGTACCGCTGGGCATCATCTCACAGCCAGCGGCCTCTTAGCTGTGTCGGTCTTCCCAGCTGCTGGGTCCCCCAGCTCCCCCCAGGACTGCTTTCTTAAACTACTTAATTCCCCTACCAACAGATTCACATGCTTCTCATGGCCTCCGACACAGGGTTAGCTCCCTCGCTTCTGGGGTTTCCAGTCACCTGCTCCAGGTTGATCTTTCTCCCCATAGTGGTCTGCCAGCGTCAGTCCTGCCTTGCTTGTGCCACTGGAATATCCCCTTTTCCCTGTGCCCTGTTTGTGACCATGCAGGTATGTCTGCTGAGCAGGTCACTTCAATTTCAGAAGAAAGATTCCTGTTGTGTCTAGTCAGTGCCACTTCATGCTTATGTCTCTCCACTCCCTCTCCCAGAGTCCTATAACAGTGCCCAACATCATAGTGTCTGTCTTTAATTTGTCTGGGCTGCTGTCACAAAATACCATAAACTGGGTGGCTCATATACAACAGAAATTTGATGCTCACAGCTCTGGAGGCTGCAAGTCTGAGTTCAGGGTGCCAGCATGGTCCGATGAGGCCCTCCTCCAGGCTGCAGGCTTGTCCTCACATGGTGGATGGGGCAGCGAGCTCTGGGGGGAGGCGGCTCTTTATAACGGCACTAACCCAATTCATGAGGGCTCCACTGATCATCTCCCAAACACCTCACTGTTAACATGGATTTGGGGGACATATTCAAACCATGGCAGTGCCTCTTGGACACATCATAAATGCTGTAGCTTCTTAGTGTGAGGGTATCTTTTCCTGGAAAGGTTCCAGATTTCAGTCACCCACTCAGCAAGTGTTTGGGTCCCTACTGTGCCAAACGCTACTTTAGGTCCTGGCCATCTTGCGGTGGGAAAGGTACACCAAGGTCCCTGCTCCCGTGAGCTCACATACAGTGGCTTCCTGAGCAAAGGGCCAGAGTATGGACTTTTGCCTTTGCTCTTATGTACAATGTACATCTTTGGGTAGTTCAGTAATCATTGTTTGACTTGTTTAAAAAAAGAAAATAAGCCTCCATTTGGATCATAAGGAAAATACCAGAGATGACAAATGAAATGTGCATTTAGAAATCCTAATACAAGAAGTGTCTTAGTGAAGGATGTTTTAGATACCTGAGTCTTCTGCATGGAGACCCCTGCCCCCTTGCTGTTGACCCTTACACGGCTCTGTGCGGTGGTGGGCTGACTGATACTCGGTGTTTTCTTTTTAAGCAAAAATAAAATTGACTTGTTGGCCAGAATTTGGTGGCCCACCTGTGAAGCATGGGGTACCTTTTGTGTCTTGGTATGCTGGGTTCCCGTAGCGGTAGATCTCAGCCCGAGAGCCCTTTCAGTTGTCTGTTAGAACAGTGGCCACTGCTGGTCTGGTCGCCATGGCCCGGTGTAGTCACAGTCACAGACCCCGCTGTGGGGCCCCTGCCGTGGGGAGGTGGGGCATCACAATCTGTGTCCACAGCAGATCCAGTTTTAACTCTTGTTTATGTAGCAACTGGTATGAGGCATCTGAGGGACACCGATTTAATAAATACATATTACCTATAAAGCAACCCTTCATTTGAGTTTTATGTTTAATGAACTATGGCTTAAGAAGTTTTACGTGATGTATAATTGAAAAAATGCTTTCTAAAACCATGACTGGATTGATTCATTTAGAAATTAAGTAATGTCATGTCACCTGAGTGCCCTGTGACCTGATTTTGGCTTAGCTTTAATGACAGTCACTGGGGAGTGGTGGTGATACTGTCCGTCCTATGCCGAGTACTTTGCACTGTGTGTGGTGCAAGGATGCAGGTTTGATGAGAATTCGCTTGTCTTTCTGTGGATTTTAAATTCATAATGGAGGATATTGAAGTGCAGAGTAGTAACGCCAGTGTGCACAGGGGTGTGCAGCTTGGCCAGTGTTTGCCTCTGCTCACCTCCTGCCCCATGTTCCTTGTTAGATGATTGCAAAGCAAAGTAGGGTAAACATCATTGCTTGATATTATTTTTAACCAGAAGTAATTTTTAAATTCAACTTCAGATTTGTTTGTTTCAACTTACTTTTCCTCTGACTTGCTTATTTTTCTCAGCTGTCACAGCACCTTTTATACGTTCCTGCTCGTCTCCTTTTGCGTTTTAGACATCATTTATGAGTTTAGGGCTTGACTTCTGTTAAGACAGACAGAGTAGCTGTCTGCCTATGCTGCCTTTCAAGTGAAGAATAATCAGCTGATTGTGCTGTAGAGAAAATGGAAGTTCGTGGGCAGGATGCTCACCTGCCCCTAGTCTGCTTGCCCACTGAGCACGTGCAATGCTCGCAGGCGCAGGCTTGCACGTGTGTGGGCAGTGAGCTATTACGGACTCTGCGTGAAGAGCTCCACCCAGCCCTCTGGGTCTGTGAGGCATCTGAGAGGCCTGAGGCAGAGACCAGCTTGCTGCATGCAGACTTGCCCTGAGGCAGACGTGAGAATAAAGCTGGCCATAATCCCTTTTACCCCGAGAACCTGCCTGTTGTCAGTTTTCAGTCCCACCGAATTCAGAGTGGACTTGCCCGGGGCTGAAACCTTCAGGTGAGACATGTGCCCTTTGAAAAATTAGGGTTTTTTCTTCTTGAACTTCGTGCCTGGTTTGCGCAACTGAGAGCACCCCACCTCGCCAAGTGGAAGTTTTAAGAGCGGCGTTGATTCCCTTGGATTTTCTTCCTGTGAGTGTTCTTTTTCTTTGTACACTAATCATGATCATAATCTCCTCATCTGTAATTGAGAGGGTTAGAACAGCTGGTTGTCAGAGTTCCCTTTTGGTTTTGTGGTTACAGAAAAAAAACCCCAGTATAAGGCATAATTGTTGACCATCAGTGGCTTTGGGAGTTAAGAACTTCCACAAAGGCAGTTTGAAGAAAAATGCACCCATCCTAATTTGGTTTGGCCTGTTTTGACCTAGCACTGCGTATGTTCCATTGCAGGCCCCCTCTGGGGGCAAGTGGGGGTGGGGAAGGCCACATGTGGCCCTTGGACCCCCTCTAGGGAATTCTTGACATCTGCTCTTGCTGTCCCAGATCACAGGCAGCTCCCACTTCTCTTTCTGTTCCTGGGGTGGGTGGGTGAGAGATCCCCAGCTTGTTTTCCAGCTACAGTGATCATACACTCTGGGTTTTCTGTAGCAAAGTCAGCTTCCTGCCTTTTGTCCCTTAATTTCATAAGCATTCCAAATGTCTTGAAATTCAGCATCACCTGGAAGAAAGTTTGGGGGAGGGATTCAGGACCCTCTCTCACTGGGCATTTGACAGGTGGGCCATCTGGCTGGTGCAGGGTCACCCAGCTGTGGTGCAGGCTGCTTCCTGCACTTGCTTCCCCATGCACAGAGAGCTTGTGCACTGTGAGTGCCCTGGATTGTCCCCTGGCCAGCTGGAGCCACCTTTAGGACATTGTGAACATGACCAGGAAAAGGAACCTGAGTTTTCTTGTAGGTTTGGTCACTGAGCAGCAGATGTGGGCCAGCTAGCTGCATTCCTCCTTAGCCTGCCCAGCTGGTTCTCACTCAGTCTTCCAGCAGGGTGATGTTACCTCTGCCCAGGCTCCAGGGATCTTCAGTTGTCAGACCACAGGTGACAGGTGAGGAGTGAACAACTCTCTGTTTCTTTCTGTTTTGACTCACCTGGGAGTCACCACAGACAGCCTCATTTTTCAGATAACTTATGCTTTACTCCGGCCATGGGCTGCTTCTTGTCTGCCTTGGGGCCTTGCCATTAGGAAATCAAAACCTCTTAGGTATTTCATACGGAAAGGATCCAGTACAGGGGAATGGCTACAAAAGTGAGTGAAGGGCCGCGAGCCGAAAGGTGTGTTACCTGAAGGTCAGGAACTAAGAAAGCTGCTGCCTTGGGTCTCTAGGAGCAGCGGGGCCACAGGAGTTTCCCACAAACCTGGGTTGCCAGTCCCAGGAGCATCTGTGGGGCTAGTGTGGAACCACTGCCATTGCCACAGGCATGTGGGCGGATGCGTTGTCGCCCTTCCTCCTGCCTGTTTAATGTACCAGGTCCCTCTGACAGAACCTACCAGGATCCAGCTGACAAGGGCCTGGGAGGTGTGGCTTTCTGGTTTCCAGCCCCAGTGGTGCAGAGAGCATGGCTGGATGGCTGTGTTTCTGACAAGGTCAGGCCACGTCTGGCATGGGGACTGCCTAGTGTAGGCAGAATGAAGTGGCCCTGTGGCACGTGGTGGGCAAACTGGCAGCTGCTGTTTGTCTTCTCTGCATGGACCTGTAGAAAGGGGCTGTCCATAATATGTTAACCATGCAGTCTGTACTCAACTACTAGGTATAAAAACACAAAACCAAAAGCTGAACTGGCTTTATCTGGTAGAAATGAATGTAACTTTTGTTGCAGCTGGACTGTAGGTAATGGTGCCGTTTGTGCACTTGGCATCCAGGTGCTGTTGTGGACAGACTCAGTGAGGGGGCTGTGGTTCCCTTGGGTAGGTAATACAGGCTGAGGCGTGAAACCACTCTTTTAAGCCCTGGTACAGCCTGTTTGCTACACATGAGCAGGAAATAACTGTGTGTGCTTTGCAAATGCCAAGCTATCCCGGCACCACTGCTGAGGAGCAGAGTGGCCTTGGGGTGACGTGCACACGATGGAAGCGGCAAAGCAGTTTCACTGAGCTTATCAGCCTCTGCCTCTCTTCTGATAGCAGAAGACTTCCTAGTTTTAGACCTGGACTCTGCACGTCCCCAGCTTCCTTGTCTGCATCTGTGCCTTTTCTCCCTGTCTTCATCAGTCTCGCTCAGAACCGCCGCCAGGGTGGCAGGTCAAACCCCAAAGCAAGAGCAGGAGTTGTTATCAGGCAGGGTGTCTTATGAAGGGATGTGGGCAGGCCTCTGGACCAGGTATAGGACTTAGGGGGTCCTGAGAAGCTCTGCCTTTCTCTGCACTTTGCAGGCTGGCCGCCCCCTCCCAGTGCATGTGGTGGGAAGTGGCCTCCACCAACAGCCCGGATGGATGTGTCCCTCAGAGGCACTGCAGTTTTCTCCCTGTTGGTAATGGGTTTCTTTGGCCCAGTTGGTCAGATGCCCATTCTGAGGCCATCAGTGGCCTATCGCAGCCACGTGCTTGGGGGTGGCCAGAAGGGAAGCGCTGGGCTCTGGGCAGCCTCCCGTGGGGGTTTTCCAGAGCGAGCTTTCACAGAGGAGCTCCAGGGCCGGTGACTGTGTCCCTGCGCATTTCTCCTGGACTGGAGGAAGTGATGCCCCTGTCACTGCTGGTTGTGTGTATGAATTCGGATAATGGTTATTTCTTAAAAAGTTTTGCGAATATGCTCTAAGAATATATTCAGAGAATAGTTTATTAGGAATGGCTAGTAAAATGTATTTATAAGAATCGCTCCTGGAGAGAACAAAACAGATGAACACTGAGCTTTTAATCTTTTTGCATTAATTTAATTAAGGGGATACTTTAAGTCGATTGCCATTTAATCATGATGCAGTCCTTTATCAGGGTATGGCAGCATCTCCATTTACCCCCTTCCAAGGGAGAGGTTGCAGCGAGACAGCTAAACTTGGTTTGCAGGACAGAATGCCGCTGCCAGATGCTGGCACTGGAGGGATCCACACATGCTCGATGCTTTATGACTGACTTCATGGTGGATGGAGGGAAGAGAGATCTGTTCTCCACATGCTGAGTGTGGCACAGGACGAAGGGAATAAAGATATCTCATTTTATCCCACTGCTTGGAGTTGGCCCTTTCTGTTAGTCTGTGGTTTAATAATGCTCACATACACACACACACACGCATCCCCAGCAGAACATCTGTTCTGTGGAGCTCACGTAGGCTCTATGATGGGAAGGCTTCTCTTAGCTGCGCAAAAGGAGGAACTGACATGAGAAGAGCAGCGTGGACACTGCCTGCCTGAACTGTGTGTGATCCACTCCCTTCTGCTTTTGTACATGTCATCCCCTGCAAACCCACGTACTGTACCACAGAGTGAAATCTCTGGACTTGACCTAGTTACTGTTGATTAATTCAATTCCACTCTTTCTCATACCTCCTCTTCCTCCCATTTATTTGGTTTTACTTTTTTCTTATGACATGGAATTATTTTTACTAAGCACAGTTTGGATGCACTACAGCTGAGGACGTGTTTATTACTAGAAAAATATTTCTGATTGTGGGATTAACCAAGACTAATAAATATTTATTGTGGAATATTTGAAAGGTTTTAAAAGTGTTCAGTATAAAACCTTTTCTTCTCAGCATCTAGGTTAAGTTGGGGTCTGATAGTCATAAATATTTAGATATCTATCACCATACTTCCAGAATATGGCTTTCTTATATATAAATTTACCTAAAGGACATGCACACCCTTGTTTTCATTTGAGGTCTGACTTAAAATTCTTATGTTCATCCTTGAATCCTGCTTTTCATGCTTTCCCTTTTCGTGTGCATGTCAAATGGGTGTGCGTGAATAAGGCAACCATATTTTTGTCTACACTGAGGTAGCTTTGCGAGTGGAAAGGGCCACTATTAATAATTACACTGAGACAGGAGCTACAGACTGGGGTGCAGTCAGTGTAGGGCTGCCAAGGCCTTGAAAAGCTGACCCTCTCATTGCCCAGATCAGGCCTCTGTCTCACCCCTGGCGGTTCGCCTCTTGTCTTCCTGCTTCCAGACTTTTCTCCCTCTCAGCCTCGGGAGTTGATTTTCTACTGGGGTTGAAAAATAGATCTAATTGTTTCACTGTCTCGTTATAAACCTCTGGGTCCCCATTTCATGATAACGTCTAGGTTCCTTAGTGTTACTCAGGAGCCTGAAAAGTCTGACCTTTGCTTCCTCATCTGCCCTTTAGCACTTTCAGATTTCGTGAGCGCAGTCACACCAGTATTCCCAGCCTGGCTTTGCGCTCCCGCACCACTGCCTTCGCACATGCTGCTCACCTCCTGCCACACTGCAGGACTGACATGGCGTCTCTCCTCTGAAGCCTCTGGATCACCCTGGCGAGAACCCGTGTCTCCCTCCTGGCCCTGCTCCTAGTTCAGTATGCCCATTTCTTGATACTCATGCACTTAATCCTGGAGGCAGCATGCCCTGTGGTAAGATCTGCCCCCCTGCCATGCACCATGGCCTCCACCTGGCACTGTGAGACTTTGCTGTAAGACTTTGTGCCTTGATTTTTCTCATCTGAGAAATGGGGTCAATAATAATACTTGTTAGCTAGGTGGGTGGTTAGGTGTGTGAAGAACAGTGCCCGCAGAGAGCCTGTTGCTTGGCAGGTGATAAGCCTTTAGACAGTGTCGTCTGGACTAGTGGTAGTGGGCACCTTTTCCCTCCCCGTGGTGTGACGGACTGCGTATGGGTCAGTCCATGAGTGTAAGGCCTCTGGCACCATGGTCAGGCTCACCGGTGTTTGTTGGAAGAACTGGTGTGTGTTCCTGTATCCTAGTCCCTGTTTATTTCCTACTACAAATGCTTTGAGTTAAAATTTAAGTACTTACGGCTGCCAGTTTCCCTGTATCAGTGTCAGGGTGTCTGAGTGACCTGAAGACCTGGGCTGGAGACGAGGACTTGATACTCAGGGTTGAGTGCATCCCTTTCCAGCTCTGGCAAAGAAGAGCTTGGGGTGGGTGGGAAGGAGGCTCAGGCTGGCCTGTAGCCACACCTGGTTAGAGCCCTGGGCATGGGGTCATGGGTCATGAGGTCTGCCTCTGCCTGGGCAAGGCTGCTTTGTCGCAGCGTGGGAACCTGTCACCAGCCTCTCTCTCCATCCCTAACTTCCCAGTGGTTCTGAGCAACTAGAGGACAGTGACCTTCCCGCTCGGGCTCTCAGCAGGGTGGACGGACCTGGAACTAACACTGGGCTACCCTGGCTTTTCCCAGCACATTTCCCTGGGGGCCCCTGTAGACGAGCGGGAGCCTGTGTCTCCCTCTGCCACCAGTATTCCCTGAAAGCCATTCCCTGCCCTCCCAGTGGTGGCAGGGCCAAAGGTCTTTTGAGGACTTGGCGAGAAGTGTTTTACCTCCTGGTCACTGTGTTCTTAACTATTAAAGTTCACTTAAATTCTGCACAAATCTTACTTGAGGATTGCTGGATCATGGGGTCACATGCCCCCGCTGATCTACTCTTGAATTCCATGACTTCCGTATCCGGGTTTCCTACTTTTCTTTCTTTTTACTTTGTTAGAATAGTTTCATTTTCAATGCCAATTTAGCTCAACTCATATGATGTCAAATAATAAAACCTGATCATTTCCTAGGGTGCAAGGATCCTGCCCGGCAGGGCGGGAGCTGTCTGGAGAAGGAATGGGTGTGGGGGAGGTGGAACTGGTCGAGGAGCCGGTTTTCTCCTGTTTGGCCCTGGTGGCCACAGAGCCTGTGCCTCCTGAGCCTAGGTCAAATGGTGGTACTGACCATTCTCTCTGGCGTCCCTAACTGCCGGTCTTGTTGGTGGGTTAGGGGGCAGTTATCCCTGGCTGGTGGGCTTCATGGGCGGGTAAGGGGAGGGGCTCCATGTTTATCAGGTGTCAGTTTAGGACAACCACTCTGTTCAAGAGCTGCTTCTGGGCACTGGGCCCTGCTTTGGGTGCCTGAGACCTAGTAGCAGAACAAGATGGATGGGGTGGCTGCCTTCTCGGCACTCCTAAGCAAGTTACTGAAGGACAGAGCTCTGAAGGTGATGGCGAGTCCTCTCCAGGTCTGCCATGCTTCCTGCTAAAGCAGTGGGAAGCCTAGGGAGGCTGCAACAGGCCTGGGTGTGGGGCTTTCTTTAAAATCTGCAGTGATTCAGAAATGAAGGGCCCTGGAATGCCAGTGTTTGGAGTGCTGCTTAGAAGGGGCAGGTCTGCTTGTGAGCTGGTCTGGGCTCGGTGGGTCCCCGGCCCCCTCCTTGTGAGCCAGCCTGGGCTTGGTGGGTCCCCAGCCCCCCCGCCTCGGGGAACTTCACAGACTCTCCCTGGAGAAGAGGCTCGCTGGGACGTTCTTGTGTGTGTGTGTTTTGAACAACCAGACTCTCCTAAATCCAGGCAGCCGATCAGCGATCCCCAGAGACTTGAGCTCCTGTCTCTCGGCCCCTGCTCCACGTAGGGCGTGCTCAGAAACGCTGATGGCTGCAACAGGCTGACCAGCTGGGGGCTCTCATAGGTTCTGAAACTAAGAGCCTAGGTGTGTTCTGCAGGAACATCTTCCTACAGTAAGAGCCACGCATGTGCTGGGTACTTTCCTGCCTACCGAGGATGAGGGTTGAGGGTGGACAGTGAATTAAAGTTCCGTGTCATCCTGGGCCGTGGCCTCCCCTGATGTCCCTCTGCCCCCAGGTGCATGGAGGTGGCTCTGGGTGGTCATGGGGCAGAACCGAGCCTTGTGCGTAGGCTAGTGTGGGCAGCTCTTTGCCAAGGTATTCCTAACGGCAGCTGGGACCTGTTAGGATGCATTGAGTTTGCCTTAACTTGTTTCGTCAGCGTTGTTATTTGGATTTTAATACATCTCCATCCCCACTGGAGGTGATTTTCAATTGACCTTCCCCTATTAAAGCTTTTACATTTTTTATAAATGGTTAAGTAATTTCTTTTGGTTTTCCTTCAGAGTTCCAAAGAGCAGTGTTTGTGGTCACTGAGTAGTGGTTATTGCAATACCTTTCTTTCCCCAGAGATATAAAAACACTTGTCTGATCACAGGGGTTTTAATCTCTTTCATCATGACCTGAAAGAGACTTCATGCTTTGTGTATGACTTTGCAGCCATTTTAAAAGCCCCCAAATTGTTAAAGTTGAAGAGAGAATCATTTGGTTCTTTATCCCAAGTTTGGCTGCTCGATGCCTCTTGACAGTTTGTGGACTGGGGGGTGTGGACAGTGCAGACTAGAGCCCTTTAGAAGGATGGCCATAGTCTGGCCTTGAAAGTAGACCCCGTGTTCCTAGAAACTGTCTTAGTTCCCTAGGGCTGCTGAAAAAAGTACTACAAACTTGGTGTCTTAAAGGAACTGAAATATCTTGTGTCACAGCATGGAGGCTGGAGGTGGAATCAAGGCATTGGCAGACTGTTCGCTCTGAAATCTGCCCGGGGGACTCCTTCCCTCCTGTTCCCAGCCTTTGTGTTCCTTGGCTCACATGTGCGCAGCTCCAGTCCCTGTCTTCATCAGCATGTGGTGGCCCCTTTGTGTGTCTGTCTTCACATGGCCATCTTCCAAGGGCACCTGCCGTACGGGCCAGGGGGCTCTCTCACGGTGCCCTTGTGGTGGCTGAGGCTGGGAAGTGGACCATGAACATGAGCCAAAACTTCCTCACCTGTTAAGGGGCCAGCCTGTCCCTAGGATGCACTCGTGCAACAACTGATGTGTGACAGATGAGTCCACAGGAGACCATCACCATGCTGGGCCATGTTAGCTGGGGTGTAGCATCTGTGTGGAAGACCAGCCTCTTATCTGGGAGAAAGGGAAAATGTTGAGCTGTGCACCAACCTATTGCAAAGTTGCTTTAAGTAAGTCTCTTTCCTGTAACATCACCCTTTGCAGAACAGTTTGGGCTGGTTTTATTTTCCTGTAGTGAAATGCAGAGTGTAAGGGTGTCATATATTCTGTTACTCACAGCCTTTGATGGTGTGTCCTCTTGAGCTGATCATTGCTGTGGTTTTGGAGGCTTGTACATATTCCACCACAGCAGCTGTTTGGCCTTTAACAAGAAACAGAAATATGTGTCCTGCCATCGCAAATTTCCAACGTGCATGCATGGGAAGAGCTGAAGACATACTTGTACAGTTTTTGAAAAAGCAATTTTAGGTGTGAACTAGGACTTGGGTCATTGATTAAGTTGAAGTGTAAGACTGTTCGCAGGGGAACGTGGCTTGTTCAGTTCCCATCTTTCCTCTAGGTGGTATCAGAACTTCCCGATCACAGTGTGCTAGAGGCAAACATATTTATGGCACCTGGGGATCATTTGATTGGTTGACTGTTTTCCATTTTTAATTAGTGAGGTGTTTTTTTAATTGCAAAGGTAATCCAGGCCTAGTTCAAAAGGGCTGACTTGCCTGTAGTTGGCAAATTGGACGGTTACTGCTTTTCCCATTAGTCCTCATGCTGGCCTTGCTCTGGGCATGCCTTGATTTACCCCTGGGTCCCACTGCCTGTTGCTCCTGGCCTTCTAGCCTTGGACACTGCCTGGAACCTGAACTAACACCCCTGTCCTCTCTCCTGATGCCCTTTGCTGGTCTGCAGTGGCGGAGCTAGAGCAGTTGGCTGTGCCCGTCCAAGGCCCTGCCACTGCCTCCCTCTGGGCTGGTGTGACCCTCCACAGGGCCCCATCAGGTGCTCTAGGGATGAAGCAGGATGCTTGAGTTTTTACAGATGCTCCTGACAGTTGTTCTGATTCCTCTTCTCCTCCAACGCTGTTCCGATGCTCAGCCCTGGCCATGTGGCCGCCCTGGCACTGGGAGTGTGTGTAGTTGGCCAGACTTGCCTGGATCAGCTAGTGCAGCCTCTTCACGGGCTCCCTGTAGGTATCAGGGCAGAACTGTGGCTCCTCTCAGCCCCTTGAGCTCCTTGAGGTGGAGCCCATAGGGTATAGTGTCTTTATGGGCATGTATCTCAAGGACCTGCAGTCACAGTGGTGATGGTGATAAAGGTGGGGCTCGCCTTACTGTGCTGTGTATTATCTCCTTTAATCCTCATGGTGAGCTGAGCACAGACACCTTGGGTGGCCTTGGGGACAGCTCCCTCCTTGGGGGACAGAAGCAATGTAGGCCGTTGGAGGTAGTTCTGACTGCCCCAGGGGGCCCTCCCAAAGAGGGCAGTGAGGAGCTCCCTTATCCTCTGTCTGTGGGGATTCCTCTGGGGACCCAGCATGCCTGGCATGTATTTCCTCCATGTGATCTTTGTGGTGTGGCAGTGCCCAGTGTGTGGCTCCTGTTTCTCTCCTCTTGGTGTCTGTGTCTGGCTAAGGACACCCAGCTGGCACATGAGGACCCCTAGGTACTGTATGACCCTGGCTGGGGGGAGAGAAACACTTTAGAAAATGTAGACGGAGGGTGGGCGGGTCAGTGCAGGTCTCTTGTGAGTCATGGTCTCAGTGCAGCGTGGACGTTGGGGGACGTCAGCACCAGGAAATGGAGTGGAATGGAAGAGCACGGGGAGCAGCAGGGTGCTGGGGGACCACGGAGCCCCTCCAGGCCCTGACTTGGTAGACGCGTGGTCTGGGTGGGAGCTGAGAGCTCCGGTGGCTTCCGGGCAAGGGCACTGGACCCAGACCGCCCACCTGGGCTGGCCTCATACTCTGCCACTTACTGTCTCTCAAACCTCAATTTCCCTGTCAGGAAAATGGGTCAGTGACAGGATGAAATGCAGTATTTTATGTGTAAAGCTCTCAGAACAGTGTCTGGCATACATTAAACCCCAAATGTTGGCTGCCGTTCTTGGAGGTGTGGGCTCAGCTGCTGTGAGCTTTTTGTAAATGAGGTCGACCCCAGGAATGGAGGGTAAGGGTACATTGCACAAAGATATTTTGAAAGAACTGGTAAGCTCTAATGAGGAATTGCATAGATGGACTAAGGGAGGAGAAAATGTATTAAATGGACTTATGTCCTAGCCTGGAAGGTGGGAAGGATGGAGGCGTAGTTAGCAGCCTTTGCATGAATTTGTTCCTGTTTAGATGTTTTCTGTTCCATAGGGAGATTTGAGTTGCCTTTGGTAGGATTTTAGGTGAAAGGCAGAGCCAGTGTTTAAATGGTGCTCATGTGCATTCTGGGATTCTGCTGTGGAGCTCACATGGGGTATGCTTTCCATTTAGTCTGATACAGAGTTGGCTGTGTCTGTGCTAACCTTGCTCGTGGGTTGTAAACTTTGTACACCCAAGTGGCGCATGTTAATTTGCACACCTAGTGAGAAGTCTTTCCACTTGCTGACTGAACTTGGGGTGAAGGGGAGAACAGGGATTAATTGCTTACATAACAAGCTGTTTGAAACAGCCTTTTCAGGACGATTGTTGGTGCTGAATTTATTGAAGTCAAGGGTCATGTTCAAGAAATTTTTGCATTCCTGCTGTGTATCAGAAACTGCCAGGAAGGCACAGAGCAATGACACATTTTTGCCTTCCCACGTCCCAGTGGGGAAGGGTGAGGGGTATGCAGTGTAAAGAGGTTTTCAGGATTTTACAACATAGGCTATTAGCATTCCTATAATTTTAATAATAATTGAACATGTAAATTGAGCACATCTGTGGGTCCAGTGTTTATAGATGCTTTCCATAAAAGATTCTCACTTGATCTAGGGGAAACTATCACACCATCAAAATTACAAACAAAAGCATGAGAAGCTTGGTTCTTGAGGGAACACCTGTCTCCCCGCTCTGGGCCTGATGTCCATCCACTGGTCTAGGCCCTACAGGGTTGGCAGGGTGAGTGATCCCGGGTCACTAATGTTCCTGACATTCCCCATTTCCGTGTTACTACGAGTGTATTTCATCCTGTAATACTAACTGTGTAGGATATACAGGTAATTAGGAAACAGTGAATGCAGTTGGGCAGCCTCACAATTCAGAATGCTTTCCGGAGCAGGCCCTTGGTTCTGAACAGTGCTGCCCGCAGCCGAGGTGGCCATGCTGTTTATGTGCAGGAGGGAAAGGAATCAGGAGTTTCCCTCTTCCCACCAAGGAGCCTGGTTGGAAGGTTCCTTCTCCTGAGACATCTCTGGCCATAAAACAGTCATGGTCTTGTCATGTAGAGGGGCACGAGTGTATTTCCTATTATTTGAAAAGATAAATTAGAGTCAAAAGTGACTCAGTCAAAAGACAGCCGATAGAAAACTGTACTTTGATACCTCGTTTGGCGCTTCTCATAACCTGAATGGACCTGCAGGTGGATTTCCTGCCACAACTATAAGGGGGAAAGGCTAAATTTAAAGCAGTGAGTGGGGGGCGCCCTCTGAGCTCGTGGGCCAGCCGGCAGCCCTGCCCCGGGTCTGGGGGTGCTGTGCCCCCTCTGCGTGCTGATTGCCTCTGTGCTTTCGTACAATAGAGGCTGGAGACTGTCACCCGCAGCCTGTCCCTCCTGGCTTAGCAGGTGGCTAGAGTTAGGACGCTTCATCTAGTTTGTGTTGTGTCTGTTCATTTACTTGCTCTTATCTGGTGTGCTGAAGAAAATAAATGCTATGGCTGGCAGGGTGAATTACTTCTGGTCCTGAAAGGTGCTTCAGGGAGACAAATTATTTAACCCAGACCATCCTTTTCATTATTTTCAGCTTTTTTTTTTGTGGGGGGGTGTGCACTCATCTTTTCATCTGTGTGTGTCCACTCCGCCTACCTGTCGGTCTTCTCAGCTACCTTCGGCCTGTTCCTCATTCTCATGCCCCTTCCACTGCGCATTTATCAGTTCATCCATTCTCCCACCCTGTGTTTGACCATCTCTTCTGTTGAGGGCACCGTGATTAGTGGTGAGGGTGGAATGCAAACCAGTCTTAGCACCAGACACAGGGAAGAACAAGGCATATGTACAGGTGGCTCAGACACCAGGTAAAGCGGCTGCTGTGTGTGGGTCTGTGTGATAAGTTACTGCTCACGGAGAACTGCTCTGTGCCAGACCCGGCCATCAGCACACGCTCATTTCTTCTGTTCTTGAACTGGGAGTGGGCAGCTTGGGTCCAGGGTGAGGGTCTGGCTGGGCCTAGTCCGGAAAGGTCTCTGGGTTTAGAGACTGTGCCTGCAGCCTTGGGGCTGGCCTTGACCTCCCGTTGGGTCCTGGGTCTGCTCCTCTCCAGGCCCCGGTGCTGGGGTGCCTCCAGCTCAAGGCCTACTGTGTGTGTTTGGAAGCCATGCAGACACCGCAGGGCTGTCAGAGGTGCCTCAGTGCTTTTGTAAAGGATGTGGCTGCTCTGCTCGTGGTGCTGCCTGCCATGGAGGGCTGCAGTGGGCCTGAACCTCTTAGTTCAGTCACCGCTCTTTATTTTCCTGCCTCCTCCAGACTTGGCCTCTGCCCCTCCCTGGGGCTCTGTGTCCTTCCCTCCCTGTTTGTTCCCTTCCTGCAGGTAAAGGAGGCTGGAGTGGTGGCTGGGTGCCAGGCCCGGCTCCACCGGGAGCTCCAGGACCTGGGTGGGTTTCTTGACCTCTGCCCTCAGCCCTCCAGTTCTCACCTGTGACACAGCTCTGTCCCCATAGGACTGTCAGGCTCAGAGGAGGTGACCCCACTAGGCTGCGGCTGGGCATGGTGCTGTCCTGGTGCTTGAGGGTTTGAGTGGCTGGCATGATTGGGTTTGCGTTGCACCTTTGTCCCTCTTGCCTGCGTTTGCCCAGTTGTTCTGGCCCCACTGCAGGGTGTTGGCAGCCAGGCAGCCACCGTTACTGCTCCCCTGACCACTAGCCACAGCCCTGCACCCCAGCCACCTCTCTCTCCACTGGGTGTTTTCTCTATACGAAGAGGGTCAGCTCCGAGCAGTGGGAGGTGTGCAAAGTGCTGCCCAGCTCTGCTCCAGCTACTCGTGTTGCCCAGGGCCGACTCCCCCATCTGGTTGCCTTATGGACTGTACACTGTCCCCCCACGTCCCAATCTTGACACCCTAATCCCCCTCAATGCTTTTGTAAAGTGGCTATATTGGAGGATAGGGCCTCTAGGGAAGTAATCAAGGTTAAATAAGATTGAAAGGCTCGGGCCCTGAGCTGTAGAATTAGTGGCCTTAGGAGCAGAGACCCCAGAGAGCTCGCTGCGTCTCCACCATGTGAGGATGTGAGGAGAGGGTAGCCGTCTGCAAGCCAGGAACAGCTCCCCCCAGGAATCAAATCGGCTGACACCTTTATCTTGGACTTCAGACCTCCAAAACCATGGGAAGATAATTTTCTGTTTCCAGCACCTGCTCTGTGGTGTTTTGTTATGTCAGCCTGAGCAGACTAATACAGTGAGCGTCACTGGGCCCCTTGCTGCAGAGATGTGCCCTCCTGGGGAATGCACTCTCCACTCCCCCAGGCCCCAGGCTCTGGTGCTGGGGCTGCCCCAGGGCTGAGTGTGTCTCAGCTGCCTCCCTTGGGTGTGGGATGGTCTCCCCACCACAGCCCCTCCCGAGGGCATCCTGCTGGCCAGGTTCCTTTTGGGGGTTGGGGTGCGGGGGAAAAGGCCCTGCTCTCTTACCCTGATGACAGTGAGGGGTGGAATGGTTAGGCTGAGACAGCTGCTCTTGGGCTCTGCTTTGGACCTGTGCCAGTTGTGGAGGAGGACTCAGGCTCCCGTGTGAGGATATTCCGCAGACCTGGGTACACAGCTTACTGCCATGCTGGTGGGTGTGGGCCAGGCACCTGGCACTCTCTCGCTGCACCCACAGCAGACCCTCTGGGATGTGCCCTTCCAGATGGGATCTCCTGTATGAGTTCAGAAACCAGTGCCTTGGCTGTTGTTACTGTGGAGCTGGGCAGGCAAATCTTTCTCCCCAGCCCTGGGCAAATTACCTTTGAAACTGAAATCAGTCAAAGGAGAAATAAAGTGGGAGAAACACATTTATTGCCTACAAGCAGTCATCTACTTCTGCTCACCCATGTCTCTCACCACTCAGCTGCAAAAAAGGAACCCACCCAACCTCTCTGGTCCAGTATGCCTTGCTCCCCCTTGTAATAACCGATTGATATGGAGATGGAGTACTTCTGTCCACCCCTTGGAAACACCTATTGATATGGAGATGCATTAAGGCCAGGGAGAGATTTCTGGAAATACTGCATTTCTGGAAATACAGCTGTGCAAACGTCCTGAGTGTTGCCTTTCTTTTCACTTTCTTTTACTTGAATTCTGGGGAGTTGGACGTGGGAGGTTGGAGGAAAAGACAAATTCTGAATAAAATGAGACCCTAATCATTCTAATCCCCTTATGTAAACTGGGGGTCAAAGTCAGAAAATCTATGAACTGTTGTCATTGGTGGAAAGGATTTTTGTGCCCTGGACGCCTCTGTACCCATAAAACACTCTTTGGTGGAGTGAGCCATTGCCTTAAAATAAGATAAAAGAAGAGGGGAATTCTTGTTTGCCACCGTTTCTGTCAACTCCATGTAGATGATGGGTTTTCAGGTTTTGTGTGCTTGAGTTTCGCTGCTTCCCTGGTTTGTGTGCTTGGGATCATACTCTATCTGGAGTGACTTTTCCATTAACAGATAGATATTCTGAAACCACAGTTGCTTGTCTTCATCTCTTGATAAGTGATATAAGTAACATATGTTTTTAATATATATATGTATATAGCTGTATCTGACAGATGACGTAGGCTGTAAGATGTTCTTCTGGCCGGCACAGAACTTACTGACCTCCGAGGTGGCTCCTTCTAGGGTTTTCATTTTTTTGTTTGTGCTCTTTCAGTGTTCTTCATCCATGAAGTGCATCATTTTTTTCTGGTTTCCCTCTGTTCTTTTTCTTCATTCTTAAATAGCTTAAATCAGTTACAAGCCACTGTAATTCAGTACTCTGCTTAAGACAAAAAACATCTGTGTTAATTCTGTGTTTTTGTCAGAGGAGGACTATCATCAGGGCAGTAGCTCTCTTATCTAACGGTTTGAGTTTTTAAAAACGCATTCTAGTTGCATTCATCTTTTCAGAATTCTACGTGAATATAGACAAATTCCTATTTGAAATACATTTCGACTATAGGTGTGTAATGCACACTTTTGTGCCACTCTCCCCTCCCCCATGTCTCCGGCTCTGGTGTTGGGGCTGTCCCAGGGCTGAACGTGTCCCAGCGGCCTTCCTCAGCTGACAGATGGGGACCTCCCATAGGGAGATGACCTCACTGAGGTTGCGGTCATACATGCTGCTGAACCAGGTGTTTCATAACTGTTTTCAGTGAGGAAAAATTAACCTGTTTGGATCCAAATAAGAGAGTTCTTTTCAATTGAAGAACAGTTTCTCTGTATCTTTTCTGATGAGAACAGTTCTCTTGCTAGATATAATATCCTAAGATGGGTAATAAAATATGTCCAAGAAACACCTAGTAAAGAGTTTATTGCCCATCAAAATCTCTTGTGAAGACCTAGTCCTGTATTTCGTACTTTTCCACCTTGAGCTTGTTCCAAATTAACTAGAGGGCTTTTGAAGGTACAGACTGCTCCCTACCCCCACGCAGCCCCAGTTTCTGCCTCAGGTTGAGTGAGCCCAGATAGTTTACATTTCTGAGAAGTTCCCAGGCACTGCTGTCCTGGTGAGGCCAGGACACGATCCACTGCCCCAGCCGCCGGGTAGCAGAGGACAGATTGGATGTGAGTGGCACCCAACTGAATCTCCACAAAAGGAGCTGACTTTAGCTGCCCCTCATGACTTGGAGGACTGTGAATTAGAGCCTAACCCTGTGTGGTACACTTGGTCATACGTTGCACAGAAAGGAGCAGAATGGGCTTATCTTCAAAACATTTGATTTTTATTGCTTTTGCTGCATGAAATGTTACCTCCTGTTTGTGGAATGGGATGCATGAAAGGTTGATTTGTGAGCTAAAACCCATAAACAGACCTGCTTATTTAGACATAACCATTAAGAAACAGTGCTCCTTTTATTAGAATTTGTTGATCAGATTACAATTAGACTCTCATTTCTCTACTTCCTATAGCTTGCGTAATTGCTTACCATTTATTTTTAGTAGATCTTGCACTGCTGACTCAAAGTGGTAAGTGATACTGAGCTCTGTGCTCCCCACTCCTGTAGTCTGGCAGGTGACCAGATTCTTAAGATGGGTAAGGTCATTGACCTGGGCACCATGTGCTGTGGCGTGCTAGCAAGAGCATCCTGGGGCAGGCAGGCAACCAGCCACAACGGCCCCTTCTTCCTCCCCACTGAGGGGAGCCATGGCTGGAGCCCCGTTTTGGGGCTCCCTTGAGAAGTGTACCATGCAGTGGCCGACATGTCCCGCTACTTGATAGGCTGTCTCACTGACCTCCCCCTCCCCCATCCCAGGTGAAGGTCTTCAGCACCAGGGTGGGCTGCTGGAGTGCCTGACTTTTGGCTCTGTAACTCATGGCAGGGGGGAAAGCATGTTCACAGCCTGGGGCAGATAAACCTGTGAAACCTAAATCAGTCCAGAGGAAAAGGCCTTTATTTGGAAGCCTGGCTCCATTTGTCCCTTGAGGCTGGGGAGGCCAAAAACCTATCCTGTCCTAGCATTCACTGGCCTCTCCACCGACCCCTTGTAAACACCTGTTGATATGGAGATGGCCTAATTCCAGGTGAGAGATTCTGGAAATATTGCAGTTTTATCCACAGGCCCCTATTCTGGGTCCACCTGGGGAAGAAGAGTAAGTAGGTGGAGCTTGTCTTTGGCAGAACTAAAGGCCTCTGTGCAGGTGGGCCTCTTGCTGCCAGGTGATGTGCACAGGCAGGGTGTGCGTGGGATGTGGGCCCTGTTGCTCTGACCTCTGAGTTGTGCCAGCCCATACCCCACGTGGCCAAGGTCAACGGAAGTTCTTGCCCGCTAGGGTTCACTGGGAATCAGCCAGATCCTAATCCTTGTACATCAAGATATAGATACAGACACAAAGGTAGTTTTCCTGCTGTTGGAACTTGACAAGATTTGGATGATATCACTTGGGGGCTGCCATTCCCAGCTCAGCAGACTTGGGGCTCTGGAAACACCCCTGAGTAGCATAACTGAGGGGGTGCTTGATACCTTGTGAGCCGCCCTGATCCTGTATGGCCTGGGGCTCAGCCTGCTGCACCTTCATTTTTCTCATTTGTTAAATGAAGGGCTTAGAGCAGAAGATCTTTAATCCTTCCTTTAGGATTTAATTTGTAAGAGAATGTTGATTTCATCTGGGGAAGTGATCTAAATTACAGCTACACTGATAAGAAATTGGTCATGTTTCAACCTTCCCACTTAACCTCTTGGACTTTCATTTCTTAGGCCCTCGCTCTGGTGAACCAGCATGAACGTAGGCTCCCGAAATAGTCTGTGATTTTCAGGATGGCTGAGCCATGGGCCTGGCCGCAGCAGCCGAAGTACGGGGGTCCCCTCTCACCATCCTCACCAGCCATCACTTTCCAGCAGTTTGATCCTGGCTTAATGTTCTGGGGATGCCCTCATTCTTTACTTGTATATCTGCGTAGTTTTTTATGTTTGTGTAGCACTCTGGTGGGTTAGTTTTATGCGGCAAACTTCTCAGGAGAAAGGAGCATTTCTCATTGACTCACTTGATGATAGAACAGATCATAGTGACCTCTATAAGTAAGGGATACATGTTTTAATTTGTGTAATTTTAAAATGAGTGCAGCACATTCTCATTGTAGCCTGTGTGCTGGGGGAGTGTCCACGGTTTGATCAGTGTCAAAGTGACACAGCTCTTGATAGTATAGTGTGTTCATATGACACTAAGTGTTTTAATGCTGTTGTATATACAGTGTCTGAATAAATGCTCAAGATTTTATCCAGTGAATTCATTTTTCTTGGATGGGAGTGGGGGAAGTCAGACTATGAAAAAACTTGTTTCGGAAGTACCTTCAGAAGCAAAAGGAGGAACCTAACGTCTTAGCAGTCGATTGTAAAGAGCAAGCTTACGAGTGTCAGAGGTCCTGTAGATCCATCTGCCACTTTCCCAGCCCTCTTCCTGTCCCCAGTCTTGCCTTGACAACTAGAGGCTGATGAGATTTTGAAAACTGGGTTCCCATCGTGGCCTCACTGGGAACAATCTCTGTTACCAGCTTTTGTGTGGAGCTTCCTGGCTTTTAAACACCCTTCAAGCCATCATATTTTTCGATGCCCCTATCTTTCACTGCAAGATGTGATTCTCTGGTTCACAGACACTCATACGGAGTGTGGCCCGAATCCTCACGAACACCCATCATCGGCTTCACTGCCTAC
The DNA here is from genome assembly GCA_032199065.1 of Smutsia gigantea. Lineage (NCBI taxonomy): Eukaryota > Metazoa > Chordata > Mammalia > Pholidota > Manidae > Smutsia > Smutsia gigantea. The sequence continues at coordinate 109,412 of JAVSCE010003449.1, read as the reverse complement.
CAGTCAATGGCGGTCTTGCTTCGTTGGAAATCCTACACTCTCCAGTGGCTTATGTTTGGAGCAAATCCTTTATGTTCATTCATTTCCTCTGTAAGTATTATTGTAAATATTCCAGTAACAACAGTTCCTTAATATTACCAAATATGCAACCAATGTTCATATTTCCCCAACTATCTCAATATTTTTATTTAAAATTTGGTTGTGCAAACCAAGATCCAAGTAAGGCTCATACATTGCAGTTGAATGATGCTGATCTCTCCACCTGCTCTCGAGTGTGCACGCCTTTTCTTTTCCCCACTGCAGATTGATTAGTTGGAGAAACCAGACCTCTTGTCCTTTGGGTTTCCCATAGCTGTGCTTTGCTAGCTGGATCACCATTTAACATGCTCCTGCGAGCTGCTGGCCTGATCTATAGCTGATTCTATTGTGATTTTCTGACAAGCCTATTTCATGGGTTGGTGTCTTGCTTCCATCAGGAGGAGGATGTGTGAGCAGCCTTGAGGGTCCTAGTCGCCATCCATAACTCATCAGGGTTGCAAAATGGTGACTTTCTGATGCTGCTATCCCTGCAGCGTTCAGGTGAGGAGATGGCAGCAGTTACCCTGAGGTACCTTTATATGGGGCCGGAGTGCTTTGATTGGCGGTTTTCAGAATAAGTTAGTTCTGCTTCCCAGAATAAGCCACCCATGAGGTTTTTTGGTTGGTTGCTCTTAGAGAAGTTATGAGCCAATGACTTAAGGTATTTAGAAGCATTGTCATCCGTTGTAGCTGACATCCTAGGTGCAACTCACATGGCCCTGGCTGCCTGCTTTAGCTGCATGATATCCCACAGTTGCCACACTTGCCCAGCGCTTGAGACGTCACCACAGAAGGCAAGGAGCTGTGGGCTGCGGGCTCCTTCCAGCACGCCCCCCCAGGCCTGAATCTTCACATCTCCTCCAAGACTGTGATCCCCTGAGGAAATGGCATTTGGGGACCACATTATAGGAGTTGGGGTCCTCATTGCTCCCGTGCCTGGGCCTTTTCAGTGGACAAAGGTGGTTTTGTTTGGGTTTGTTTTGGTTCATTTTTTAACATAACCTATTATAAAAAAATTCTCCCTGATATTTCTCATTTAAAATTAGAATTACAAGATATTTTCCTTTTTTGATTTTATATTTGTATCTCTTTTATGCATAAAATTTTTGCCCCTAGGAACATTAACATAATTCCTTCTTTGCTTGATTATCCCATTTTATTTATGTACAACAGCATACAAATGTTTAGAATAACTCTACCAATATTTTTACCAACAATGTGAGTCCTGAAACAGCTGATGGTGTTTTTGTGCATAGGGTTTATCCCACTGGGGAAACTGTGTTTCAGTCTCTCAGAATGATTCCTCTCCGTATTTATGCCACCAGCTCGATTTATGATTTGGTTGATTTGTTTCCATCCTGCTTTTGATTTTTAGGACTTCAAAAAAAAGAATATTAGTTTATAATTATGTAAACCATTTATCTCATTCAAGAGAGGAAAGAAGTGTAGCCAGAGAAGTCTGATTTTGTATTTCTGTCCCTACCCATCGCTTTTCTTAAAAGGATTATTTTTTCTTCTTCCCCCTTTTGTTTATTGCTTTTAAAGGCAAGCACATATATTCATAGTTATATATTTGTTTTTAATATTTTTCATTTTCTCAAATAAACAATAACATACTTTAAATATGTTTCCCAAACTGGAGTTTAAAGGTTGTCTTCTAATTATATAGCAAATTGTAACTGTAGTTGATAATGACATTGAGTTCAACTGAATGTGCCTGTTTATTCAGTTATTTTGGAAGGAGTAATTATAGCAACTTCCACCTAACTATTTTAATCATATTCCATAATAGTTACAAAATACATGAATATCCCTGTCTAATTTTTGGTGTTAGAATAAAAAGCAGTCTATTTCATTTACATTCAGTGATTCTAAACCGGGGTGATTTCATCCCCTGGGGGACATTTGACAAGGACTGTCTTTTATGTCTGGAAGATGTCGGATTGCCACAGCTTGAGGGAGGGTAAAGGCCGCGGCTAACCAGCCCACAAGGCATGGGATAGCCCTGCCACAAAGAATTACCTGGCCCCAAAGTCAGTATGCTGCTAGTGAGAAACCCTCTCAGCTTCCACTAGGCATTTCACAGCTTGGCACACCTCCTTCTTCCTTCCCCTCCCTTTTCTCTTTCTACTTTTTCAGTAAAACTAGATATTTACATGTAGGAGTTTAGGAAGACGGAAGTGATTTGAGGTGAAAGACGTGAGAGTGTCAGTGATGCGCGCTTCCCCAGTCATTCATCGCGTGGAAGCTGTGTTCTGACTTCCTCTGTACATATCATATGTGTGACCAGGGAGCTTTGGGGAAGCATATTCTGCTTTATTACAGGTCTCAGGAGAGCGGGATTTCTTGTTAGCTGCATGCACATGGAACATCAGCCGGATGGTTTAAAGTGATTGAACTTGAAATTTTGATGTGCTGGCTGCATTCTGGGCACTGTGGCTTCAAGGCTGATCTTGACATAGTATCTGTTTATGAAGGGTTATCATTCAAAGGCACATGTGAGTGTAGGTGACCAGTGGGGAGGTTGGCAGCTTTGCTGCTCTGATGAAGCTATTTTGTCATTGATGACATCCAGGATAACTCTGGTGATTGTGTAAATTTTTTTTGTCTCTGTACTTTCCATGTCTCCCTTATGAAATATTCAATTTCAACTATAAAGAGGAGTGAATAAGTAAGTCTCATGGTGTTCGTGTGACACGGATGAAAGGCGGCATGCTCCCCTTTTCACCTAGGGGTCCCTGAGCGGCGTCGGCAGTGAGCTTAGTGGCACTTAGTCATGTGCAGAGAGGGTGTGGGAAGTGGATGGTTCATGCGGACAGCGGCTGGTCCTGTGGGGGCTTGTCGTCTTGAGGTTGGAGTTGCCCCTTTTGCCTTCGGTGATGAAGCCGAGTATCCAGTAGTTGTGTCCTTCCGAAAGTGCCTAACATCACTGCTCTTCCTCCTTTTTTTCCCTCTTGTACTTGCTCACTTTTCTCTCAGGTAAATTAAATGAATTGGAAAAAACCGATCAGCATTTCTCCTTGAAAAGCAATACAGTTTGATTCCGTGGAAAGGAAATGTATGATTAGAACAGTTACAGATGTTAGCGATGACAGTTGACTGGTTTTTCAGTCCTGTTAGGAGTTGGTTTTACGGGATAAAATTTTATTGGTAACATTTTACATGTGAGCTTCAGCCCTCCTCATTTGTGGTTGGTTTGAAGCCATAGTGGGGTGCAGTGTGTTACAGGGTTAGGAGGGCCATCTCTCAGAAATAGGTGTTGCCTCCCCCTAAGACATAAAAATTTCGTATCTTTCATCTTACACCACAGCCTTTTTTTTTTCAGTGTCTGCCCCTGCCTCCCCAAGGAAAAGGTTGGCATTGATTTATAAGCCTTTTTCTTTTGCCAAATTCAGAAACTTTGAAAATCTCACCCCTGTTTCAGCCTTTATACGAGTTATTTTTGGGAGAACCTTTAAATATTGACAGGTTCTGAACCCTTGGTTAGTTTTGTTTTTGCCCTGCACAGGAGTGAAGGAGCCTGTGCTCTATCTGGGTGGCAAGTGTGGAAGTCAGGGCTCTAGGCCACAGAGGGACCTGCAGGCTCTCCCAGGTTGTGTAGTGCAGAGGCAGACGTTGTTCCCAGGTCTTCATGGAACCAAATGGGTATTCCCATGCAGGGAGCCAGCCGTCTCTGTGGTAAGTGGGAGGGGCGTTCCTAAATACACCTGGGAGGGAAATCCAGGCCAGGACAGTGTCTAGGGCCTCAGGGTTGATGGGAAGTGACGTGGGTCCTCGCCTGTTGAGGTTCTTGTCAGGCCCAATAGAGGGGTACAGTAACAGTGAAGGCAGAAGTCACGGGATTTGTAGCGACTCCCAGCTGAGATGGGATTCATTATGATTCTCCCATAGTTAGGCCCTGGAGCAGATGCCAAGTCTTTTGTAACTGTAATCAGTAAAACAAAGCTTTAAATTGTGGAATCCTATCAGCTTCTGCCTTCCCATAGAAACAGGATGCTTCTAGAAAAGAAAACCAGTTTGTAATTTGACACTGAAGAACTGTCAGTAATTTGGTGTGGACTCATTAATTTATGTTTTCATAACTTCGTAAAGCTCCTGGCACTAACCACACATTTTTCAGCAGTTTAATCATCTTAAGTAAGGTCTGACTGTAGGATGACTAGCTGTGTTAATCTGGTACAGTTGTTTTCCTAAGAGAACAAAATTATACTTACAATTTCATTAATTTACAATTGTGATCCATCTATTTCAGAGCCGATGTTAAATTGTCTTCTACCTCCAGGAGATGTGTTTCTGAACAAAAATGTGTAGGATTAAATATTCTGTGCAAGGAGTAGGAATTAAGGTTAGCCTGTTGTAAGATTTGCTTTCTTCTGTTTATGTTGAAAAAAAATTTATGTGAAAGAGTAATGCATAGTTTTAAAAAACAAAGGGCAGCTGAAACCCAACATCAAGGGAAGCATTCCTCCTATCCCAGGCTCCCTGATGGGCTCACCAGAGGCAAGCGTCCTGGTTACTTGTGTGTACGTCCAGAATGTTCTGGAAATACCCACATACTAGGTCAGTAGAGTCATTTGGTTTTCTTCCCTTTTTCTTATACTGTTAAGTGATCTCTCTATTGCTTATTTTTAAAAATAAGTACTGCCATTGAATTACACACTTTGGTGAATTTTTATGGCATGTGAATTATATCTAAATTTAGTAAAATGTAGCCTTAGAGTTTGCATACTGATTTAAGGAGAAGAAATGAAAGGTGAAATGCTTCCATTTTATATCGTCAGATAAGAATAGTGAAGTTTCCCAAGTATCTGTGTAGCTTGGATTAAAAACATATTTTTATGGCTTATTGGGATGGAGAAGCTGATAATTACCTTCATATGCATAAGGAATCTCACCATAATGAAGATAGATGGCAGGTGTATACTTGGCAGCTTAACCAGGCAACAAAGCAGTAGTTAAGTTTCTTCACAGGTAAGTACATTTCAGAGAAAACGGAAAGTGTTCTTATTTTTTGAGTTAACGGTGTATTTTTGAAATCTTCCCCGTCTAGAACTTCAGACACGTTCTTCTTGTCTTAGGAGTGAGTAAGTACTCCAGTTAAATGTAATTGATTTAACTGTCTAAGTGTGGGTGCACACAGTTCATCTGTTCCCATTTGGCTGTGCCCCACCTCATGGCTCTGCAGAGCTGTGTGTGTGTGATTTTGTGCCTGTATCACCCATAGGAGGGCGCCTGCTTCCCCGCAGCCTCACCAGTGTGCCCTGTTAGCACATTAACGTTTAAACAATTTTTTTAAACTTTCACTTTTGAAATAAAATTTGGCTTATGAAAAGTTGCAAAAATAGTACAAAGAATTCTTGTATAACTTCATCCAAATGTTAGCATCTCAAATAGCCACAGTACAGCTACCAGAACGGGAGGTTAACATGGACCCCATCTCTGAGCTCAGTCTGATGGGTGTTTGGTGATATCTTAGTGTGACTTTCAGGTTTATTTATTTTATAGAAAGTGAATCTTTTCATATGTTTGAAAGAGACTTGGGGTGCCAGAAGGTTGGAGTTGGCAAATGTTCTAATTTTCTAAATGGGGGAAAAGGCAGAATCAGGAAAGAAACAGATTACTAAATGGAAATCGAAGCTGGGAGCATCCAGCCTGCCTACATCTTTTCTCCCGGATCTCAGCAGTGTGTCTGCATAAAGGCAGACACACTTGGGAATGTGTCCCTTAAGTCTTGCCGTGAGCCCCCTTCTGATTGTCATCACTTTAGAAGTTCTTGCCATTGTCTCCTTGTCTCCTGTGGGGCTCTCCTCCCCCCACCCATGGACCAGCTCACCTGACTGCAGTGGACATCCCTGTCTGCCTCCGTGTGTCACAAACTGAGGTGACAGGTGATGCTCTATGCATAGCATCCTAAATCCCGCCCTTTGGGCTCTTACCATACACTTGTTTGTCTGCTTTGTGAGGGCAAAGCATGTATCTGTCTTCTATTCTGTGCCTTGCACCCAGTGTACTTGCAGGAGCTCAAAAGAGATTGTTGGATGACTTAACCTGCTGTCTGTCTGGAAGACAGAACGGTATTTGGACGGTGAGACCTAGGACAGCTTATCATTTTTATAGTGAGGAAGGTTTTGCTTGGAGAAGGGGTCCTAAAAGACATTGTAGTTCCTCTAACTATTGGAAGTATAGTCTCAGGAAAGCAAGATTAGACCTACTTTCTATTCCAGGATACATTATTTTTTTTATCTGAAACTATTAATGGTAATATGTATTATAATATACACATATTGTCTCCTTAGAATTTTTAAGTTCCAAGGCAGATATTAGCAGATATTTTGGATAGCACACATCTGTTTCAGAAGTTACCTAGCAAACTTGAGCTTTTTTTTTATACGTGGGTTTTCCTGTAGCAAATGAGGCACTGCTGCTGTGTGACCTCCTCTCTGCTTTTGGCCCCTCCCTAGACTGAGTTCCCTAAGGACAGTGTCTGTGCTGCACCTGACGTATGTAGTGCTTGCCCATAGCTGTGCAAACACTGTCACTGAGTGTGACTTTCATCCTACTTGTGAGTGAGTGATACTGTCTCCACAGAAACCTAGTTTCTGAAGCTAAGTAGCAGCCACAGCATCATGTAGCTGGTAAGATGGAGATCTGGGATCTGTGTCCGGTTTAAAACAGATCCATCATGTGCATAGGCTGGCCACTCTCATTTTCTGTGTTAGTTTTCTTCAGGCAACCCTTGTATGTATTGAGGGTTCAGAGGATAAGAGTTCTTGAATTTTCTCTTATTTTCTTTACAGTAGTGGTTCTTAACCAGGGGCTGGCATCATAACTACCTAGGAGCTTTATACCAACTGCAGATTGTTTGATTCAGTAGGTCTCAGGTGGGATCTTTTTGGAATAAATAGGCAGGCCAGTCCCTTTTCCATATCTAGAAAGCAGGGTTAGAACACTCATGAATTCAGCTGCTGTGCTCTGTATTGCCAAGTTGCAAATCTGAGTAATGGGTTGCAAAGGGAAGAAGAAATTTAACTCGTCAGCTGGGTCTGTCCTGTCCCTCAGTGTCTCAAGGATTTGGCTTTGCTTGCATATTTTATGGGGCAGATTACATGCACAGGCAGTTGTGAAGTTTCAGGATGTACTCCATAAGGGGTTGTTGAATTCAGAGAATGCTTGAAATCTCTTGACTCTGTTTCCTTTGAGCACAAAATTGCATTGTGGAGCTGAAGTTTATCATTTAATGACGTGTAAATGAATGATGGTTCAGAGCTTTTCTTTGATGCTGACACTGGATGAGGATTGTCTGAGAAGACCTGGCTGGACAAGGAAATGGGTCTGACTTTCTGCCAGATGATATTGAAATATTTTTTCTTTGTGCCCAATTAAAGAGGCTGGGCATGTAGATTTTCCTGCTCTTGTCTGGTTTCAGCTTTGGAAGTGCTTACACAGCTAATCTGTCATTTATGATTATTTCCACTTCGAGCTCAGCAGGAGGCTCTTTGGGGATATTCAGACAGAAATGCCTTAATTGGATTTCCTCCCACACACAGCATTTGAATGGTTTTATGGATGGCATTAATTGGGCAGCTGCCATAGGAAGTCATAGATAGGTATTTTTGAGCTTTAGAATTTCAAAGTACTCTTTGATTTAGTACCTCTCATTGGCTTATTGCTTATTTAATCAATGAAATGCTCAAGAAAAAGCTAATTTATAGTAGTAAAGTTAAGAAATGTCCTTCCTAAGTGGAGCCATCATTCAGTTTTGGTGTAGTTACATCATCACCTGTATTGAACTGGCTCGGGCACAGTGTAAGGAATTGAATAAAGCATTTTGGGGTCTCTCGGATTGAAATTTGGAAGCAGAGGATTCTGGGTCCTATGGCACAGTGCCGCAGGGTGTTGGACAATTGCAGCAGATATTACAGACATCATTAAGGAAGTTTATTGGATAATAAATGTCTGATAAGAATCATTTTATGGACAGCCTGCCATGTGGCCAAGCCATATGGACACCAACACACGGAGGTCCCTTCCCAGAGGCTCTTCCTGTCTAAGTAGCCTTTAAATGGAGAATTTATGATTATGAAGGAGTGATTTCTACAGGAATTTCATGATAATAAAAGAGACATGCTGTGGGATGTCCTGGAGGAGAGAACATTGGAGTTCATAGCTGAGTGGTGAGTTGGATTTGGCTGGACAGTGGTGTCGGGAAGCTGGAGGGGTAAGAAAGTTCCCCATGCGGAGGAAGAAGTAACAAGGCACAGAGGTGTGAAAGGATCTGGTGTTTGGGAAACGTGTGGGTGAACACACTTTGACCATTTTAGGCATACTCAAAAGCAATTTAAAACAGTGATATTACATTTTCTGTTTGATTGGAACAATCATAAATTTGTTCTAAGTTTTTTACTATTAGCTTTTTTATGGGAAAAGTTGATTTACTCAACTTTTCATTCTGTATATTTTGGAATACATTTATGGGGCACTACAATATCTATGTGAGCATCACCCCTACTCAAAAATGGGGGAAATCAAGATGATTCAGTACCCATCAGAAGTGAAATAGGATGATAGGCAGTGAGGGTTTGTTTTTTTTTCCGAGTTTCTGGAAGCAAGTCCATTTTGTAGGAGGCTTCTCAGTTACCAGTAATTTACAAAATTAAAACAAACAGCCTACTAACCTTCCCACAGAGTCTTTCTCAACCTTTTGCTCCAGAGCTTAATTGTTCTCTACACTCCCAGGGACTTCACAGATGCCAAAGGTCATTGGCTCTTCCCCATTTTTTTAACCCATTACCTTCCTCTAATTGCTGTAAAAATTGCACCCCCCACCCTCACTTCCAAAGTCCTGTTCGGGTTTCTTAAAAGGCCATTGATGTGATCTAGAGCAAAGGTCTGAGGAACTCGTCACATCCCTGAAATATTAAAATCTGCATCTGTTCCTGGAGCCCCTCACCTGGTGATGTAGCGGTCCGGTCTTGAGTCGATCAGGACCCAGGTGCTCACTGAACGGCTCTCTCTGGATGTTTCTGTCTTGTGATGCCCATACGTGTCAACTCCAGGCTAAGCAGGTTTGGTGTTTTTCCTTCTAAAATTAGTGCGTGACTCTAGGGTGTTATATTTGAAGGACAGGGGAAATAAAAATTTTGATGTTTCTGATTTGATTATATAAAACGTGTTCTTTGTAGGGCAAAAACTTGTTTTATGTCATACAGGTGATATCCATATAGAGTTTGACTTCAGTGTCAAATGTTTTCAACAGGACAGTTTGGGGGCGGGAAATGCTGCCTTCCTTGGGCTGTGTGACAGTGTCCATCCGTGCAACCTGCCACCTTAAGTCCCTGCTCAGCGCTCATCCGCCCCACAAGACAGCTATTTTTTAAAACCATTTTCTTAAAAAGCAGAAGAATATTCTTAACTAACATTCATTGCTTAGATTATTTTATAACTTTTAGCTGTAAATTTTATGTGTCTTTTCCAGGTGAGTGGCACTTTTTCTTACTTTGGGAAGGACAAGCCATGCCCTTGGCCCTGGGGAGATATTTCTTGAAAATGGGAGCAGTGGAAAGGGAGGAGGAGGAGGAGGAGAACAGCCACATCAGTGCTTCCAGTTTGTTCTGTCATTTACTAAGTCATCGATTGATTGGTTACTTCCCAGTCCAAGCCCATGCTCAGTCCTCGGTCCCTGGTGTTGAAAGTCTTCTCCCATCTCTTGGGTCCCTTAGCGCCAACTTTTCATTTCCTGAAAATGCCAGGGTTGGTGGAACATGTAAAATGAATCTACAGCGTATAGAATGCCGGGATTCTGCAGGACAAGTGTCCCAGTTTCTTTAACAAATTATCATTAAAATAGATTTAAAGTGACATAAGAGGCATACAAGAAATTGTAATTTGTGGATGTTATTTGGATCCCAATTAAAATAAATCAGCTATAAAAAGACACTTAGGAGGAAATTGGGAAAATTGAAACACTAGATGTGAGATTTAATTAAGGAATTAATAATTATCTTATGTGTATTAATGGAGTTGTGCTTATCTGTTGATATACGCTGAAGTGTTGTACAGATAAAATTTTGTATGGGATTTGCATGAAAATCATATAGTGAGGGCTGGGAGCAGGGCTTGGCTGTAGTTCCATAATTGCTGAGGCTGGGTATTAAGGTGCCTGGGGAAGTATATGGTCTGTGCTTTTCCATGTGGTTAGACATCTCCATTAAAATGCAAAATATGATGCTTCTGTTCACTAGGATGAATATCGCAGTAGGGCTTTGCACAGAGGAGAGAAGGCAAGACTTTGTGGGTAGGGGAATCAGGACCATGTTCAGAGGTGGCAATATTTAAACTATATTTTAGAAAAAGAATACGTATGTGAAAACTGGTGAATCTGTTCCTTTTGTGCCCAGGAGAAAGGAAACTGGGAGGTGCATGGTGAGCTGTCTTGTGGGCTGGTGGCTGGTTCCTGCTGTTCCTTCCTTCCTGCGTTCTTTTAGGGCACCAGCAAGTCCTCTGGTACGTGCTGTGTGTGGTGGGGGAATGCACGGGTGGGCTTTCTGGCAAGGACATGGTGTGGCAGTTTGCCAGGGCTGTTGTGACCGTGCACCACACATAGGCAGCTTGGACGACAGAATGTATTATTTCCTCTCAGCTCTGCAGGCTGAAAGCTCAAGATCAGGGGCTTGCAGGACTGATTTCCCCTGAGGCCTGTCTCCCTGCATGCAGGGCACCCCTTGCTACCTCTTCATGTGCTGACCCGTGGCTCTTCCCTGTCCCTAGTATTGCTTCCTCTTCTTAAAAGGACACCAGTCGTTACATAAGCAGCCACTCCTTTAACTTAACCTCACTGAAGATCCTGTCTCCAAATTCTATTACTTTCTGAAGTACCAGGGGTTGTGACTTTGATATAGGAATTTGGGGGGGACACAGTTCAAACCCAGAATGATGTTAACTGACCCTTGAGGCTTCCTGGCACTCTTACCAACGAGGGAATTTGAGTGGCCTCTGGAGAGACAGTAGGACTGAGCCTGGGGAGAGGAGGGGAGGGGAGGCTGCAGAGTGACGGGGCGTCCCGAAGAGGGGCAAGACAGTGGGCTTTCTAGATGCGAGGACTTCTTCAGTATGGAGACTAAATGGAGGACTGCAGGGAATGTGTGTGTGTGTGAGTGTGACACAGAGAAAGAGAAAGAGAGGTGTGGAGAGAGAGGGGTAGGGAAGAGGAGACAGAGGCAGGATTTGCTCACCCCTACCCCGTTTCTTGGCCTTGGACTTTCTTGCAGTTCCCTCATTCTTTCAGTCCTTCATCCCTAAAAGGTAAGGGACATGAACTTCAGCAAAATAATCAAAATAATGCTTACACATATTCATAGTCAGAAGAGAACCTGTGGATCAGCTAGTAAGCCTGTATTATCTCAGATGAGAATTCAGAGGGTGTGTGTGTCTGTGTCTTCCTTTTTCAAAGATGTGTTTCATTCAGTAGTGTGTCTTAGTATTTAAAGTTTATTTTTGTCAGTATGGTTTTTACTGGTGTTGTAAGTACCTGGACAACAGTGAATTCCTATGGATGCTTAATAAAGAATACTGGTGATCTTTTAGAAATGTTAAGTGTAGTTAGATCATCTAGTTAAGGCACTGAGATGTAGAGCAAGGCTTTTATGTCGATTCTGAAAACTGATTTTGGCTGGTGGAAAGCCCTTACGACGTTGGACCTTTTGGAGAGTGGAGAACTGTTACATATTAAGAGGCTAGCATCCAATATCTGAACAAAAATCTTTGCAAACTATTGGCAATGTTGTTACTCATCAAATTGCTATCTATAAGCAGACTGTAAAATTGAAATATGTCTTAAGATTTGCCTTCTGAATTCTTTGTTGTGGTATTTAAAATAAGCATTAATAATAAGTGGTATGACATCATCAATTTTTGATACTTCTCAAGTCCATTCCCATATGCCTCAGAGCTACTGCAGTTGGAGTTGAAGGACCACTTGTGGATGCACTGAGCCGAAGTGGGCCCAGAACCATGGAGGGCATTTGGAGGCTGAGCCAGGTGTGGAACCCTGTTGTAACCTTTTCTGGTCTCATTGTATATGGGTGACCCACTGTTTGCCGTTTTGTGCTTTTCTCAGTCCTGGAATACTTGAATGTTAAATAATGCTCATTATTTCAGAACATAGATCCCTCAGAGCTTAAATTCTGACCAGTTACCATCCTCCCCAAACACCTGCCTCAGCCACATGTCATGTCTCTTTGAGGCTGTTCAGGGAGTTAGAAATTAGTCCTTTTTTTCAATTTTCCATTTTCATTAATCAACTTATATTCAACAGATACAGTCAACTGCTAAGCAGCATTATCATTTAGAGCTAATATAATTCCAGCCCAAAGCAAAAAGACTTGATATTTGTCCTACTCAGGACCTCTTTATCTTGAGTCAAAATCCTAATTTCAGTGAGAATTTGTGAGATTTGGGAAATCAGCTGTGGACTTGCGTACACACTGAGCTCCGGTGGGGAATATGATAAAAGGTGGTTGAGGTCATCTTGGAAGCCTTTTGAGTGTGAAATCGATCAGCATTTCTGAGCTGCTCAGTGTCAGCCCGTGGGGGGAAGGACCAGGTTTGCAGGTCAGCCTGACCGTGCAAGGAGTTACTATGTGGTTTTATTAAGTGTCTGAAACCAGCACTTTCCCCCTTGAATAGTTTCCCACCCAATAGTTCCATGGGAGTGGAACATAGCGAGCCCTACCAGAAGTCAGCAAGAGTGCCGTCCCCATGCTTCCCTGGCCCGGCTGGACCCTCCCAGCTCCTGGTGCACTGGTTGTCCCCTAGGCCATTGAGGTGCCTGCTGGTCTGGGGAGAGGCGGGGAGGAGTGAAGGGCAGGACAGGCTTCTGGCATTTGCGAGCCTGAAGCCTGGAATAGTCACGTGGGGTTTTCTTTTCTTTTTCTTTTAAATAAAAGAAAAAAGACAATTGCCTTTAGCTCTGTCTACAGATTGGTGTGTTTATGTAAGATTTGGTTGTGGTGGCCTGCATGCAGTCTTTAGGTTGTGCACATTTAACCCGGGCAGATAATGTTATTGAATAATTCCTTTTTTCTTCGTGAACATCTAAGAAAAACAGTAGCTTTTATAATCAAGGTGTTGTCTGTTTGTGGGCCTGCTGCTTTGACACAGCGTAACACTGTCCCTACTTGGTTGCAGAGGCCAGAGCCCCCTGGCATAGCAGGTACTCTGGACAGATGGCAGTGGCCGCTGATCTTTGCCTGAGTTCCAAGGTTCTCGCCTGCTGGCAGTGGTCTTTTTGAGGAGAAAGCATGGCAGGGCTTTGAGACCAGACAGGCGTGGGTTTGCAGGCTGGCTGTGGGACAGCTGGTGGCTTGGCTCCTGAGCTGATGGATGAGATTCCCCTCCAGGGTGCAGTGCAGGTTGCTGAGGCCACAGTGCAGGGGGCACCAGTGTGCCTGGCCCACTGGGACCAGAACAGGCTCTCCTGTCCCTGCTGTCACTGGTACTATGAACTGGGGAAAAGAGCTGGTATTCCCTGAGCACTCAGAAATGAGCCTTTGGGAATTAAGTCTTCCAGCACATCAGTCAACTCTGAAGCAGGGAGAGCAGTGGTGTCCAGCCCTACCGTGCCTAAGAGGCCCACCACTGTGGGCCCTTTGCAGGGGGCACACACCTGCTTCTTAGCCTGTAAGATTCTGCTGGAACAGAAGCACCTAAGTGATGGACATGAGCGTGGACCTGCATGTCACACTGAGGCTTGGAGGAAACAGCCCAGGGCTACCCACAGGGCATGGTACCTGGTGCCATGGCAGGCAGCTCTGGGAATGTTCTGGACCAGGACGGCTCGTGAGGGGGCACCTTGGTGGCAGGCGCTGGTGTGGCAGGCACTGCAGCTGGGCCTGCCTGCCCAGGTGTTGAGGGACGCAGGCCCAGAGTCTCACAGTTAAAGTAGGTGCTGTAGCCAGATGCCCCCTGGAGACAGGGGAAAGCCCCAGGCTGTGGCCCCGGTATGCCAGAATGTAGTTGAGAAAAAGAAAAGTGTTACAGAGAATTCACATTATCCCTTGGGTTTTGCAGTGGTAAAACTGTATTATTGGGCATCCAAATTAATGTGGAGAAATGTGGTATCTGGTAATTTGGCTTTAATGTTCATTCCTTTCTCTTCCTCCCTCCGCCTTTCATTTCCAAAGGGATGTGCGCATGGTGCATGGTTCCATGTAGCCCCCTGCCTGAAGCGGGCAGCACAGAGCATCCTTGAGCGAGCTCATGGGCCTGGCTGTGACCCAGCTGACCTTGTGCCTGTGGCATCTGCAGCCTGAGGCGGCTTGCTGTGTGTGCTTTCCTGGTGGGCTTAGGTCACAGGTTGTAACGAAGACCTGATTTGAAATGCGTGTCATTAACAGAGGTTTTGGCTAAGTTAGTAATCCATGTTAAACATAAGCAGTGGGCAGACTTCATCCAAACCCAAAAAAAGAGGTTTGGATCACTATGTTTATTCCTGTTTAGGTGCATGCTTAATGCACTAGCAGTTTGCCACTGAAATGCTTTTCTCAAGGAAAACATTCCAGCCTCCAGTTTTCACACTAGAGTCCCAGGTGGCCACAGGCACCTTTAAGGGAACTGAGAGCCATGTCGTCCATTGCCCTGGGTTTCGGGCTGTAAGTGAGTTGCCGTGGCATTATTAGGTCTGCTCTTGGGGTCATAGCCTGTGCTCCGAACTCGAGAGCCTCATAAGGAGAGGAAGTTCACTCACGTGAGAATGTGGATCCTTGTAGCTCTCCTGGAAGGTTATGGTGAGGAGTATAGAAGACTGCTGGTGAGAGCACACTGCCTGCAGAGGGAGGCCTTTGTTTGCATAACCCAAATAGCCAAGGCGAGGGAGATCTGCCTTCACGTAAACTCACTCTTCAGTTCAAAACTTAAAGGTACAGCTTACATGTAGGAGAACCCTATAAGACAAATGTGGAGGTGGTAGCATTTGCGGGCATGACTGGGGGTTGGTGACACTCCTCAGTAAGCGGCCTGTGTAAGGCCAGCACTAAGAAGTAAAAGTCTGTGGTCAGGGCCTGAATCCAGATAGCAGAACTCCGTTTCCAGAGACCCTGCCATTTTGCTGTAAAGACTGAGCAGAGAGCAGGTGTCCTTGCCCTGGCAAACAGCTAATACCTTGTCCAAATCCAACGTTCCTGTCGTGTTTGGTCATTGCCCTTTCCTTGCAGGAAGTCATACAGTAAAAACAAAAAATCTTACAGCCCTTAAAATAATGCTGGGGAATGCATAAAAAGGAATTCGTTTTTTATCAAACATTTAGGGAAGACTAGTACTACTCATCCTCCTTAAAGTATTCCAAGGAGTAGAAGAGGGAATACTTCCAAACTCATTCTATGAGGCCAGCATCACTCTAATACCAAAACCGGACAAAGACACCACAAAAAAAGAAAAAAGATCAATATCCCTGATGAACATAGATGCAAAAATACTCAACAAAATATTAGCAAAGCAAATTCAAAAATACATCAAGAGGATCATACACCATGATCAAGTAGGATTTATTCCAGGCATGCAAGGATGGTGCAACATTCGAAAAATCCATCAACATCATCCACCACATCAACAAAGAGGACAAAAACCACATGATCATCTCCATAGATATGGAAAAAGCATTTGTCAAAATTCAACATCCATTCATGATAAAAACTCTCAACAAAATGGGTATAGAGGGCAAGTACCTCAACATAATAAAGGCCATATATGACAAACCCACAGCAAACATCATACTTAATAGCGAGAAGCTGAAAGCTTTTCCTTAACAATCGGGAACAAGACAAGGATGCCCACTCTCCCCACTTCTATTCAACATAGTACTGGAGGTCCTAGCCACAGCACTCAGACAACACAAAAAAATAAAAGGCATCCAGATTGGCAAGGAAGAATTTAACTGTCCCTGTTTGCAGATGACACAATATTATACATAAAAAACCCTAAAGAATCCACTCCAAAAACTACTAGATCTAATATCTAAATTCAGCAAAGTTGCGGGATACAAAATTAATATGCAGAAATTTGTGGCATTCCTATACACTAACCATGAACTAGCAGAGTGAGAAATCAGGAAAACAATTCCATTCACAGGTGCATCAAAAAGGATAAAATACCTAGGAATAAACCTAACCCAGGAAGTGAAAGACCTATACTCTGAAAACTACAAGACACTTATGAGAGAAATTAAAGAAGATACCAATAAATGAAAACACATCCCGTGTTCATGGATAGGAAGAATTAATAATTGTCAAAATGGCCATCCTGCCTAAAACAACCTACAGATTCAGTGCAATTCCTATCAAAATACCAACAGCATTTTTCAACGAACTAGAGAAAATAGTTCTAAAATTCATATGGAATCAAAATGACCCCGAATATCCAAAGCAATCCTGAGAAGGAAGAATAAAGCTGGGGGAATTATGCTTCCCAACTTCAAGCTTTACTACAAAGCCACAGTACTCAAGACAATTTGGTACTGGCCCAAGAACAGACCCATAGACCAGTGGAACAGACTAGAGAGCCCTGATATAAACCCAACCATATATGGGCACTTAATATATGATAAAGGAGCCATGGACATACAATGGGGAAATGACATCCTCTTCAACAGCTGGTGTTGGCAAAACTGGACCGCTACATGCAAGAGAATGAAACTGGATTATTGTTTAACCCCATACACAAAAGAACACTCGAAATGGATCAAGGACCTGAATGTAAGTCATGAAACCATAAAACTCTTAGAAGACAACATAGGCAAAAATCTCCTGAATATAAGCATGAGTGACTTCTTCCTGAACGCATCTCCTCGAGCAAGGGAAACAAAAGCAAAAATGAACTCATGGGACTACATCAAACTAAAAAGTTTCTGTATGGCAAAGGATGTTTGAGAGACATGTGGGAGAACATGTTTGTAAGTGACATATCTGACAGGGGGTTACCATCCAGAATATATAAAGAACTTACATGCCTCAACACCCAAAAAGCAAATAACCCAATTAAAAAATGGGCAGAGGATATGAAGAGACAGTTCTCCAAAGAAGAAGTTCAGATGGCCAACAGACACATGAAAAGATGCTCCACATCACTAATCATCAGGGAAATGCAAATTAAAACCACAATGAGATATCACCTCACACCAGTTAGGATGGCCAGCATCCAAAAGACTAAGAACAACAAGTGCTGGCGAGGATGCGGAGAAAGGGGAACCCTCCTACACTGCTGGTGGGAATGTAAGCTAGTTCAACCATTGTGGAAAGCAATATGGAGTTTCCTCAAAAAACTAAAAATAGAAATACCATTTGACCCAGGCATCTCACTCCTTGGAATTTACCCAAAGAATACAACTTCTCAGATTCAAAAAGACATATGCACCCCTATGTTTTTTGCAGCACTTTTTACAATAGCCAAGAAATGGTAGCAACCTAAGTGTCTATCAGTAGATGAATGAATAAAGAAGAGGTGGTACATATACACAATGGAATATTATTCAGCCATAAGAAGGAAACAAATCCTGCCATTTGCAACAACATGGATGGAGCTGGAGGATATTATGCTCAGTGAAATAAGCCAGGCAGAGAAAGACAAATGCCAAATGATTTCCCTCAGTTGTGGAGTATAACAACAAAGCAAAACTGAAGGAACAAAATAGCAGCAGACTCAGAGACTCCAAGAAGGAACTAGTGGTTACCAAAGGGGAGGGGTGTGGGAGGGCGAGTGGCGAGGGTGGGAGAAGGAGATTGTGGGGTATTATGTTTAGTACACATGCTGTGGGGGATCATGGGGAAAACAGTGTAGCACAGAAAAGGCGAACAGTGAATCTGTGTCATCTTACTGCACTGATGGACAGTGACTGCATTGGGGTTTGGATGGGGACTTGGTAATATGGGTAAATGTAGTAACCACATTGTTTTTTCATGTGAACCCTTCATAAGAGTTTATATTAATAATACCTTAATAAAAAATATATATATATATATAAAGGAATTCGTTTTTTTATCAAAATTTATGGACTTAATGTTATAACATTTTTATGATTACCTTTATTGAATTATCTTTCTCTGTTTGACTAAAATAAAACTGGATTTTACTATGAGGTTTTTAATATTTTGGGTCATAATCATGCCAGGGATGAGTTAATAGATCTTGTCTGACTGAACTGTCAGGACAGATTCCCTTTGGGTTTGAAATGTAATTAAAAATGTCAGTGAACTCACTCGGAGATCCACTGAGCTTCAGGGTTCCTTCAGAAACATTAGGCAAGGACTGAAAATAGTTCTCATGTGTAGTGACATGAAGGAACAGTACAGAGAGGCCTACAAGTCACCTCTGTGGGGCTTCCCTTGTCTAAATTTCCTGTAGTTTTGGGATGTTATTACCAGTTTCCTGCCAGGATGTTTTTAGCACAAGACTATGTGTAGATCTGGTAGGTGGCATTTCTCAAAAATGGCCAGTGCCAGAGAGGAAGCCTCTCCACATAATATCCATGCCCTTTGCAGCCCTCCTCCCTCATTAGGCTCGCACACTGCTTCCTGTCCACTAGGCAGCCTCCCTTTTATTTTGGCAGGCTTTGAAGGGGGCTGGGGGTGGTGCAGAGGCGGCTGGAACAGACTTGGGAGGTTGAGTCCCTCGGTTATGGCCTGCTTTCGCCACCCTCCCCTACTCTCCCCTCCACCAAGTGCATGTGGTAGGCCCCCCTGACGTCTGCCTCAGAACTAACCAGGGCTGATAGGTGGATAAGATTACTAGCGTTTTTGTTTGGGTAGAGGTCAGTAGATATCAAGCAACTTTTTTTCTGGGGTATTAAAAATACTGGTTTCAGGCAAATAACCATTTACTTCTCAAGCAGTTCTTAAGATCAGAAAAACAGCAGTCCTAATATTCAGTTCTTTCTGTTTCTTTTCAGATTTCATGTTCCTTTTGTACAAGTGAATTCCCAGACCATAATTCTCTGCTGAGATTTGAGGTGGAGTTGGGAATTTGGAGAATTCCAGCAGCCCCATAATTTCAGAGGTTTGACCAGCTAACAGTTCACCTTTCAAGGAGTTGTGCAGTTTGCCATTCATCACTCATAACTGAGCGCCAAAGGTAAGCATCCAGTTTCTTGTTTAAAAAGGTGGAATAGTTGCCACTTTGGCCTCAAATGCTCCTTTTGCACAGTCAGTTTCACATTAGTAAAGGGGCAGTAAATACAGCCTTGATTTGTTGAGCCACATAAAATGTAAGTTATCAGGGGACCTGGCTCAAAACTGAGGTTTCTGATCCTGCTTTAGCATGCACTCGTGTTGAGGAGCTGGGAAGCTGACGATGGGCGCCTCTGGTCTAGAAACCTCTCGGTGCCTCAGCTCCTCCGCCCGGTTGGTGGTCTTGAGTCTGTACGGGTCGGGGCCTTCTGTGCACTGCAGGCGGTGTGCCAGGATTAACAGGACCGCCTTCGGGTGCTTCCAGTCCAAGAAAGGCTCATTCCAAGTTGATGCTAGGGAGGTTAAGTCTGCATTAGCACGTGCAAACGGATAAGCGGTTCTGAGGAAAGTTTTAACTGTTCATATGAAAAATATGCTCATGTGTGTCTAGCATGTAGTTACAATGCAGCACGTGATTTGTGACATCTAATGGTTCCGTAGGAAGAGTTACTGGACAAAACCGTATCTCTGTATAACAGAAACTTCTCAGCCCTGGAAATCACTTGGAACATTGGGTTAGCAGTATAGGAGTTGCTGTTCGGTAGCCTGGTGTCCTGTCAGGCTGGGAAGGTACAGTCTCATCTCCAGAATGTTGTTCCTAAGTGTAGGACAGCACCCAGTTCACTAGCTTAGCTTTCCTTTACGACCATATTTTTTTTATGTATAAATATATCATTTTATTTATAAACCATACTTCTGTTCACTAGCTAACTTTAAAACACACTGTTCCCAAACAAAATTCACCCTGCTAATTGGATTCTATTCAATCCAATCAACATTTATTCTTTTCTCCTTCCTATTTCTGCTTGTTCTCTGTTCTCAAATACATTTTTTTTTAATTTTCGTATCATTAATATATAATCACATGAGTAACATTGTGGTTACTAGATTCCCCCCATTATCAAGTCCCCACCACATACCCCATTACAGTCACTGTCTGTCAGCATAGTAACATGCTACAGAGTAAACGACTTGTCTTCTCTGTGCTATATTGCCTTCCCTGGGCCCCCCTGCTATATTATGTGTGCTAATCGTAATGCCGCTTATTCCCCGTGTCCAACCCTTCCCAGCCCCTCCCCCCGAGTCCCTTTCCCTTTGGCAACTGTTAGTCCAT
Source organism: Smutsia gigantea (assembly GCA_032199065.1). Classification (NCBI taxonomy): domain Eukaryota; kingdom Metazoa; phylum Chordata; class Mammalia; order Pholidota; family Manidae; genus Smutsia; species Smutsia gigantea. The sequence goes on along the minus strand of JAVSCE010003449.1, from coordinate 89,009 downwards.
TCTTTGGTTCCTTGAGTCTGCTGCTGTTTTGTCCCTTCAGTTTTTGCTTTGTTCTTATGCTCCACAGATGAGTGAAATCATTTGGTACTTGTCTTTCTCTGCCTGGCTTATTTCACTGAGCATAATACCCTCTAGCTCCATCCATGTCGTTGCAAATGGTAGGATTTGTTTTCTTCTTATGGCTGAATAATATTCCATTGTGTATATGTACCACATCTTCTTTATCCATTCATCTACTGATGGACACTTAGGTCTCTTCCATATCTTGGCTATTGTAAAGAGTGCTGCGAAAAACATATGGGTGCATATGTCTTTTTGAAACTGGGCTCCTGCATTCTTAGGATAAACTCCTAGGAGTGGAATTCCTGGGTCAAATGGTATTTCTATTTTGAGTTTTTTGAGGAACCTCCATACTGCTTTGCACGTAGCTGACCTAGTTTACATTCCCACCGGCAGTGTAGGAGTGTTCCTCTTTCTCTGTATCCTTGCCAGCATTTGTTGTTCCTATTCTTTTCTGTGTTGGCCATCCTAACTGGTATGAGGTGATATCTCATTGTGATTTTAATTTGCATTTCCCTGATAATTAGCGGTGTGGAGCATCTTTTCATGTGCCTGCTGGCCATCTGAATTTCTTCTTTGGAGAAGTGGCTGTTCATATCCTCTGCCTATTTTTTAATAGGGTTATTTGCTTTTTGGGTGTTGAGGCTTGTTAGTTCTTTATGTATTTTGGATGTTAACCCCTTGTTGGATAAGTCATTTACAAATATATTCTCCCATACTGTAGGATGCCTTTTTGTTCTGCTGATGGTGTCCTCTGCTGTACAGCTTTTTAGCATGATGTAGTCCCATTTGTTCATTTTTGATTTTCTTTCCCTTGCCCAAGGAGATGCAGTCAGGAAAAATTTGCTCATGTTTATATTCAAGAGATTTTTGCCTATGTTTTCTTCTAAGAGTTTTATGGTTTCATGACTTACATTCAGATCTTTGATCCATTTCAAGTTTACTTCTGTGTATGGAGTTAGACAATAAACCAGTTTCATTCTCTCACATGTAGTTGTCCAGTTTTGCCAACACCAACTGTTGAAGAGGCTGTCAGCTCCCCATTGTCTATCTATGGCTCCTTTATCGTATATTCATTGACCATATATGGTTGTGTTTATATCTGGGCTCTAGTCTGTTCCATTGGTCTATGGTTCTGTTCTTGCACCAGTACCAAATTGTCATGATTACTGTGGCTTTGTAGTAGAGCTTGATGTCGGGGAGCGTAATCCCCCAGCTTTATTCTTCCTTCTCAGGATTGCTTTGGTTATTTGGGGTCTTTTTTGGTTCCATATGAATTTTAGAACTATTTGCTCTTGTTTGTTGAAGAATGCTGTTGGTATTTTGATAGGAATTGCATTGAATCTATAAATTGCTTTAGGCAGGATGGCCATTTTGACAATATTAATTCTTCCTCTCCATGAGCACGGGATATGTTTCCATTTATTGGTATCTTCTTTAATTTTTCTCATGAGTGTCTTGTAGTTTTCAGAGTATAGGTCTTTCACTTCCTTGGTTATGATTATTCCTAGGTATTTTATTCTTTTTGATGCAATTGTGAATGGAACTGTTTTCCTGATTTCCCTTTCTGCTAGTTCATCGTTAGTGCATGGGAATGCAACGTATTTCTGTGTATTAATTTTGTATCCTGCAACTTTGCTGAATTCAGATATCAGATCTAGTAGTTTTGGAGTAGATTCTTTAGGGTTTTTTATTATCACATCATCTGCAAACAGGGACAGTTTAACTTCTTCCTTGCCAGTATGGATGCCTTATATTTCTTTGTGTTGTCTGATTGTCGTGGCTAGGACCTTCAGGACTATGTTGAATAATAGTGGGGAGTGTGGGTATCCTTTTCTTGTTTCTGATCTTAAAGGAAAAGCTTTCAGCTTCTTGCTGTTAAGTATGATGTTGGCTGTGGGTTTGTCATATATGGCCTTTATTATGTTGAGGTACTTGACCTCTATACCCATTTTGTTGAGAGTTTTTATCATGAATTGATGTTGAATTTTGTCGAATGCTTTTTCAGCATCTACGAAGATGATCATGTGGTTTTTGTCCTTTTTTTGTTGATGTGGTGAATGATGTTGATGGATTTTCAAATGTTGTACCATCATTGCATCCCTGGAAAAAATCATGATAGATGATCTTTTTAATGTATTTTTTACCTTTGTTTGCTAATATTTTGTTGAGTATTTTTGCCTCTGTGTTCATCAGGGATATTGGTCTGTAATTTTCTTTTTTTGTGGTGTCTTTGCTTGGTTTTGGTATTAGAGTGATGTTGGCCTCATAGAATGAGTATGGAAGTATTCCCTCTTCTACTCTTTGGAAAAGTTTAAGGAGGATGGGTATTAGGTCTTCACTAAATGTTTGATACAATTCAGCGGTGAAGCCCTCTGGTACAGGGATTTTGTTCTTAGGTAGGTTTTTGATTACCAGTTCACCTTCGTTGCTGGTAATTGGTCCGTTCATATTTTCTGTTTCTTTCTGGGTCAGTCTTGGAAGGTTGTATTTTTCTAGAAAGTTGTCCATTTCTTCTAGGTTATCCAGTTTGTTAGCATATGATTTTTCACAGTATTCTCTAATAATTCTTTGTATTTCTGTGGTGTCCGTAGTGATTTTTCCTTTCTCATTTCTGATTCTGTTTATGTAAGTAGACTCTCTTTTATTCTTGGTAAGTCTACCTAAGGGTTTATCTATTTTGTTTATTTTCTCGAAGAACCAGCTCTTGCTTTCATTGATTCTTTCTATTGTTTTATTCTTCTCGATTTAATTTATTTCTGCTCTAATCTTTATTATGTCCCTCCTTCTACTGACTTTGGGCCTTATTTGTTCTTCTTTTTCTACTTTCATTAACTGTGAGTTTAGCTAGTTCATATGGGATTGTTCTTTCCTGAGATAGGCCTGTATTGCAATATACTTTCCACTTAGCACGGCCTTTGCTGCGTCCCACAGATTTTGCGGTGTTGAATTATTGTTGTCTTTTTTCTCCATATATTGTTTGATCTCTCCTTTTATTTGGTCATTGATCCACTGATTATTTAGAAGTATGTTTATGAAGTCTCTATGTGTTTGTGGGCTTTTCTGTTTTCTTTATGTAATTTATTTCTAGTTTCATACCTTTGTAATCTGAGAACCTGGTTGGTACAATTTCAATCTTTTTGAATTTACTGAGGCTCATTTTGTGACCTAGTATATGATCTATTCTTGAAAATGTTCCATGTGCGCTTGAGAAGAATGCATATCCTGTTGCTTTTGGATGGTGTGTTCTGAAGATGTCAGTTAGGTCCATCTGTTCTAATACATTGTTGAGTGCCTCTGTGTCCTTCCTTATTTTCTGTCTGGTTGATCTGTCCTTTGGAGTGAGTGGTGTGTTGAAGTCTCCTAAAATGAGTGCATTGCGTTCCATTTCCTCCTTTAATTCAGTTAGTAGTTGTTTCACATATGTGGGTGATCCTGTGTTGGGTGCATAGATATTTATAATAGTTATATCCCCTTGTTGGACTGACCCCTTTATCATTATGTAATAACCTTTTTTGTCTCTTGTTACTTTCTTTGTTTTGAATTCTATTTTATCTGATACAAGTACTGCAACTCCTGCTTTTTTCTCCCTATTAGTTGCATGCAATATCTTTTTCCATCCCTTTACTTTCAGTCTGTGTATGTCTTTGGGTTTGAAGTGAGTCTCTTGTAGACAGCATATAGATGGATCTTGTTTTTTTTCCATTCAGTGACTCTATGCTTTACGACCTTGTTTTGCTTCTGTCCGTCACAGATTATTTTAAACTATTCTTGAATCTGTAACATGGGACAATAAAATCTCTTGCTTTGACTTCCACAAATGTATTAGTTTAAATTAAAGTGCTCTTTCATTTGGTGTAAAACTACTCTTTGTAAGTGGTAATTTTCACTTTGACCACTTGTTTTTCTGAGACTTCTTAATTTCAGTATGTTCCCCTTCAATGTTTGGACCCAGAATGGCATAGAACTCATATGTAGCATTTCACAGGGGTAGGATTACTTGTCTTCCCCTTATTATCCTTTATGATTTCTTTTGGAGGAAGTGATGCATCCCACTTATCTAGGCTGCTGTTCATTATGATTCCAGGTCTAGGTCCTGCTGTGGAATTGAGAGCTTAGTGCTCATATTGTGCAGACCGATAAGCCATCCTCCTCTCTCCCCTTCCACTTTGTATGGTAAGGTATCCTGTCCCCCCACCGCCCGCCCCACAGGACCTTGTTGGCCCCTCTTAGCTCTACATCCCCTCATGTACTGAGGGGCACTCCCGGGTTTCTTTTCCAGACCTTACATAAGGCAGACATCACTGGGGAGTTTCACATCGAGTCCTGGGAGATTCCCCAGTACATTAAAAAAATTTGTACTATGGCACTCAAATTTTTAAATAGTCACTGAAGTGGAGCGTTTTAAGACTTAGTCATTTATAAATGCAGTACATTTCATGGTAATATAAACGGGAGATTAGTGCATATCCCCAAATCTGATCATCCAAGTTCATTAGTAATTCATCAGGAAAAGAAGCTGACAGCACTTTAGAAAGTTCTTGATCATGAATGACATGAACAGGCTAAGTTATTGTTTTAAGTTTCCCTGGAAATTTTTCTTACAGAAAGCTGTGAGGCAGGGGAAGTAATGTGCTCACCTCACTGCAGCATACTCTGTGTGAGCACCCAGCTAGAGTCCATTACTATTCAGCAAACAGCTGATTCCTGAGTTTGATTAGAGAGATTAGAGAACCATAAGTAGATCATCATGAAAATATACTTACAAAAACATTTATACCCACATAATTTGTATTACAAGTTCATGAAATATATACCAAAACCCGATTTACTTATTAAAAATTACTTGTGTAGTTTAGATAAATGTTCAGTGGGAGTCACTAGATGTATCCATTCAGTTATTTATGTGAGCAACAAGTAGATTCTGCACTATTTTTCTTGCAGGGAATGTGTTAGCACTCTGTTCAGCAGCTACAAACACATGTAATATACAATCCCTTCTTGTGCCCTTGGGGGATGGGGCAGGAGCCTGACAGCTGGGTCTGTGGTAACTATAAAGTGAGACCCTGGTGCTCAAGGCAGAGTGGACCTGCCCTCAGACAGGACTCTGGAAAAACCAGAGGAGGCTGGGCTTGGAGTGAGTTTTAAAGAATGAGGGGATGTTTTGGCAGAGGCATAATGGGTCACCTTGGCACAAGGCAGGCTGGGTGGCTTAGCTGGGTAAGGGGACCTACAGTCTGCAAGTCATTTGCACAGTAATGGGTGGGGGCCCAGCCATTGGCCAGTGGTCTCAGAAGTGCCGGCAAGAAGAGTGCTAGTATGGTCAGCTTTATCATTTGGAGTATCTGTAAAGAAATTAAAGCAATATAAGGCTGCTGAAGTGGCAAATGGGACGTCAGCCTCAGATGCATCGCCTGTTACTGGGTCCTCAGAGTTGGCACTGCCGCAGCTTAGACACACACCTGGGGCCAGAAGGGAGCAATCTGAGGAGGGTGGAGCATCCCAAGTGCATCTCCAGGGGCCGGGAGGGGTCCCTAAGATCCCGTTTCTGGGGGAGGCACTTCCCTGCCCCATCGTCTTATCTCTGCAGAGCCTACCCCACTCAGGTTCAGGAGCCATGTCTTTGGAGCTCCCTGGTCGTGACCCTGTCTCCTCTGGGGGGTGGGGACCGTGGGAAGAGCAAGGCAGCAAACCCCTTCCTTTTACACCACAATCGCTGGCATAACAAATGCAAGATCTGCACTTCCTTCTCCCTGTGTGCAGTTGGCAGTTGACTGGTTCACATTTGTGGGAGGCTGGTGCTGTTTCCTGGGAGTGGAAGATGGGAAAGGCTTCCTGTGCTATGTTGAAGATTTTTTATGTTTTGAAAAGCTATTTGGAGACTTTTTCAGGAAAGAAGGATTTGGTGTTACAGGGAAGAAAGATGTGACTTAAGTGACAGGACTCAAGGGCTAAGTAAGGGGAGACCTGGATTTCACAGATTGTGAGCTGCTCATAGCGAACATCCAGAGTATACAAGTTAGCGACAATCCTAATACCCATCATTTTCTATTTCTCAGCCTTATTGAAATATAACTGACAAATAAAATTGTAAGATACTTGAAGTATACATTGTGGTGATTTGATATACCATAGATATTGTGAAAGAATTCTGACCACTTAGTTATTTAACACCTCCATCTCTTCACATATATATTCTTTTTGTGTGTGTGTGTGAGTGAGAACGTTTAAGTTCTCAGCAAATTTCAGTTATACAATACAGTGTGAGTAACTATAGTCATAATGTTATTAGGTTCTTGGACCTTATTAATCTTATAACTGAAAGTTTGTACCCTTATCAACCTCTGTCAGTTTCCCCCACACTTTGGCTCCTGGCAACCACTTCTACTACTCATTCTATAATTTTTTTTGATTCCACATATAAGTGATACCATGTATTATTTGTCCTTCTCTGTTTGGTCTATTTCCCTCAGCATAATACTTTCAGGGTCTATCCATGTTGTAGCAAATGGTAGGATTTCCTTCTTTCTCATGGTTCAACAATATCCCATTGTGTGTGTGTGTGTGTGTGTGTGTGTGTGCGCTTAATCCATTCATCCCTGGATGGACCCTTAGATTGTTTCTGTACCTTGGATATTGTGAATAATACTTCAGTGAACATGGTGGTACAGATATGTCCTCCATATCCTGTTTTCATTTCCTTCAAGTGGGAGTGGAATTGCTGGATCATATGGTATTTCTACTTTTTTTTTTTTTGAGGAACCTACATATTTTTTTCTGTAGTGGCTGCACCAGTTACGTTACCATCAACAATAAACAAAGGTTCCCTTTTCTCCACATCCTCACCAACACTTATCTCTTGTCTTTTGAAGATAGCCATTCTGCAAGGTATGGGGTAATTATCTTCTTGTGGTTTTGATGTTCATTTCTGTGATGATTAGTGATATGGAGCACGTTTTTATGTACCTTTTGGTCATCTCTGTATCTTCTTTGGAAAAAATGTCTATTCAGATCCTCTGCCCATTTTAAAGTTAGATTGCTTATGTTTTTGCTGTTGAGTTATATGAGTTCTTTATATATTTTGGATATTAACTTCTTATCAGATACATGATTTGCAAATATTTTCTCCCATTTTATCATTCTGTTGATGGTTTTCTTTGCTGTACAGAAGCCTTTTAGTATGCATCTCTGCTTATTTATATTTGCTTTTGTTACTGTTGCTTTTGGTGTCAGTTAAAAAAATTATTGCCAAGACAGATTAATGTTTTCTTCTAGAAGATTTTTGTTTACAAGCCTTCAGTCTATTTTGAGTTGATTTTTGTGTATGGTTTAAGATAATGGTCCAGTTTCATTCTTCTGCATGTGACCATCTGGTTTTCCCAACACTGTTTATTGAAGAGGCCATACTTTCTCCATTGTATATTCTTGGCTCCTTTGTCATAAATAATTGGCCATACATGCATGTTTTTTTTTTCAGAACTCTTTATTCTGTTCCTTTGAATTCTGTGTCTGTTTTTATGCCAATACCATACTGTTTTGAATACTATGACTTTGTAATATAGTTTGAAATCAGGAAGTGTGATGTCTCCAGCTTAGTTCTTCTTTCCTAGGATTGCTTTTGCTATTCAAGATCTTTTGTGGTCCTATACAAATTTTAGGCTTGTTTACTCAATTTATGATAAAAGTGCCATTGGAATTTTGATAGGATTTGCATTGAATCTGTAGATGGCCTTTAGTAGTATGGACATTTTAACAATATCCTTTCTTTCAGTCTGTGAGCACAAAATAATCAACTTATTTGTGTTTTATTCTATTTATTTCACTGGTGTCTTACAGTTTTCAGTATACAGATATTTTACCTCCTTGGTTAAAATTACATGTAGACATTTTATTCTTTTTGATGCAATTGTAAATGGCATTATTTTCTTAATTTCTCTTCCTGATAGTTCATTATTCGCATATAGAAATGCAAGTGGTTCTTGTATGTTGATTTTGTATCTTGCATCTTTACTGAATTTGTTTATTCTAACAGTTTTGTGGTGTCTTTAGAGTTTTCTGTATGTAATATCATGTCATCTTCAAATAGGGGCAGTTTTACTTCTTCCTTTCTTATTTGGGTGACTTTTCTTTTTTTTTCTCACCCACTTGCACTGGCTAGGATTTCTAGTATGATGCTGGATAAAAGTGGTATGAGTGGGCATGCTTGTCTTATTCCTAATCTTTGAGGAAAAGCTATCAGTTTTTCACTGTTAGGGCTGATGTTAGCTGTGGGATTTATTATGTTGATAAACGATTCCTCTAAACTCAGTTTGTTGAGAGTTTTTATCAACAGATGTTGAATTTTTTCAGGTGCTTTTTCTGCATCTATTAAGATTGTCATATGATTTTTATCTTTCATTTGTTTAATGTGATATAGTGGTATATCTATTGATTGATTTGTGGATGTTGAACTATCCATCTATCCCTGGAATGAATTCCACTTGATCATGTTGTATGATCTTTTAATGTGCTTTTGAATTTGGTTTGCTAGTATCTTGTTGAAGATTTTTGCATCTGTGTTCATCAGAGATACTAGGCTCTAATTTTCTTTTCTTGTATCAGGGTAATGGGCCTCATGAGATGAAGTTGGAAGTGTTTTCTCCTCTTCTGTTTTTTAGAGAGAATTTGACCAGTATTGGTATTGTTGTTTAAATGTCTTATAGAATTCACCAGTGAAGCCATCTGGTCCAGGATTTTGTTTATTGGGAGGTTTTAGATTATTGATTCAATCTCCTGACTATTTATGAGTCTATTCAGATTTTCTATTTCTTTATGATTCAGTCTTGATAGGTTGTATCTTTCTAAGATTTATCCATTTCTTCTGGGTTTTCCAGTTTGTTGGTGTGTAATTGTTCATGGTAGTTCCTTTCAACAGTAGCAGTTTTGTATCTCCTCTTTGATTTAAAATTTTATTTTAGTCCTCTTCATTTTTTCTAGGTGAGTCTAGCTAAAGGTTCATGTAGTTCATCTTTCCAAAAAACCAGCTCTTAGTCCTTTTTTGCCTCTATTTCATATATTTCCACTCTGATCTTTGTTATTTCCTTCCTTCAACTAACTTGGGGTTTCATTTTTTCTTCTATTTTTAGTTCCTTGAGGTGTAAAGTTAGGTCATTTATTCAGGATCTCTGTTTTTTTCTTAAAATATGTGTTCATCACAATGAACATCCCTCTTAGAACTGCTTTTGCTGTATTCCGTAAGTTTTGGTATACTGTATATAAATTTTTATTTGTCTCAAGGTATTTTTTATTTCCCTTTTCATTTCTTCTTTGAGCTCTTGATCGTTCAGTAGCATGTTGTTTAATCTCCACATATTTCTGAAATTTTCCTGTTTTTTTTGTTTGTTTGTTTCTAGTTTCAGCCCATTGTGGTCAAAAAAGATGTTTGATATGGTTTCATTACTTTTAAATTTATTAGGACTTTTGTGTGGCCTAACACTGCCACTGCACATCATCCTAAGGGAGGATTTACAAAATATTTAAAACAACTTTCATATAGGTTTTCATAAATTCTCCTTAAAAGCCAGGTGATGTGTGTATTCATCCCCTGCCCTCCCCACCCATTTTATGAATGGAAATAAGTCCATCTAGTCTAGCATGTAGCTCAAGTAGAGATTTCCTTATCAATTCTATCTGGATGATCTATCCATTGCTAAAAGTGAGATATTGAAGTCTCCTACTATTATTAAATTGCTGTCTATTTCTCCCTTCAGTTTTGTTAATATTTACTTTATATATTTAGGTGTGCCTATATTGGACACATAAACATTTACAAATGTATCTTCTTGTTGAATTGGCCTCTTTATTATATAATCACCTTTTTTTGTCTCCTGTTACTATCTTTGGCTTAAAGCCTATTTTGTCTGATGTAAGTAAAGCCACCCTGCTTGCTTTTGGTTTCCATTTGTACAGGGTATCTTTCTGTCCCTTCACTTTCAGTCTGTGTGTCCTTGTATCTGTAGTGAGTCTCCTATAGACAGCATACTAGCTGGGTCTTTTTTTTTTTTAATCCATTCAGCTGCAGCATGTCTTTGATTGGAGAATTTAGTCCATTTACATTTAAGATAATTATTGATAGGTATGGACTTACTATTGCCCATTGTTTTCTTGCTGTTTTGTAATTCTTTCATTTTCTTCTTTTTGTCTCTGATTTGAAGATTTTTCTGGAGTGGTATGCTTAGATTCCTCTCTTTGTCTTCATTATGTATCTATTACAGGTATTTGTTTTGTGGTTACCGTGAGACTTACATAAGGCATAGTAGTCTATTTTAAGCTGATAAACAGCTTATGTCCATATTCATTATTTTCCATTCTACGATAGAAGGAGCAATGGTTTAATTGTGCAGAGAGCAGGAAAAAATGAAAAGGAAAGATGCCTGTCACCCTTAGTACATACAAATGCTATCTAGTAATATTTCTTTTAGTAAAGGAAATTTTTATTGCTTGTCTTCATAGCAGCCTTGGTTTGTATAATAACAATTTTTCCAGAGTTTAAATACTTAATAAACTTGCCTTAATTCTATATCCCAGCTTTTTGGTATTCTGGAGACAGCTGGTAACTCACTTTGCCCCCAGAGATTATTTAGAAAGACCTTTTATATACAAGATGCATTTCTCAGTTGTCAAGTTCTTGGGGCTAAAGCTGTTTTAGATAGCTGAAATCTGCCAAAAATTGAGTTTCTACCAAAACAGAAGGGACCATCCTTATCCCCTTATTGCCACTGCCTTCTTCACCAGAATGCCTGGGGAATCCGGGCTGGGGCTCTGCATCTAGACCAATCCAGCCTCCCTTAAGAGACAGCCATTGATGTTACACTTTTTATAGTGGCTAGATCTGTAATAATTGATTAAATAAACTGGTTAAGTAATTGTCCAGTAAATACTGACAGTTGCCAAAATGTATGCAGCACTGATTCTACCACAGTCAGTCTGGTGGTACCGCTGGCCAGGTGCCTGGCACACGCTTATCTAGTATCTCTAGTCTGAAACGCACATCTTATTATTCCCGTTTCATAGAGACACTAAGCCCTAGGAGGTTGAGAGATTGCCTGGTGTCTTAAGTTGAACTTGTACAACAGCATTTTAACCAAAATCAGCTGCTTAGAAGCCCATGTTCTTTCTGCTTCCCATGTCTCTGACATACCATGGTAATGATACTATAGAGGCCTGTTAAATTCTGAGTTCTTACCTTGCACTGGGGACCATTCAATACCCTGAGAGATTAAATGGCTTGGCCAAAGCCCAGTTCACATAAGGGCAGAGCAGGCTGTGAGCCCACGTTTTTCTTCCTTACTGTACGATGAATTTGATTTTTTTTTGTCCCCTGGAAAACTCTCTAGCAACTAAATATAAATTGGAAGCAAGTCCGTTTTGGGAATTTAAAGAAGGAAGTGTGAAGGAAGGTTTGGGAAGGGCTGGAGGGGTAGGAGACAGGAGCCCAAATCCTACAGTTGGGCAAAATCATCAAGCATGAAGCCTGTTTTATATTAAAAGTGTTGAATATCTCATGCAATTTATTCAATATTGTGCTGATAGTGAAAAACAGAATGGTTGTGAGTGTAGCAGTTGTTTATTCTCATGATCACGTGGCTGAGTGGGAGCTGTGGCTCACTGCCGCTGCACAGCATCCTAAGGGAGGATTGGACCAGGTATCACTGACCCGTGAAAAGATCAAAATTCAGAAGTCCAGGTACAGTTTCCACTGAATGCCTATCACTTTTGTACTGTTGTAATGTTATACCATTGTTAAGTCAGGGACGATCTGTAGAACTCAGGTAAATCTTTTGGAGGTGATAAACACATGTGTTTCCTTGTTTGTGGTGTTGACATAATCATCAAATTATGTATATTAAATATGTGCAACTTTTTACATACTAAGTATACCTCAGTGAAGTTGAAAAATAAATTGATGCAGCATTGTGAGAGTCTATGGATCTACAACCAGCAGTATGTGTTGGTCCGAATGGGAAATTGGAGTGCTGTCTGCCGCAGTAAGTCCATCTGGTGGTTCTGGAATGTGTCGGGAGGGCTGGTGGTGGTCCCGGGGATCTCTTGCCTCCACCTCCTCACGTCACTGGTGTGCCGCAGTGTAGAGAACCAAAAGTAGCTTGGATTTTAGACTTCTGCCTATCAGAATCCATTTTCCTTTTATTATAACATTGGAGTGTTTTTTTTGGAAACAGTACTGCCTCCAAGATGTTAAGGTGGTTATAAAAATATTATCAATAAATCTGACAGTAAAAGATCACAGTTTAAGGGGAACGATTTCTGCACTGTGTTAATGAACAAGGTTAAAACAAGTTTTGAATGGAAACTAGTACCTCTCAGTGCGTGCTGAGGTGGAGGGTAACTGTGTCTACCTGCCGGACCCATGACTGTGGGCCCCACTGTGCATTTCACTGTGGAGTGACATTTGCCTTCTCAGCCGCTCAGGAGTTGACCTTGGCCGCAGTAACATTGACAAGTTCATAGGCTGGATTTGAGCTTGAGTGCTCTCCAGAAGAAGTAAGGGGGATCCTAGTTTTTGAAACCTTCTGGTGGTTGCCTGACCAGAGCCCTTGGCCCTGTGACCTTCCTGTGTGGAGACTACCCAGGTCATGGAGTGGGCAGGCTGCAGCCCATAGTGGCCTCCAGGCTAGCCCGCACCCACTGGGGGGAGCCGAATGCTCAGTCTGCAGGTGACTATCACTTGGAATGCTGCTTTCTGCTTGGGCACTGTGCACCCCTTTCCCCCCACCCCCAGTCATGGGGAATGAGTGAGAAGCACAGTGGGTAGGAGACCCCTATGCAGTCAGACTTGTTTGTTTAAAGAGTTTGAGACTTTGCAGTTGACACTCTTACCCAGATGTTTTGTTGTAGATTGTAGTGCCTACAGATTAAGAGAGACATTCTGTGCCGAGGTGGAAAGAGCAGGGGACAGCCATTGGCCCCAGGAGCCTGAAACAGGATGGCTTCCCGTGGAGCCTGGGTCTGCTGCGGGGGAAGCTGAGCACAGGACATCTTCAAGTGACCACATCTTAAATCCAAAAACTCATACTTAAGACAGTTTAATAAAATGTTGGTTGTATCCTCCTGGTGGTTAGACCCCAGGCCTTTTCAGCTGGTGCTGAGAAAGAGCAGGGGTCTCTGGAGAGTGTGTGAAGGTTGGGCCGGTGGCAGGGGACAGGTGTCTGCTCTCATGGCTGTGTGTTAACCTCTAGAGTGTGGTTCCGTGACAATGACGTGGAGGGACTGGGTGAGTACTGGGTGCAAGATATCAGAAGTCCAGGGACGGTACTGCAGGGCACCTTCATACCACAGTCTGAATTCTGGGGAAAGCACTCCCGGTGTGCAGGACACCGCTGGCACCTCCTCCCCAGCGCGGCAGACTGAGGAGCTCTAGGCCTCCTGAGGCTCCGTCTTGGGGAAGGGGTTGGGCACTTCCTGGGCTACAAGCTGCCTGCGCCTCTGCCTCTTGTGTGCTGCATGGGGCCAAGGCATAGCCGAAGCTGGAAACTTGGTTGGGCATTTGTTTTACACAACAGAGAGGGGAAGCTGCGTGCGTGCATGCGCGCGCGTGTGTGTGTTGGGCACTTGTTTTACACAATAGAGTGGGGAAGCCGTGTGTGTGTGTGTGTGTTGGGCACTTGTTTTACACAACAGAGTGGGGAAGCGTGTGTGTGTGTGTGTGTGTGGCCCTTCCCGCAGACAACACCAAGCAACACTATAGACTGCCCTCCACCCCCCACTCCACATGCGGGTCACAAGCCCCAGGCAGTTCCCTGTCCTTCTGACCTCCGGGTTACAGATTGGAGGTCCCCATGACCTCCCCTTTAGGTTTGATTAATTTGCTAGAGCACTTCACAGAACTCAGGAAAACACTCGTGTTTACCAGTTTAATAAAGGACACCATAAAGGATACAAGTTAACAGCCAGATGAAGAGAGACAGAGGGCAAGGTCCCAAATAAAGGAGCTTCTATCCTCATGTAGCTTGGGCCCAGGCTGCCTAGCACCTGGAAGCATTCTGGTTCCCCCAGCATGGAAGCTCTCTCTCCAACAGAGAACCAGGATGCAGGAGAGAGATGCTCCTCTCCAGGTTTTGCGAGGGCTTCATTGCACACTCATGATTGACTAAAATAATGGGCCATTGGTTGATTCAGCCTCTAGCCCCTGCCCTTGGGTGGGCGTCCGAAAGTCTCATTAACATGACAAAAAACCTATTTCACCTTTAAGGCTCCTGAAGTGTTTTCCAGAGCTGTGGATGAAGACCAGATATTCCTGGGAAATACATATTTGGTCATCTGAATGAATTTCTTTTAACTCATTTATCACAGTATTTGGGGACAGCCTGGAGCTGTCTGCATCCGGGCCTCTGCCCCTCTCATCTCTTTCCAGAAGCAAGCACACGGCCCCCCACAGTCCCCTAAGTTCTCACAGATGAGAACTGTGGTGTGTAAATGTTTCCACAGAGCTGATCCCAAATCTGGTTCCTCCTCAGAATCCTGGAGGGACTCTTTTTTTTAATTTTTTAATTTTAATTTTTTATTTTGGTATATTAATCTACAATTACATGAGCAACGTTATGGTTACTAGACTCCCCCCCCTTATCAAGTGTCCACCACATACCCCATTACAGTCACTGTCCATCAGCGTAGTAAGATGCTATAGAATCACTACTTGTCTTCTCTGTGTTGTACAGCCTTCCCCATGCCCTGCCCGCCCCCCCAACATTATGTCTGCTAATCGTTATGCCCCTTTTTCCTCCTTATCCCTCCCTTCACACCCATCCTCCCCAATCCCTTTCCCTTTGGTAACTGTTAGTCCATTCTTGGGTTCTGTGAGTCTGCTGCTGTTTTGTTCCTTCAGTTTTTCTTTGTTCTTATACTCCACAGATGAGTGAAATCATTTGATACTTGTCTTTCTCCACCTGGCTTATTTCACTGAGCATAATACCCTCTAGCTCCATCCATGTTGTTGCAAATGGTAGGATTTGTTTTCTTCTTATGGCTGAATAATATTCCATTGTGTATATGTACCACTCTTCTTTATCCATTCATCTACTGATGGACACTTAGGTTGCTTCCATTTCTTGGCTATTGTAAATAGTGCTGCAATAAACATAGGGGTGCATCTGTCTTTTTCAAACTAGGCTGCTGCATTCTTAGGGTAAATTCCTAGGAGTGGAATTCCTGGGTCAAATGGTATTTCTATTTTGAGTTTTTTGAGGAACCTCCACACTGCTTTCCACAATGGTTGAACTAATTTACATTGCCACCAGCAGTGTAGGAGGGTTCCTCCTGGAGGGACTCTTAATGACACAGACCCCAGGCTTAGGTCTCAGCTCCAGGGATTAGATTTTGGGAAGCCCGAACTCTTTATCTTTATTTTAAAGCTTCCCAAGTCATTCTGATCACACAGTTTGGAAACTGGTGGACCTGGCTTTTATATCCCTGTCAGCTAGAGACAGAAAGAGCTAATCTGGGGTTGAGCACATAGAGGCCAGAAAAGAAGAGGTAAGTGAATGTTAAAAGGCAGTGTTCCCATCTCCTAGACTCGCCTCACTGGCCTTTATGCCAACCAAGTTCATGCCCTCTGTGCCGTGTGCCATGGGACACTTTGAAATGTTCATTCCCTTGAGGACTCACTAGGATGCCCAAGCCCACCTGCCGACCAACCTGGAGTGTACTGAAGCCTGGCACCTATATGTTCACATCCATCTTCCTTAATGGGACCTTCTACTCTGAGGCCTACCATTTGAGAATTTTCATATATTCACATTGTAGGTAATTCATGAGACTTAAAAAATCTTGCATTCCATGACTGATCACAGTGTTCGTTGGCAATTCTGATTTTTGGCTCTTACAGGGAGGTAACCTTCAAAGTAGACTGGTCTTTCCACAGAAATCTAACACAGAAGGAAGAAACAGGAAAGTGTGCAGGGCACCATGCAGCCTTAGAACTTACCAGAAACAGGAGTGCTAATAGTTTCCCTCCACGCCATGTGTTCTCTGGTTTAACGATTCCGGCTTGAGGGACTGTGGGTTTCTAGAAAATGTGGCTCAGGGTCAGTGGACGTACCACATAGCAGAATCTGTATCATTTTGCATAAAAGGGAGGTAGTTTCTGGGGATTTCTTTATAGCACCTTTACTTTTGCCCAGTGGGGCCAACATCTGGGTCGCCTGCAGAGCGCAGAAGGGATGTGCAATAGTTAGAACTTTACAAAAGACAGTGTGCACACAATCAGTCCAACTCCATCAATTGTGTCACACCCTGAAGACACTTGTGAAACATTCTGTCCCAGAACCAGACTCCCTACCCCTTAGGATTTAAGTCGCTTATGTCTTAGCATTCCTGATGATTAGGATTGGAACTCCCAGCACCACAAGATCTCAACAGACCTTCTGATTAACCAAGTGACTGCCTTATGTCCTTTATGGCCCTGGGGCTGGGTGCTGAGAAAGTACATGTTTCTTGAACTTTGACCCCATGAGGCCCAATTCAGGTATTTTGCTTGTAGCGTGGATCACATTGGTGGGAAGCCTGTCACCTTGACTGTCTCAGGAATGGGAAACGTAAAGAGGCAGGTATGTAGAATACCTGGCCATGCAGCGTTTTTTCTGCAAAAATATAACTAATAAACCAGAAATGTCTTATTCCCAAATGAGGGTCAGATTCCAAATGGATTACCTGGCCAAGGGTTCTAACCTCCCCTGTTCCATCCTAGGACTCTGGTTCTGGGCCATTCCTGACTTAATCCCACAGCACCCCTCTATTCAGCACAGAATACCTGCCAAGTAAGTGCCCTGTCTCCTGAGGAGCTTCTCTGTCTCCCATCATATCCTGTCACAGTTTAGAGACATTTTATATTTATGTATATGTTCATATGTTGATGATAAAAAGATGAAAAAACATACCCTAAAAACATTAATCACAGTCCCAAAGAAAGCAGAAGTGGCTCTATTAATATCAGATAAAGTTCACATCGGAGCAAAGAAAATTGCCAGGTACAGAGGATCCCATCCAGGACCCTACATTCCATTTAGTTGTTTTGGGTTCTGGACAGCTGTGAGAGCCCCTCAGACATGCCTGGATTTGATGACCGTGACAGTTTTGAGGACGACTTGTCAGGTGTCCCTCAGTTGAGATTTGTCTGGTGTTTTTCTCATTATTAGTCTGGGGTTATGGGTTTTGGGGAGGAAGCCCACAGAAGCGAAATGCAGTTTTCCTCACGTCATGTGGAAGGCCCAGGTGGTCTGCCTGACTTAGCAGACGGTGGCCCTGACCACCTGGCTGAGGCGTGTCTGCCAGGCTCCCCGCTGCAGGGATCCTCTCCCCCTGCTTGAGCTGTCCTGGGAGGATGTCTCTACGTGCAGGCCACATTCAATGGTGGGGGGCTAGGTGCCACCTCCTTGTGGGGGGTGTACTGACAACTAATTTAGAATTCTGATGGGGAAATTCATCTCCTCCCATATTTATTCACTCATTCATTCCTTAGCTTTTTAAAACTCGCTTCACTGCATGCTCATGTAAGTCTAACAACACTGTTCAGTTTGCTTGTTTAGGGGCTTTATGAAAATGACATCATGCAAGATGTAGGCCTTTGGATTTTTATACTCACTGTGAGAGTTCTCTCTCGGATTTGGGGAAGCTTTCTTCACTTTGCCGTCGATGCTGAGTTGTATGGCTTCACATCTCTTTATCGTCCCTCCTCCTCCTGCCTGGGTCATCCTTTACCGGTCCTACACGGCGCTGCTCCGAGCATGGTGGCACAGGTGCCCTGACACACAAGTGCCCTTCTGTCTCCTGTCTGCGATGGGAGTGGAAATGCTGCCTTGTACAGTGTGCCCATGGTCAGCTGTACACAGTGATTCCAAACTGTCTTCAAAGTAGTTATACCATTTCACTCTCTCCAGCAGAATATGAGGGTTCCTGTGGCTTCATGCCCTTCCTAACTCTCTTATATTAGTGACGTTATTCATTTTTATCCATCTAGTGTAAAATGGTATCTTACTATGTCAGATTGTGAGTGTGGGTAACACTGTTCGTGCTGCCCTTCAATGCAGGGACTGTGTCTTTTGCTTGCTTTTCAATTGAGTTGTTAGTCTTTTTCTCCTTGAATTGTAGGAGTTTTATACTAGATACCAGCCCTTTGTCATTGTATCTACTGCTCACGATGGTTTCTTTACAAGGATATTTCATCATACTTTGAGCTCTGAAAGTCGTTAATTCCCACTTGAGAACCCAGACTTTACATAGAGCAGACTTACACTGTGCCAGCAGTGGATACCACTATTTATAAAATTTAATGATTTCATGTAAAAGGGAACCTTGCATTCTTAGAGGTCTGCTGACAGAGCTGTATCCATTTTATGATGTCCAGTGTTCCAACAACCTGCTTGTAAATTTGGGGGTTGAAAAGACACAAAGTTTTTAAATGCTGGACTTTTATTAACAGTACATAAATTATTTCTGCCACACCTTTTCAGTAATTTAGTGGTGTTTGCTAAAGTTTAGCTTTCATGATCTGTTGCTGGGCTAATCAGTTGCTAGGAAGAATTGGAAGATTCACTCTTCATTATTGATCTTCATTTCTTGAATATTTATGTGTATTCCATGTACTTCCACCCTTTTACTCAAAGTGGCTGAATAGTATAAAATTTAAGTCTCATTTGGAATTCTTCTATGGCTTAAATCATGAATAAAGAGCCCTTATTATGCAGAATAGCAATGACTATGTCAAAAGGTGAGATTGTTCTGATGAAGCCTCTTAAATTAGAGTCCAACTTCAAATCAGGACGTCAGTACAGGACGCGGTTGCCTGTGGCTTTGGATACCCGCGTGAGGCGAGGCTCATCCGTGGGCTGCCCATCCATTCCCCCCTTCAGATACTTGCTGGGCATACAAGCCTCAGGTCCTTCTAAGTGCTCAGTTTACAAGGAGACAATGTCCTTGTCCTGAAAGAATTACATTCAGTGAGGGGAACTAGGCAATCAATCAATAAAAATACATGTGAAATACTGGCACGTGCCAGGGAAGCAAGGAAACAGCAAGGGGCTGTTAGGAAAGCTTTTCAGATTAGGTGGGGCTTGGCAGAGAGTTGGATTCAACCGAGCGGGCTATGAGGGAGAGAAGAGCGAGGGAGGTGGCATTTGAACAGAGCCTGAACAACGTGAGGCAGAGTCCTACAGATCCCGGCGGAAGAGCATTCCAGGCCACAGGGCCACTGCAAAGGCCCCAAGGTAAGAGCCTATACTGGGCTGTTCTGAGGAACAGCAGCAAGCGGGGTAAGAGCTGGAGACAGAACCCAGGGTCAGCTTATTTTAGGCATTGGTGAGTTTGGGGTTTTATTCTGGTGGGAGGGGGAGCTGCAGTGAGGTTTGGACAGAGGAGTGACACAAATCGCCATCCATTTCACAAACATCATTGCACGGCTGCTGCGCAGAGCAGCCTAGGAGTGGCTGGAAACAGAGTGGAGGGGTGGAAACATGGCCTGGGTGGGAGAAAGCTCTTGGTCCAGGAAAGAGGTGCTGCTGGCCTAGACAGGGCAGTGCTGGGCGAGGGGTGGTTGGATTGGAGACTTATTTTGAGGGTGAGCCTCGGCGGTTTGCTGAAGGAATGGGTGGGCAGTGAGAAGAACACTGAGATGAGTGAATGATTACGCAGAAGGGAACACTGGGAGACGCAAGAGGTTTTTGTTGTTTCTTTGAGTGGTTTTCTTTGCTTTCAGTGGGAGAACCAGAAGTTCTGTTAGGACATATTTGGTTTGGAGTGCACATCAGATATCCGGGTGGAGATGGTCAGTAGGCAGATGGGTGTGGGAGTCTGGCGCTCCAGGGTAAGATCAGGGCGGAGACCTGCATCTGGGAGCAAATCCCTAGAGACTTGCTCAGAGCCAAAAGATGGGCAGGGTCATTGGGAGCAGGGAGCCAGGAGCTGGAGGAAAGGCCCCAGACAGCCTGGCTGCCCCTGCGTCTGTCTGTAGGTGGAAACACAGGCAGGAGCCAGCAGGGAGGCTGCAGCATGGGCGGTGGGGACAGCAAAGAGCAGGGCTAGGTGAGTGCCTGGAAGCCACGTGGAGGGCGTGTTCAGGAAGGGGCTGATGGACAGGGTTAGCTGTCAGCATTCAGGTAAGAAGCTCCAGAAAAGAAAAACATTCACAATATTGTAGAGCTGGGGAATCACTGTAGGAGGCAAGAGGGGGTGGGATCCAGTGCACAGTGGTCAGGCCTCAGAAGGGCGCCCAGATGCTTGCCCCCCGGGAACAAAAGAGACGGGAGTGTTCACAAGCAGGGGCCAGTGTTTCCTTCTGATTGCTTCTCTTTTTCTCAGTGAAACAAGAAGCAAGGCCATTCACCAGTGGAGACTGCAGGAAGGGAGGGGGTGTTAGCTGGTGGAGTAGGAAGATCTGAAACAGTCACCTCACAGCGGGAAGAGGCAGCAAGGGGGCTGCCAGGGGCACCACAGGCAGGTGGAGCCAGCGAGCAGGAGCCTCACCTGGGGCTGGGCTGTGGGCCGCGAGGGCCTCTTTGCCTGTTGGCTGCCGCAGGGCAGGTGTGTAGTAGGTGCCACCAGAGTTCTCTAAATGCCCCCTTGGTTCCTGTGGTAGCCATGTCAGACTGTTGATTGTAGCAACTAAGGTCTCTTTAAATGCTCCTGACATGAGTCATGAAGTTTTGGCTTACCAAATACTTATGCTTGGCTTAGCATGAAGTAGCACAGCAAAGACTGAAGGTGGGAGGCCTGGCTGAGTGGGGCAGGTACGTGTGGAGGTGGGGGTGGGACCAAGCCTGGAGAAATACCCGTGATTATGGAGGGGATGGGAATAGTCAGCAGGACAGAAACTGAGAAATATTCCAGGTATCCAGTGGAAGGTAACTGTACTGCTTAGCAGGAGGAAGGCTAGTTGAAGTCTAATGCCATCAGTGTACAGAACAGCTGCTTTACTGTCTTCAAGAATGCTCTGACCCAGGACTAGAGTCAGCATGGGAGAACCCTTGTCTGTAAAGGTACAAAAACTGGGATGTAGTTATTGCTGGTTACTATGAATAAGCCACATTGATTCTGAGATGCTGCAGCAGATTTACAAGGTGAGCCTGGAGCATCTCGTGGTGCTAGAAAGTAAGGATGTGTTCAGAACATGAATGTGAGCACACAGACACACCCTCACAATAAGGAGGTAAGTCAGAGTACACAGGAGCCATCTGGAAGATCTCCTGATAGCCAAAGTTAGAACAATTTGAGCAACAAAATAAATAAGGATTGGCTTGTAACCCAACGTATAAAATAAACACCCATAAGTTCATACTGATATAAGTAAATGATGAAATGAATTTTAAATTTAAAAATGGGGGAGGAGAGACAAATCTGTGCAGAACTACCATGACTGCCCACCCTTAAGTATGGGCTATGCTTCAAGACACCTTCCAAAAAGGATGGAGAAGGGGAAAGAATAACTCCACAGGGGAGACACCTGGCGGACAGCACGTCAGCCACATGGTCAAGGCCAGCATCACAGTGACAAGTCATGTTGGTATCATTGTGCTGCAGCGAAGACACTTTACCTCTGGTCTTCCTCCCCCAAAACCCGTAACCCCAATCTGATGAGAACATCAGACACATCCCGACTGAGGGGCAGTCTGCAAACACCTGATGCATGTCCTCAAAACTGTAAAAGGTCACTGAAACAAGCAAGTCTGAGAGCTTTTTCAGCCCAGAGGAGCCAAGGGGAGGGAAATGCAGTCGTCTGGATGAGATCGGGGACAGAAGAAGGACTTTAGGTATAAACTAAGGGCATCTAGATAAAACAGAGCTTTAGTTAATAATGTATCAATGTTGGCCTA
The DNA here is from genome assembly GCA_032199065.1 of Smutsia gigantea. Classification (NCBI taxonomy): domain Eukaryota; kingdom Metazoa; phylum Chordata; class Mammalia; order Pholidota; family Manidae; genus Smutsia; species Smutsia gigantea. Next base: position 67,092 of record JAVSCE010003449.1, on the reverse strand, counting down.
TTAATTGTAGCAAACACACCATACAAATGTAATGTGTTCATAATAGAGGAAACTGAAACACCTGATAGAAATAAAATTTATTTTAAACAAAACATGTACAGGTGCTAGAAGTCTTTTATTTCCTCATTCTGTTTTCTTGAATGATAGGGGAGATGTCCTTAAAAGAATCCTACCTTTAGGATAAATACTAGCGTTTATCTTTCCAGAAGCATCTGTAGAGGTGTCCATGTAGTGATCAGACTGGAGCAGCCCTGGTCCCTCATGTACTGGGTCCCCACCTGGGCCGGGCTGCGTGCTGAGCATGGGTAGGTGAGGGTTCTTGTCCCGAGCCAGGTACAGAGGGGCTTTCTGTAATATCCTTCCCCATTAAACAGGAAAATATAAAACACGGAGTGCCTAGGAATGTGGGCATAAACCATGTAAATCTGAGCAGCTACAGTGATTCCCGCCACTTAATTACATTTGAACATTCTGAGACCCAGATAATATGTCTCTAAACGAAGCACTGTGTGTTTCGCCTTGTAGAATGAGGCAGAGAACGGTGAGTGTGAAAGAGGCGGGGAAAGGCCAGTACTGGCTGGTGTGGCTGGACCCACTAGTAGGACTGGAAACCCCTGACATTTATGTTTGGATATGTTTGTGAAATAAATACTTAAGTTGTAAATTACAATGACTCTTCTGGTTGTGGAGGGAAAAATACACGGCATAATCAACTTCTCAAAATGGGGACTGATGGCTCTTTGTGTTGGGAGCAGTGGGCACGCATTGATCTGAGGACACTCATGCTCTCTTGGTGTTTTAAAGGAGGGTCAAGTTTTGCCAAAGAGATCAGTGTTCATTTTCATAGATGGGTGCTTTTTCTTTTCTCTTTTTGATTTCCGCTTCACCGACAGGTAGTGACAGCTGCAGTGTACAGTACAGTACCTCCAGGCGCCATGCTTTACATGAGCTCCTCAGACCTGATCGTCTTACAGCTGAAAGCTTGTGCCTTTCACCAGCCTCTGCTTGCCCCCCACAACTGCCCCCTGCCTCTGGCAGCCACTTTCTCCTCTGTTTCTGTGAATTTGTCATTTTGGAGGATATGTTCACTGCTGACCCCTTTCCCATCACTCCAGTCCTGTGATGTCCTCTGGGTTGATGAAAGGCAGCATCAATGCCAAGTCCAGTGCAGTTCTTTGGAATTTGTTTTGTTTTACAATTAATACTGTATAATGCATTTGGCTTTTTAAACTGACAGCGAGTTTCCAAAATGATGGTACTCAGACATTGGTTAACATATACAACCTTCTTCCCAGGGTGATGAGTGTCTAAGGCACCCATGGGGAAACTAAGAAAGTTAGCAAAATGGCTGAGTGGTAAATTACCGGTAAAAAATAGTGTTTCCCAGAGTGTACCTGAAGCAACCATGTCCAATTTCATCTCTTCTGTGAAATTTCTGGAACACTACTGAGCTGTATGGCCTTCTAGTCTAGTCTTTGGGACACTGGTTGTGTCCAGGCATTTCACATAGTAAAATGAGTTGCTTGGTGATTAACTCCTGAAAACCGGTTGATAAACTCACATTTTAAGGTATTTTTGTTGATGTGATTTGACTCGGGGAGGGAATGCCTGATACTGACAGTAAGTATGAATTAATAGTAGATAGTCACTTAAAAAAAAAATGGGGAGGGGGGCACAGCAGAAAACCCTAGATTTATTACAAAGTATAAAATTTTCCTGAGAATTGCCACTCATTAAATCCTGTTCAAGATCTAGTAAAAAGAAGGTTAACTTAAGAAATTATGTGTACCTCATACCCAGTTGGGTGACTGCTATGAAAAAAACAAAATAACAAGTGTTGGTGACAATGTGGAGAAATTGGAACAGTGTGCTGTTGGTGGGAATGTAAAGCTGTTAGGGACAGCAGTGTGGCTGTGCCTCAGAAAACTAAAAATAGAGTTACCATGTGCACCAGCAATTTCACTTTTAGGTGTATATCCCAGAACTGAAAGAGTCTTAAAGAGATATTTGCACACTCGTGTTCAGAGCAGCAGCCTTGACAGTAGTGAAGAGGTGGAAGTAACCCACATGTCTGTCAATGGATAAAGGACAAAATGTGAATATATATACACCATAGAATGTTCTTCAGGCTTGAGAAGGAAGGACATTCTGACACATGCTACAACATGTGTCTGAACCCTGAGTGAACTATGCTAAGTGAAATAAATCAGTTACTGAAGGACAGACACTATAAGTCCACTTATATGAGGTCCCTTGAGGATCAGATTTGCAGAGGCAAAATAGAATGAATGGTGGTTTTCTGGGGAAGAGAGAAGGGCATTAGTGTGTAATGGGGACAGTTTCAGTTTTAGAAGATGAAGATTTCTTTAGATGGATGGTGGTGATGGCTGCACCACAGTGTAAATATACTTAATGCCATCGAATTGTACGCTAAAATTGGTTAAAATGGTAAATTTTACGTGATGTGCATTTTACCACAATTTAAGAAATCACGTGGCATTTTGTGTGCTTGAGTCCTGCTAACACTTACTGTAATCACTCTTTAAAAAGTGGTACATGCTGCTCTGGGTCATGGGGTTGGCCCAGTGGGCAAGAAAGATGCCAGTGTGCTGTGGAGCCAGCAGCCCAGGAGACCAGTCCTGGGCATAAGAGCCTGACTGCCAGTGGTGGGAGGTGAGCTGCTTACATGATGGGGATAGGAGAGGGTGGGGGGCTAGGAAGGAGCAGGCAACAGAGGAGGGGAGGGAAGAGGCCAAGGGTTCCCCCATCCTGGGTACATACATGTCTTTTTTCACTGGTTCTCCGGAATAAACATCAACAAATAATTTAAATTTATGCTTTGACAATAGCTTGTCTACACCTCCTTGTCTGTAAATGTATTTTGGTAAGTACTATGGACCCATGAAAATCCTCCATAGGCTGAAGACACAGAGATGTCATTAGTGTTAGCCACAGTGGGAGCTGAGATACACCCAAAACCCATTGGGATCTCGTGAAGCTTCCTACATAGGATTCATAGTACTGTCCCAATTTCATGGCACTACCTCTGAGCATTAGTCTTCATGCTATTCTACGTTTTCTGACTTTAAATGACACTATCATAGTCCAGTGTGCCTTGCAACCCGGCCTTACGTGGATATAAGTAGAGCAGGAATGTCTTAAGAATATCCAGGTAGTGGGTACTTCCTGTGGATCGGCTCACAGAAGCTCTGACCCCATCTACAGTCACAGAAATGGGAGTCAGGAAGGTCAGGCATGCCTCTTCCAAGGTTTCCCACCTGGTGGTGCTGAGTCTGGATTGCAAACCGTGGCCTTCTTCAACCGGAGAGGAACATTCACAGAAATGGGTCACCTCAGTTGCCAGAAAGGAAACCTTCACAAATTCCAAGATTTAGAGACTTTATGGGCCACAGGATTTGACCATTACCTAGTAAAATTAGGAAACAAACAAAGAGACCCTCTCCAAAATAACCCCTGGAGCAAATGTCGCCAGGTCTTAATGACTCAGAAGCCTCTGCCCGTGGCGCTCGGCCATGCTGTGCGGAGCGGCTGCAGGGAGGTGGCAGTCTGCTCCAGGACAGCAGGACAGCCTGCCGCATGCTGGAGGGAGAGAGGGGCGGGAGGGACTGAGCCTTTCAGCCCAGAGTCCCGAGGGAGACTTACCTGTGCCTTCAGCTGGGCTTCCTTTACCCCCTTTAATGAAATATAAGAACTTCAAGATCTTCCGATTCGTGCCTGGAAGACTGGGGCTCCTGCTCTTCCTTTCCCCATGGTATTTCCACTTACCGATTTATTACAGTGAAATTGACATTCAGTTCTTGTTTATTAGCATCTACCTTACCCTTGAGATTTTTTCAGCCATGCCACAAAATTGTGCAGTAGATGATCATAGATAAAGCCTGGGCTTTGTGACGAGACAGTGCTTGTGGGTTTGAATCCCAGCTCAGGCCCTTCCAGCTTTGTGGATTTGGATGAGTTATCTAGTATCTCTGTGCCCCAGTTTTGTCATTCATTAAACATATCTAGATAATTTCTGTTTCAGAGGGTTGCTGTAAACATCAGATGAGCTGACCCATAGGAATACAGCATCACTGTGGCAGTATGAGCAGCTAGCCTTCACCTCCAGCCACACACCCCTCACCCGAGGTGGCAGCTTGTACTGGCACCCTTACCTCTGCAGAGAAAAGGTGTGTTAGCCGAGAGCCACTGTTTATTTTCTCTTTTATGTGTGGTGTACTTTTTGTGCCTCAGGGAAGCGGTAAGGACTTGACTCTTGTCACAGCTTAATTAACTTACTGAGAGTTGGAGCAGCCACTAGATTCCATACTGTGTCCTATGTAAAGTCAAAGTGTATCAGCTGTAATTAGTGATGCTGCTTGTAAAAAGCCACCAACTGGCCATTCTGTTCCCCCACAGGATGCCACAGGCTCCTGCCAGCTCCTGTCAAATTAGTTGGCACCTGGCAAGTCTTTCATCTACAACACAACTTGAAACTTTAATAAAGAATTTACAAAGTTATTTTGGTTGCTTCTGAAATTGTCTCTTTGAATCAGTCTCTTTAATGCAAATGTACTATTTTTAAATACTTGCAGATACAATGTGTAATAAATTAGGGAAAGCATAGTAAGTATTCCCTTTGTGGACTGACCTTAGTTAGCACAGTCACTGTGTTAGTGTCTTCTTGCTGTTGTGGCAACTTGCCACAAACTTACTGGCTCAAGACAGCACACATTTATCTTCTTTAGCTCTGGAGGTCACAAGTCAGACACTGATCTCCCTGGGCTCAAATCAATGTGTCAGCTGGGCTATATTCCTTCTGGGGGAGAATCTCTTCCTTGCTCTTTCCAGCTTCTTCAGGCTGCCTGCAACCCTTGGCTCGTGGGGTCTTCCTACATGTACAAATGCATCTGTAGAGCATCTCTGAATCTCTGACTCTCCAGCCTCCCTCTGGGGCTCAGAAGGACTGCTGTGATCACATTGGGCCCACCTGCATAATCCTGGCTAACTTCTACTTCTAGATGAGCTGATCAGCGACCTGAATTCCCCCTTGTCCTGTAATCTAACATATTCACAGGCTTCTGGGTGGGGTTATTCCTCCTACCACATATGCTAAAAGTCTGTGTGAGTGAGTTTCCATAATAATTGACCAACTGCATTGAAGGCATAAAATATTATAAAGAAAAAATCCCTAGACCCATAGTGAAGTAGATTATATTATATTATTTGAGTAATTCAGACTCTGTATTGAAAATCAAGGTAGGGATGACAATTTTTTTTTCATGTAGCCTTAATTTCTTTTCCTACCTTGTTACTCTTGAAATCAGTTATTTGCTCATAGACACACATATTTTGATATGTTCATACCCACATATGCATATATGTACTTTTCTGAAATTCCAGGTTAATATTCTAGGGTAAAATGTTATACCTGTTTTATCTGTTTATTGACCTGTCCACTTACCTATCTATAAATTTTGAATTGAGTTCAAGAAGTCATACTCCATGTAAGGTTTTTATATTGCAAAGTGGGATTGGCAGTTTTTTTAAAGCTCTGTAACCCTGGTCTTTTCTGCAGTGGGCTATGTGGGTTAGTCAGTAGAAGGGTAAATGAGGCAGATGTGTATTAACCTTGACTCATGAGTCTGCTTTATTCCTGAGCAGCCATGAAACCAGGTGGCAGAAGCCTCAGCAGCCGCTGTCAGCACGTAACAGGGCCTCCCAGAGAGTAAGTAGACGAACAGGTGCTCTCGGGGCGCGAAGAGCTCTTCAGGAAGTAAAGCAGTGCTTTGTACACTGTATCACCTCTGGGGAGGTGAGGCCAGGCGGGGAGGCTCGCTTTCTGGGGAGGTCGGGGGAGCTGTCTTGGAGGAAGTGCATCTGGTGCATAGGGCTTCAATCGCAGGGGAGCACCCACCAGTCTGTCTCGCTCACAAGGAGCCCTGGAACTGCTGCGTGGTGAGTGCTTAGTAGATTCTGATTGGAGGAAGGGGACAGGAGAACATAGCCCCACCTCACATCTATAAAGTGTGCTGCAGTCCAGAAGCTTTTAATTATGACTGGGGTCCCCATTTGTGAATCTCCTCTGTGCTGGGCAGTGTTTCTTCATGAGAAGCCCTGTCATTTCCCCTGTTACAGAAGAGGTAGATGGGCACAGGTGTCCAGCAGGAGTGACCCACAGCTGCATGGCCCTCTTAAAAACTACCTTATTACCATGTGAGGCAAGGCAAATATGGTTCCTCCCATTTTACAGAATAAACTAAAGTCCAAGGCAGACCTGTAAATGGTTCAGCTAATAAGCACAAAATCCCAGACTCTTGATTCATGTCTTCTATTCGCTTCTGTGACCAAGCAGTTCAGCTTTGTCCCTCAGCCCTCTTTAGAAATATCTGTGACTGTTGTGGGATATTGTAGGGACACTGGCTATTAGGAGGAGTATGTAACCCACCCATCATGATGCGGTGAACAGGATCATTTTTAGAAAGAAAGTAGGGCCCTAGAATAGGATTGATGTTATTTTAGGAGTTAGTGGAAACTGTTAAGCCAAGAAAGTTTTTATAGCTATTCTCTCTGTCGGTCTGTCTGTCCGTTGTTTTAATCTCCTACCTAAGACTTGACAGAGCAGCTTAGCTTATTAGGTTCTCTGGATGTTGCCTTGATTCGGTGTAACATGGGGTTTTGCTAAGCTTGAGGCTACAGTGGTCACATAACATAAGGTACGATCTGGCTGGTATAATACCAAATTTGTTGTTCTTTCTGTTGGCGAGACCTGGGTAATAACTGCCTGTAGTTAATGAAGGCAAAAATTAGATTTTTTTTGAACAGCCTCAGCTGGGTGATAAACATATATTACTCTTTGGATCTGACCCTAAGATTCTGTCTTAGACTAAATTGGAATTTCACTAATCAGTTGGTTAGAATGTACTTTCTGAGACTGTCTTTTCCACATTAGAAATTTGACTCAGTTATGTGTCTAGTTTTATTGTGGAATAATCTCGAATTATCTCACCTCTTCCTGTCCCAGTCCATCCCACATGCCACAGCTGATTACTCTTAGTGGAAAATACCCCGTGCTCCTGTAGGGCTCCTCAGAAACAGCTTCCCAAGGCCTCAGCGGCGCAACATGAGCTCTTGTCCCATGTGCAGATCCCTCTGGAATGGGCCTGGAGCTGCCTCCCGACCCGTGCTGGCAAAGGATCAGATGTCCCCAGGAGTCAGGGTGATGTGGGGCGGGGAGGGTGCTCTGCTTCCCCTTGAAACGGCTTTGAAAAAGAAAACATCCAGAAATACACATTCTGTTTACGCTTTATTTAAATTACTCTCCAGAGTCGTTTATTTTTATTTCTTCTGTGTAGTAATGTGCCCCTACCCCTGGATCTTGCTCACAATTTTTTGGCCTGGACGTGGCCCCTCCAAATCCCATAGCCATCTTTCAAGACTGAAATCAGTTTCCTTTTCCTCTTCCCCAAGCCTGGCTGCCTGGCTGTTACCTGGGGGGTGTTCAGCATCACCTTTCATGCCCTGCATTCCTCCCTGTTCACGTGGGCGCTCCTCTTTCCCACTCACTTGGGGTCCCTGCAGGCAGCTGTCATGGCCACCACCGAGCACCTGAAACAGGACAGGGTTGGTTAGCCGTGTTCCCTGTTGACTAGCGAGGATGTGCTTCCCAGCTCCTGCCTCTGATGGAGCGTTTTGGGAAATGCAGGATCAGGTGTTCATTGTTTTTCAGAAGCAGACGTGATCAGGAATTGATTGCCCTTTAACGTTGATGCGTGATGACTCCAATTGGGCTGCTGCTGACTGGCTGGCATTCGGGAAGTGCTAGAGCGAGGCGCGTGCTGATTGGTTGGTCTCCTGAGGCTTTCATATTGATGGGAAGCTGTCATAAACCCATTAGAATAGCTTCGAAGCCCATCGCCATGGCCAGGGCTCAAGCAGGCGTTTCCTATGTGCACAAGAGCATTTTATTTTCACCTGTCAGAGAATGGTAAGATTTCCGGGGTCAGATAAGCCTATCAAAACACAGGCTCCACAGGAGACCCTCAGCCCCACCTGACTCCCCGCAGGAAGCGAGCACGGATTTGGGAGTCCACAGATCTGGGCTTAAGGCCTGGCTCGGGCACTTAATAAGTCACGTCATCTCTGCGGTCCTCAATCTAATCAGGAATCGTACCTCCCAGGAAGGTGGGTGTTCTGGAGACGAAGCAGTTTGACCAGTGTCAGGCACCCAGTGTACACTCCGAGTTCACTTTCCTACACTGTGCGTGGGCAGCTTCATTACAGCCCACAGATCTGGTGACCCAGGAAAAGCATCCTAGGGGGGCGTTTGTCATTCGGTTCCCCGCTTAGTTGGGTTTTTGCTTTATAAGGCCTGTTAGAAGCATGAGCCATACAAAACATTGGATCCTCGGGCCTCAACTTCCGGACATTCTGATGCAGTGGACTGGTCTGTGCGGGAGCCCAGGCTCAGGGCTTTCTGAAGCTCCCGTGCGGTGTTCAGGATGAAATGAAACACGCCAAGCCCAGCCAGCTCCTTCCCGAACTGCTGCTCATGCGTTCAGTCAGGTGGCACGTTAATAAATTGCTTTGATTGGTCTTAAGTGATGGGCTGTTCTTGTTAAAAACTCCTTTGAAAATGATGTAATTGAGAAACAAACCCGGTATTCAGATGGAATATTCTCTGAGCCCCATTCCTATTACTGCTCTCATTACTTCAAAAAAGAAAGAAAAACTGCCTTTATGACTTGGCAAAGTCTAACCTGACAGAAAGGTAAGGGTAAAGAGGGAGAGGCACACAGTACGGGCTGGAGATTTTCTGAGAATAGATAACAAAACGGTCTCCAGTTTGTAAATGAGCTTTGTGTAAACACTGTCCACTTGGATGTCATGTACATAATGCATGAAGTTCATTAAACATTTCCTCCTTCTGGAAAAGTGTGTTATCTTTAAATTTGGAAGGTAACTCATGAAAGAAGACAACATGTATTATTTATAAATTTCTTTAGTGTATAGCAGAAAGTGTTATGTATTTAAAAATGGTATTTACGCTTCCATGGAGTTAGTGTGCATAGGTCCCCTCTAATCCTGAAGTCAAACATATAAAAAATGAGAGCTCCTCTCTATCAGAGGAAGGGGGGTTTTAGTTAAGAGGCTCTCTGTTATGCTTTTCTTCCTAGTTTTGAGAAAGCTGCTCAGGTGAAGGACTAAACACTGAATTTTTTCTGCTGAAAAAATACTGCCTTCCCCGCCCCCCCCTTCCTCTACTGCTTCTACATAACAAGTATGGTACTGCTGAAATAGTTGATAGCTGTATTCAGTTTAGTCATTCAGGTGTACCTTTGTTATTTTTTTCCTTTTTTTATTTTGGTATTATTAATGTACAATTACATGAGCAACATTATGGTTACTAGACTCCCCCTATTATCCAGTCCCCATCACATACCCCATTACAGTCACTGCCCATCAGTGTACTAAGATGCTATAGACTCATTACTTGTCTTCTCTGTGTTATACCGCCTTCCCTGTATCACCTCCCTCCGCTATATTATGTGTGCTAATTCTAATACCGCTTATTCCCCCTTATCCCTCCCTTCCCACCCATTCTTTGGTAACTGTTAGTCCATTCTTGGGCTCGGTGAGTCTGCTGCTGTTTTGTTCCTTCAGTTTTTTTCTTTGTTCTTATACTCCACAGACGAATGGAATCATTTGATACTTGTATTTCTCCGTCTGGCTTATTTCACTGAGCAAAATACCCGCTAGCTCCACCCATGTTGTTGCAAATGGTAGGATTTGTTTTCTTCTTATGACTGAATAATATTCCATTGTGTATATCTACCACTTCTTCTTTATCCATTCATCTACTGATGGACACTTAGGTTGCTTGCATTTCTTGGCTATTGTAAATAGTGCTGTGATAAGCATAGGGGTGCATATGTCTTTTTCAAACTGGGCTGCTGCATTCTTAGGGTAAATTCCTAGGAGTGGAATTCCTGGGTCAAATCGTATTTCTATTTTGAGTTTTTTGAGGAACCTCCATACTGCTTATTTCCACAACGGTTGAACTAATTTGCATTCCCACCAGCACTGTAGGAGGGTTCACCTTTCTGCACGTCCTCGCCAACATTTGTTGTTGTTTGCCTTTTGGATGGCAGCCATCCTAACTGGTGTGAGGTGGTATCTCATTGTGGTTTTAATTTACATTTCTCTAATGATTAGCGATGTGGAGCATCTTTTCATGTGCCTGTTGGCCATCTGAATTTCTTCTTTGGAGAAGTGTCTGTTCAGATCCCCTGCCCATTTTTTAATTGGATTATTTGCTTTTGTTTGCTGAGGTGTGTGAGCTCTTTATATAATTTGAATTTCAACCCTTTATCATATGTCATTTATGAATATATTCTTCCATACTGTAGGATGTCTTTTTGTTCTACTGATGGTATCCTTTGCTGTACAGAAACGTTTTTGTCTGATATAATCCCATTTGTTCATTTTTGCTTTTGTTTCCCTTGCCCGGGGAGATATGTTCATGAAGAAGTTGCTTGTGTGTATGTCCAAGAGATTTTTGCCTATGTTTTTTTCTAAGAGGTTTATGGTTTCATGACTTACATTCAGGTCTGTGATCCATTTCAAATTTACTTTTGTATATGGGGTTAGACAATGATCCAGTTACATTCTCCAGTAGCTGTCCAGTTCTGCCAACACCAGCTGTTGAAGAGGCTGTTATTTCCCCATTGTATATCCATGGCTCCTTTACCATATAGTAATTGACCATATATGCTTCGGTTTATATCTCGGCTCTCTGGTTTGTTCCATTGGTCTATAGGTCTCTTCTTGTGCCAGTACCAAATTGTCTTGATTACTGTGGCTTTGTAGTAGAGCTTGAAGTCAGGGACCGTAAATCCGCCCTGCTTTATTCTTCCTTCTCATGATTGCTTTGGCTATTCGGGGTCTTTTGTGGTTCCATACGAATTTTAGAACTATTTGCTCTAGTTCATTGAAGAATGCTGTTGGTATTTTGATAGGAATTGCATTGAATCTGTATATTGCTTTAGGCAGGATTGCCATTTTGACAGTATTAATTCTTCCTATCCATGAGCACAGGATGTGTTTCCATTTATTGGTATCCCCTTTATTTTCTCTCATGAGTGTCTTGTAGTTTTCAGAGTATAGGTCTTTCACTTCCTTGGTTAGGTTTATTCCAAGGTATTTTATTCTTTTTGATGCGATTGTGGATGGAATTGTTTTCCTGATTTCTCTTTCTGCCAGTTCATTGTTAGCGTATAGGAATGCAACAGATTTCTGTGTATTAATTTTGTATCCCGCAACTTTGCTCAATTCAGATATCAGATCTAGTAGTTTTGGAGTCAATTCTTTAGGGTTTTTTATGTACAATATCACGTCATCTGCAAACAGAGACAGTTTAACTTCTTCCTTGCAGTCTGGATGCCTTTTATTTCTTTGTGTTGTCTGATTGCCATGGCTAGGACCTCCAGAACTATATTGAGTAATAGTGGGGAGAGTGGGCATCCTTGTCTTGTTCCTGTTCTTAAAGGAAAAGCTTTCAGCTTCTCGCTGTTAGGTATGATGTTGGCTGTGGGTTTGTCATATATGGCCTTTATTATGTTGAGGTACTTGCCCTCTATACCCATTTTGTTAAGAGTTTTTATCATGAATGGATGTTGAATTTTGTCAAATGCTTTTTCAGCATCTATGTAGATGATCAGTGGTTTTTGTCCTTCTTTTTGTTGATGTAGTGGATGATGTTGATGGATTTTCGAATGTTGTACCATCTTTGCATCCCTGGGATGATTCCCACTTGATCATGATGGATGATCTTTTTTATTTATTTTTGAATTCAGTTTGCTAATATTTTGTTGAGTATTTTTGCATGTATGTTCATCAGGGATGTTGGTGTGTAATTTTCTTTTTTTGTGGTGTCTTTGCCTGATTTTGGTATTAGAGTGATGTTGGCCTCATAGAATGAGTTGAAAGTATTCCCTCCTACTTTTTGGAAAACTTTCATGAGGATGGGTATTAGGTCCTCACTGAATGTTTGATAAAATTCAGCTGTGAAACCATCTGGTCCAGGAGTTTTGTTCTTAGGTAGTTTTTTGATTACCAATTCAGTTTCTTTGCTGGTAATTGGTCTATTCAGATTTTCTCTTTCTTCCTTGGTCAGCCTTGGAAGGTTGTATTTTTCTAGAAAGTTGTCCATTTCTTCTGGATTATCCAGTTTGTTAAAATATAATTTTTCTTAGTATTCTCTAATAATTCTTTGTATTTCTGTGGTGTCTGTCATAATTTTTCCTTTCTTATTTCTTTTTTTTAATAATTTATTTTGGTATCATTAATCTACAGTTACATGTGCAATATTACGGTTATGAAACTGCCCCCTTCATCAGGTGCCCCCTACAAACCCCATTACAGTCACTGTCCATCCTTTCTTATTTTTGATTCTGTTTATTTTGTAGACTCTATTTTTCTTGATAAGTCTGACTAGGGGTTTATCTATTGCTTATTTTCTCAAAGATACAGCTCCTGCTTTCATTGATTCTTCCTGTTGTTTTATTCTTCTCAATTTTATTTATTTGTGCTTTAATCTTTATTATGTCCCTCCTACTAACTTTGGGTCTCATTTGTTCTTCCTTTTCAAGTTTCATTTGTTGTGATTTTAGACTGTTCATTTGGGATTGTTCTTCTTTTCTGAGGTAGGCCTGTATTGCAATATATTTCCCTCTTAGCATGGCCTTTGCCACATCCCACAGATTTTGCGGTGTTGAATTACTGTTGTCATTTGTCTCCATATATTGCTTGATCTCTGTTTTTATTTGGTCATTAATCCATTGATTATTTAGGAGCATGTTATTAAGCCTCCATGTGTTTGTGGGCTTTTTCATTTTCTTTGTGTAATTTATTTCTAGTTTCATACCTTTGTAATCTGAGAAGCTGGTTGGTACACTTTCCATCTTTTTTGAATTTACTAAGGTTCTTTTTGTGGCCTAGTACATGATCTATTCTTGAAAATGTTCCATGTGCACTTGAGAAGAATGTGTATCCTGTTGCTTTTGGATGGAGTGTTCTGTAGATGTCCCTTAGGTCCATGTGTTCTAATACGTTGTTCGGTGCCTCTGTCTCTTTATTTATTTTCTGTCTGGTTGATCTGTCCTTTGGAGTGAGTGGTGTGTTGAAGTCTCCCAAAATGAATGCATTGCATTCTATTTCCCCCTTTAATTCTGTTAGTATTTGTTTCACATATGTAGGTGATCCTGTGTTGGGTGCATAGATATTTATAATAGTTACATCCTCTTCTTAGACTGACCCTTTTATCATTATGTAATGTCCTTCTTTGTCTCTTGTGACTTTCTTTGTTTTGAAGTCTATTTTGTCTGATACAAGTACTCAGACTCCTGCTTTTTTCTCCCTATTACCTGCATGCAATATCTTTTTCCATCCTTTCAGTTTTAGTCTGTATATGTCTTTGGGTTTGAAGTGAGTCTCTTGTAGGCAGCATATAGATGGGTCTTGTTTTTTTATCCATTCAGCAACTCTACATCTTTTGATTGGTGCATTCAGACCATTTAAATTTAGGGTGATTATCAATAAGTATGTACTTATTGGCATTTCAGGCTTTAGATTCATGCTTACCAAAGGTTCAAGGGTAATTCCCTTACTATCTAAGAGTTTAATTTAACTCACTTTGTATGCTATTACAAACACAACCTAAAGATTTTTTTTTCCTCCTTTTTCTTCCTCCACTATTCGTTGTATGTTATGAATCATATTCTGTACTCTTTGTCTATCCCTTGGGTGAATCTGTTTAGCCTTAGGAATACTTCTGTCTATAGGAGTCCCTCCAAAATGCACTGTAGAGGTGGTTTGTGGGAGGTAAATTCTCTCAGCTTTTGCTTATCTGAAAATTGTTTAATCCCTCCTTCAAATTTAAATGATAACCTTGCCAGGTAGAGTATTCTTGGTTTGAGGCCCTCTGCTTCATTGCATGGAATATATCATGCCACTCCCTTCTGGCCTGTAAGGTTTCTGCTGAGAAGTCTGATGATAGCCTGGTGGGTTTTCCTTTGTATGTGATCTTTTTTCCCTGTCTGGCTGCTTTTAAAAGTCTGTCTTTATCCTTGAGCTTTGCCATTTTAATTATTAAATGTCTTGATGTTGTCTTCCTTGGGTCCCTTGTGTTGGGACATCTGTGCGTCTCCATGGCTTGAGTGAGTGTCTCCTTCCCCAGATTGGGGAGGTTTTCAGCAATGACCTCCTCAAAGACACTTGCTACCCCTTTTTCTCTCTCTTCTTCTTCTGGTACCCCTGTTATGGGAATATTGTTCTGTTTGGATTGGTCACACAGTTCTCTCAATATTTTTTCATTCTTAGAGATTCTTTTTTCTCTCTGTGCCTCAGCTTCTTTGTATTCCTCTCCTCTAATTTCTGTTCCATTTACCATGTCTTCTACTACATTTAATCTGCTTTTAAATCCCTCCATTAGTATGTTTCATTTGAGATATGGAATTTCTTAATGATTGAATCTCCATCTTTAATTCGTTTCTGTGTTCTTGAATATTTTTCTGTACCTCCATAAGCATGTTTATGATTTTTATTTTGAATTTTCTTTGAGGAAGATTGGTGAGTTCAGTTTCATTTGGCCCTTTTTCCGGGGTTTGTGAGATTTTGGTGTGAACTGTGTTCTTTTGATGTTTCATATTTCTCTGTGGTGCCCTCTAGTGCCCAGAAGCTCCAGTCTCTGGAGCTGCTCAGCCCCTAGGGTGAGGTTGGTGGTCGTAGCAGAGGGGAGGTGGTGCCTGGGGTGAAGAAAGAGCTGTTTCCTGAATCCCTTCTGCAGCGCTTCTCTCCCTTATGAGAGCCAGTGGGCCAAGCACACAGGTGTAAGCCTCTGTGTTCTCCATCTCTAGCTGTTGTAGGCGGGACCTCCCTCTGGCTGGCCTGACACCAGCGCAGTGACTGCCAGTTTGCAAGCAGGTGCCTGTAGGCCAGTAGGAAGGCTTGGCAGGCTGCATGTCACAGTGGGGGGCCTCAGAGCTGAGTAGCCAGCCAGAGGGGTGGAGCGCCTGAAGCTCCTCAAAGTTCCCAATCTGCTGGGCAGAGCGCACCCAGACAACCTTGTCCCCCTATCCCTTCTCCCACGCAGCAAGCTCCATGTAAACCCCGCCCCTTCAGCAGCCCTATCGCTGCTAGGAAGCCTGTCAGACCGCCTGCCTTTCCTTAGTCCCAGAGCGGCTGGGTGTGGATCCTGTCCTCCACAAATGGCCGGAATCTGTCTCTCAAGCACTCCGCCTATCCCAGCTCCTCATCGTCCAGATCACCATACAATGTAGGTTTCTGCTCGCAAAACAGACCTCCAGGACTGGGTGTTCAGCATTTTTAGGCTTCCACTCCCTCCCCGCTCCGTTTCTCTTCCTCCCGCCAGTGAGCTGGGGTGGGGTAAGGGCTCAGGACCCGCCAGATCAAGGCTTTCGTACATTACCCTGTTTAGTGAGGTCTGTATGCAGTCTGGTGCAACCTTCTTTCCTGTTGCTATTTTAGGGTTTGTTGTATTTAACTATGTTTTCTCACTGTGGTTTTGGGAGGAGTTCTCTGTCTCACCTTTCATGCCGCCATCTTGAATTATATACCCCTTTCTTATTTATTTATAGAACTAACTAGCTATATAATGTACATATTTGTTTTAATCAACTTTATTTTGGAATCATTTTATGTTATGGTTCACTCTTGGTGTTGCACATTTTGTGAGTCTTAGCAAATCTATAATGGCATGTACCACTGTTAAAGCATCAACAGGATAGTTTCACTGCCCCCCAAAATCCTTGTGACAGCTGCACCAGTCCATACCCCCTCCCCCCAGGCCCTGGCAACCACTGATATTTTTACAGTCTCCAAAGTTTTGCCTTTTCCAGAATGTCATATAGTTGGGGTTGTTAAGGAAAAAATTATTCATGCCACTTGTTAAAGAATGGTAAGGCAGACTTTATTCAGGGAGACCACTGTGGGGTGGTGAGGAGTGCCGTAGGGGAAGAGACTGGGCTCAAGTCCAAATACAAGAAGTAAAAGTGGGAATCTGTAGCCAAGGAAGAGAATTGGGGAGGGTGAATGGACATTACAAAGAGGGGCATCAGAGGTAATTGTGGGATTCTGGCTAAATTACCTAACAGGATTCTTCCTGAAGGCAGGCCAAGGTGATCACACATCACCCAGGTGAGGGTGGAGGATTCTGACTAAGCCATCTTAGCAGGGTTCTTGATAAATTTCAGCAGTGCAAAGAGAGACATAGAAGTACAAAAGTCCAGGCCTAATTTGAAAGAGGATTCAGTGGAGTCTGACTAAAGTTTGGTCAAAGAGAGAGTCTCTGTGAGAATCAGACAAAGCCTTTACAGCTTAGCTTCTTTCACTTAGTTATAGGTGTTTAAGGTTTCTTTATGGCTTTATAACTCATTCATTTTTATCGCTGACTAATGCTCCATTTTCTGAATGTACCATGGTTACTTCTCCACTCATGTACTGAAGGTCATTTGATTGCCTCCAAGTTTTGGCAATGATGAATGAAGCTGCTCTAAACATCCATGTGCAAACAAAAATAATTTTTTATTTTTGCAAAGATAGTACAAAGCATTCCTAAATACTCTTCACTCTGTCTCCCCTAGTGTTAGCATCTCACATAACTGCAATACATTTGTGAATCCTAAGAGATTAACGTTGCTACATGACTATTAACTAGACTTTATGCAGATTTCACCAGTTTTTCAACTAATTTCCTTCTTCTGTTTGAGGATCCAACTCAGGATACCACATTACATCATTAATAATATATTTATTTTCATTTAATTTGTAGGAAGTGTTTGGGTGTGTTGTGTTCATTACAATATCCTAAGAAAGTGCATGTAAACATACCAGCACTAAGCAGCTGGTGTTATTTAATGAAATGAGCACACTTGATTATGGTATTATTACTTAGAATTTTTTGAAAGTTTGTTTGTGATTTTGGCAGAGCATGCAAAATTCCCAGTGTACAAAAGTGAAATTTGTTTTATAAGGTTGCTTTCTCTGAACAGAATATGAGAGCTTGTTGGAAGAACGTCATTTTAAGGTTGAGCCTTTCAAGACCTGGGAGGAAACCCATGGCCGAGTTGTAATAAAAGCTGTCTGTGTGTAGTTTCTCAGGTGGAGGCAGAGGGCGAAGTGTTTGGTCAGATCTCTGATGAGCATGTCCCAATGTTTTGGCCACAGAAGGACTCCATGAAAGATGACAGAGGAAGTTGTTGTGATAGCCAAGTGGGACTATGCTGCCCAGCAGGACCAGGAGCTGGACATCAGGAAGAATGAGCGCCTGTGGCTTCTGGATGACTCCAAGACGTGGTGGCGGGTGAGGAACGCGGCCAACAGGACGGGCTACGTGCCGTCCAACTATGTGGAGAGGAAGAACAGCCTGAAGAAGGGCTCCCTCGTGAAGAACCTCAAGGACACGCTAGGTGAGTGCCCGAGCTCGCTCTAGTTGTGGGGAGAAGAGAGCCTCTGTGTGTGTGTGTGTGTGTGTGTGTGTGTGTTTCAGATGTTGGCATCTTTCTAGTTGTCTTCTTATAAATGCCTGACAATTAGGAGGATAAGCTTACTCCTCCATGTGCTGCACCTATGCACATGCTCCTGTCCCCTGGCGTCAGCACCGAGAGGGTCCTGAGATGAAATTGCCAGCTCCTGAAATGTCAGTAGCTCTGCCTATGGCATCTGACCTACAAAATACGCTCTGTGTGGCCTTTATACATAGAGAAGGAGGTAGCATAAAGCACTTGGAACTGGGTGAATTTTTTCCCTCTTAAATTGATGATGTTTCACACCACAGCCCTGTACAGTGTTACTAAGGTGGCAGCTGGGTGAGCAGCAGTGTGATGTTGGACTAGGGTCACTCAGGGGCCTGCTGGAGAAAGCCCGGCTCAGTCAGCTCCCTCTGCATCCAGGCTTCATCCGACATGTCTCCTTCTCTTCTCCGGAGTCCAGTCCTGGGATACCCTGAAGCCGGTGGTGCATAGTGGTGTGTTTGTATGCACATAGTAGTTACTGCTCCAGGTTATGTGAGTAAATAAGGCGGGGTGCGGAGGGAGGTGAAGGCACTGTCTGAATAACCACAAACTGAGATCCACTCTAAAAAGCTGTCCTTGCTTTCTTTACAGAAGTGTAATTTGGGTACTTGAGACTGCTGATTATCACTTACTAGTTTGCCATTGAAATAAGTCAGTATTATCACTCATGTTACCTTTATGTGAGTTTTCCCTTTTATTTCTAATGAGGATTTGTCTCATTTAGGTGAGGAAGGAAACAGGTGGGAAAATTGAAAAGAAAATTATACACTGAATGTACTGGGTGTTGCAAAATCGTCATCTTCCCGTTTATTCAGTCTTGAAAACTCTGTTCTCTCTTCAAAACTGTTTAAAGCCTCCATTTATTGGGTAAAATTTTTGTGTTACAGCTTAGCTTATTTCCATGATTTAGAGAGAGAAAAGATACACAGGCCTGCACAGGAATCACACCAGCTCCCCAGCTATCATAGAGCCTGAGCCTGATGTAGAAATTCCATTTTTCATGAGCAATCTGATTGTTTTTCTGCTACACGCACAGCCCTTTATCTTTTTTCCACCAAGTCAATTGAAAGAAGCATTGTTGTACTGGCCTATGACTCTTCAAAATGTAGCAAGGGAATGCAGGTAGCACGAATAGGTAAATACTGTGAGTGCCCTCAGCTTAATTGTATTAATTCTTTCCAGTTTCAGCCTCTTGCCCACCAAAGTGCCCTTTTTTGGGGAGATTCTAAACACTGCTGACTTGTTTTGTCTTCTCCATTTTTAAAATATATTCTCAAAATTCTAGTCAAGAGGGAAATAACCAGAAATTGAATAAATGCTGGGAAGTACCATCAGGCAAAGCAAGCTGTCAGAATTCTCTAAAAATTGCCTTGAATTAGGTTGTCACTTTTTCCCTTCAGTTTTTAGAAGGAGAAAAGGCAAAGCCTCAGATCGACACTGTTAACCCTGCCTTTCGCCCAGTGGTTAGTTTTCTTGGGAGGCTGAGATCACCTCCCTGTTCCCATATTCCCCGGGCTGTCAGAATCAGATGAGGCTCCCTCACCCAGCCCTTTCTGGCTCAGGGTGCTGGGCCTGCTGCCCCAGCCTGACAGATGGCCGCCCAGCTCTGCTGCTCGGCAGCCAATTCCATTTTTGGAGAACACAGATTGTTAGAAAGCTCTTCCTTAAATAGAATCAAAGTTTGCTTTTCTTTCACTTTCTGCCGTTGGCTCTCACTGTGCCCCGGAGAGCAAAGCGTGCTCCTCTGTGGAATGACAGCTCTCCTGGCTTCCATCTCAGTTCAGGCCCACATCTCCTCGGAGACGTTTCTTCCACGCATTATACGTTGTAAAAATACAAATGAAATTATCTTTTGAACCTCCATATCTGTTAGCACCAGTTCATGTCCACAGTCTTAATTCTCCTGGGGTCAGTATTCCCATCACCAGAGAGAGGCACCCTCTGTTTTTTTGTGTAATCGTTTTGTTATGTCTTTGTCATGCTAACCCAAAGCTTGGCTTTTGCTGCACAAAGAGAGACCTTGTTGTCTGCACATGAGGTTTACATTGCCTTCTGAGCAGTGTGGAGAAGGGGGAGGCACCCTAACCGCCCCCTACCCCAAAATAAACCACCATAGTGGAGTAACTTCTTATTTCCCACAGCCAGATTTGACATGGCATCATTGTCAGGAAGATGAAAAAACTTTCTGCAGCCACTCCTGCCTCCCACTCATCTCTGTTGCTAAAAAGATTGGAGCTAAAGTGTTCATGGGTTCCTGTTTAAATTATTGTCACGGTATGCTGTTCAGATTACTGTATGCTTTTAGATTGAATATGTAGCCAGCAGAAATCTGCATATTAGAGGAAGTGAAAACATCGAAGCCAATTCTGCATATGTTGACCTTCCAGTAGCTCCTCACAGTATCATCCACATTTGTAATTTTTTTTATTTTGGTATCATTAATGTACAATTACATGAGCAATGTTATGTTTACTAGACCCCCCACCGCCATTATCAAGTCCCCAACACATACCCCATTACAGTCACTGTCCATCAGCGTAGTAAGATGCTATACAATCACTACTTGTCTTCTCTGTGTTGTACTGTCTTCCCCATGCCCCCCCCCCCACCTGCATTATGTGTGCTAATCATAATGCCCCTTTTTCTCCCTTATCCCTCCCTTCCCACCCATCCTCCCCAGTCCCTTTCCCTGGGTTTGTCCATTCTTGGGTTCTGTGAGTCTGCTGCTGTTTTGTTCCTTCAGTTTTTTCTTTGTTCTTATACTCCACAGGTGAGTCAAATCATGTGATACTTACTTGTCTTTCTCTGCCTGGCATATTTCACTGAGCATAATACCCTCTAGCTCCATCCATGTTGTTGCAAATGGTAGGTTTGTTTTCTTCTAATGGCTGAATAATATTCCATTGTGTATATGTACCACATCTTCTTTATCCATTCATCTACTGATGGACACTTAGGTTGCTTCCATTTCTTGACTATTGTAAATAATGCTGCGATAAACATAGAGTGAATATGTCTTTTTCAAACTGGGCTGCTGCATTCTTAGGGTAAATTCCTAGAAGTGCAATTCCTAGGTCAAATGGTATTTCTATTTTGAGTTTTTTGAGGAACCTCCATACTGCTTTCCACAATGGTTGAACTAGTTTACATTCCCACCAGCAGTGTAGGAGGGTTCCCCTTTCTCCACATCCTCACCAATATTTGTTGTTGTTTGTGTTTTGGATGTTGGCCATCCTAACTGGTGTGAGGTGATATCTCATTGTGGTTTTAATTTGCATTTCTCTAATGATTAGCGATGTGGAGCATCTTTTCATGTGCCTGTTGGCCATCTGAATTTCTTCTTTGGAGAAGTGTCTGTTCAGAACCTCTGCCCATTTTTTAATTGGATTATTTGCTTTTTGTTTGCTGAGGTGTGTGAGCTCTTTATATATTTTGGATGTCAACCCTTTATCGTATATGTCATTTATGAATATATTCTCCCATACTGTAGGATGTCTTTTTGTTCTACTGATGGTGTCCTTTGCCGTACAGAAGATTTTCAGCTTGATATATAAGACTTTTATGGTTTGATAACTTACATTCAGGTCTTTGATCCATTTTGCATTTACTTTTGTGTATGGGGTTCGACAGTGATCCAGTTTTATTCTCTTACATGTAGCTGCCCAGTTTTGCCAATACCAGCTGTTGAAGGAGCTGTCATTTCCCCATTGTATATCCATGGCTCCTTTATTGTATATTAATTGACCATATATGTTTGGTTAATATCTGGCCTTTTTAGTCTGTTCCATTGGTCTGTGGGTCTGTTCTTGTGCCAGTACCAAATTGTCTTGATTACTGTGGCTTTGTAGTAGAGCTTGAAGTTAGGAAGCGAGATCCCCTCTGCTTTATTCTTCCTTCTCAGGATTCCTTTGGCTGTTCGGGGTCTATTGTGGTTCCATATGAATTTTAGATTTATTTGTTCCAGTTTGCTGAAGAATGCTGTTGGTATTTTGGTAGGGATTGTATTGAATCTGTATATTGGTTTAGGGAGGATGGCCATTTTGACAATATTCTTCCTACCCAACAGCATGGGATGAATTCCCATTTGTTAGTGTCCTCTTTAATTTCTCTTAAGAGTGTCTTGTAGTTTTCAGGGTATAAGTCTTTCACTTCCTTGGTTAGGTTTATTTCTAGGTATTTTATTCTTTTTGATGCAATTTGAATGGAATTGTTTTCCTGATTTCTCTTTCTGCTAGTTCATTGTTATTGTATAGGAATGCAACAGATTCTGTGTATTAATTTTGTGTCCTGCAACTTTGCTGAATTCAGATAATCTAGTAGTTTTGGAGTGGGGTCTTTAGAGTTTTTTATGTACAATGTCATGTCATCTGCACATAGTGAGTTTGACTTCTTCCTTACCAGTCTGGATGAACTTGTATTTCTTTGTTTTGTCTGATTGCCATGGCGAGGACCTCCAGTACTGTGTTGAAAAAAAGTGGAGAGAGTGGGCATCCCTGTCTTGTTCCTGATCTTAGGTAAAAAGCTTTCAGCTTCTCACTGTTAAGTATGATGTTGGCTGTGGGGTTGTCATATATGGCCTTTATTATGTTGAGGCACTTGCCCTCTATACCCATTTTGTTGAGAGTTTTTATCATGAATGGATGTTGAATTTTGTCAAATGCTTTTTCAGCATCTATGGAGATGATCATGTGGTTTTTGTCCTTCTTTTTGTTGTTGTGGTAGATGATGTTGATGGATTTTTGAATGTTGTACCATCCTTGTATACCTGAGGTGAATGAATCCCACTTGATCATAGTATATGATCCTCTTGATGTATTTTTGAATTCGGTTTGCTAATATTTTGTTGTGTAGTTTTGCATCTGTGTTCATCAGGGATACTGGTGTGTAATTTTCTTGTTTTGTTGGGTCTTTGCCTGGTTTTGGTATTAGAGTGATGCTGGCTTCATAGAATGAGTTTGGAAGTATTCCCTCTTCTTCTATTTTTTTGGAAAACTTTAAGGAGAATGGGCATTATGTGTTCTCTTAAGTGTCTGAAAAAATACAGCGGTGAATCCTTCTAGCCCAGAGCTTTTGTTCTGGGTAGTTTTTTTTGGTATTAATCTACAATTACATGACCAACATTATGGTTACTAGACTCCCCCCATTATCAAGTCCCCACCACCTACCCCATTACAGTTACTGTCCATCAGCAAGGTAAGATGCTGTAGAATCACTACTTGTCTTCTCTGTGTTGTAGAGCCTTCCCCGTGCCCCCCCAACCCCACTACATTATATGTGCTATTCGTAATGCCCCTTTTTCCCCCTTGTCCCTCCCTTCCCACCCATCCTCCACAGTCCCTTTCCCTTTGGTAACTGTTAGTCCATTCTTGGGTTCTGTGAGTCTGCTGCTGTTTTGTTCCTTCAGTTTTTTCTTTGTTCTTATACTTCACAGGTGAGTCAAATTGTTTAATACTTACTCCACCTGACATATTTCACTGAGCATAATATCCTCTAGGTCTATCCATAATGTTGCAAATGATAGGATTTGTTTTCTTCTTATGGTTGAATAATATTCCATTGTGTATATGTACCACATCTTCTTTATCCATTCATCTACTGATGGACACTTAGGTTGCTTCCATTCCTTGGCTATTGTAAATAGTGCTGTGATAAACACAGGGGTGCATATGTCTTTTTCAAACTGGGCTACTGCATTCTTAGGGTAAATTCCTAGGAGTGGAATTCCTGGGTCAAATGCTATTTCTATTTTGAATTTTTTGAGGAACCTCTGTACTGCTTTCCACAAAGGTTGAACTAATTTATATTCCCACCAGCAGTGTAGGAGGGTTCCCCTTTCTTGGGTAGTTTTTTGATTACCGATTCAATTTCGTTTCTGGTAATTGGTCTGTTTTGATGTTCTATTTCTTCCTTTGTCAATCTTGGAAGGTTGTATTTTTCTAGAAAGTTGTCCGTTTCTTCTAGGTTATCCAGCTAGTTAGCATATAGATTTTCATAGCATTCTCTAATAATTCTTTGTATTTCTGTGCTGTCCATCATGATTTTTGTTTTCTCATTTCTGATTCTGTTATGTGTGTAGATTCTCTTTTTCTCTTAATAAGTCTGGCTAGGGTTTATCTATTTTGTTTATTTTCTCAAAGAATGAGCTCTTGGTTTCACTGATTTTTTCAGTTATTTTATTCTTCTCAATTTTATTTATTTCTTCTCTGATCTTTATTATGTCCCTCCTTCTGTTGACTTTGGGCCTCATTTGTTCTTCTTTTCCAGTTTCAGTAATTGTGACTTTAGACTATTCGTTTGAGATTGTTCTTCCTTCTTTAAATAGGCCTGGATTGCTATATACTTTCCTCTTAGAACTGCCTTCGCTACGTCCCACAGAAGTTGGGGCTTTGTGCTGTTGTTGTCATTTGTGTCCATATATTGCTTATCTCTGTTTTAATTTGGTAATTGATCCATTGATTATTTAGGAGCATGTTGTTAAGCCTCCATGTGTTTGTGAGCCTTTCTGTTTTCTTTGTACAATTTATTTCTAGTTTTATACCTTTATGATCTAAGAAGTTGGTTGGTAGAATTTCAATCTTTTTTAGTTTACTGAGTCTCTTTTTGTGGCCTAGTCTGTGGTCTATTATGGAAAATGTTCAATGTGCACTTGAGAAGAATGTGTATCCTGC
Source organism: Smutsia gigantea (assembly GCA_032199065.1). Lineage (NCBI taxonomy): Eukaryota > Metazoa > Chordata > Mammalia > Pholidota > Manidae > Smutsia > Smutsia gigantea. Next base: position 42,836 of record JAVSCE010003449.1, on the reverse strand, counting down.
TGCTTTTGGGTGTAGAGTACTATAGATGTCTTTTAGGTCCATCTGTTCTAGTGTGTTGTTCAGTGCCTCTGTGTCTTTACTTATTTTCTGTCTGGTTGATCTGTCCTTTGGAGTGAGTGGTGTGTTGAAGTCTCCTAAAGTGAATGCATTGCATCGTATTTCTTCCTTTAATTTTGTTAGTATTTGTTTCACATATGTCGGTGCTCCTGTGTTGGGTGCATATATATTTATACTGGTTATATCTTCTTGTTGGACTGACCCCTTTATCATTATGTAATGTCCTTGTTTATCTCTTGTTACTTTCTTTGTTTTGAAGTCTCTTTTGTCTGATACAGGTACTGCAACACCTGCTTTTTTCTCTCTATTGTTTGCATGAAGTATCTTTTTCCATCCCTTTACTTTTAGTCTGTGTATGTCTTTGGGTTTGAGGTGAGTCTCTTGTAAGCAGCATATAGATGGGTCTTTCTTTTTTATCCATTCTATTACTCTGTGTCTTTTAATTGGTGCATTCAGTCCATTTACGTTTAGGGTGATTATCAATAGATATGTACTTATTGACATTGCGTGCTTTGGATTCGTGGTTACCAAAGGTTCAAGGGTAGCTTCTTTACTCTCTAACCGTCTAACTTTAACTCACTTATTACACTATTATAAACACAGTCTGATGATTCTTTATTTCTCTCCCTTCTTATTCTTCCTCCTCCACTCTTTATATGTTAGGTGTTTTATTCTGTACTCTTTTGTGTTTACCTTCACTGCTTTTGTGGAAAGCTGATTTTATTTTTTGCCTTATTTAGTATTTGGTTGTTCTGCTTTCTTTGCTGTAATTTTATTTTCTCTGGTGACATCTGTTTAGCCTTAGGAGTACTTCCATCAATAGCAGTCCCTTTAAAATACTGTGTAGACATGTTTTCTGGGAGGCAAATTCCCTCAACTTTTGCTTATCTGGAAATTGTTTAATCCCTCCTTCAAATTTAAATGATAATCTTGCTGGATACAGTATGCTTTGTTCAAGGCCATTCTGTTTCATTGCATTAAATATATCATGCCATTCTCTTTGGGCCTGTAAGGTTTCTGTTGAGAAGTCTGATGATAGCCTGATGGGTTTTCCTTTGTAGGTGATCTTTTTTCTCTCTCTGGCTGCCTTTACTACCCTGTCCTTGTCTTTGATCTTTGCCGTTTTAATTATTATGTCTTGGAGTTGTCCTCCTTTGGTTCCTTGTGTTGGGAGATCTGAGGGCTTCCATGGTCTGAGAGACTATTTCCTTCCCCAGCTTGGGGAAATTTTCAGCAATTATTTCTTCAAAGACACTTTCTATCCCTTTTTCTCTCTCTTCTTCTTCTGGTACCCCTTTTATGCAAATATTGTTCTGTTTGGATTGGTCACACAGTTCTCTTAATATTCTTTCATTCCAGACATCCTTTTATCTCTCTCTGCCTCAGCTTCTCTGTATTCCTGTTATCTGATTTCTATTCCATTAACAGTCTCTTGCACCTCATCCAGTCTGCTCTTAAATCCTTCCATTGATTGTTTCATTTCTTTTATCTCCCTCCAGACTTCATCCCTTAGCTCTTGCATATTTCTCTGCATCTCCATCAGCATGGTTATGACTTTTTTTTTTAATTATTTTTCTGGAAGATTGGTTATATCTATCTCGCCAGGCCCTCTCTCTGTCATTGTTTGAGTGATTTTTGACTGGACCAGGTTATTCTGCCTTTTCATGGCGATAGAAGTGATTGCCGGCAAGTGGCACGTGTGTCAGCTGGGAAAACAAAGTTCCTTCCTGCTTGCTGGTCGCCTTGCCATTCTCTGCTGCCTGTGCCGGTTACCCGCACACAGGGAGCAGTCTCTGTATTACTTCCCTGAAGTGCCGTGGGCGGGGCGGCTCTCATGGTGGCCTAGGGCACTGCCAGGGGGTGCAGGCATGTGACATGTGTTCTCCTGCAAGAACGGCGCCTCTTTGTGCCTTCCAGACTTTGCGCCGGCTTTCTCTGCCTGTGCCCGGCAGCTGCATGCTGCCAGCAGCCTCTGGATCTGCCCCGGTTAGCTGTGCGCTGGGAGAAGATTCTGCGTGGTTGCTGTGGGCGGGACTGCTCTCCAGCTGGTCTGCAGCAATGGCGAGTCAGCTGGTTTGCTTGCAGTGCTGGTGGGGGTAATGAATGGCAGCTGCTTATCGCCATGAGGGGCTTTGGAGCTGCAATGCCACCCAGGTGTTAAGGGCGCCAGAAGTTCCTTAAGATTCCCCAGCCTGGTGGGCTGAGTGTGCCAGGACGATTTTGTCCACCTGTTAGACCCTTGTCCCTTTAAGAATTTTAAAGCGCCCACTTTTCTTTTGTCCCAGGGGAGCTGGGTGTGGGGACCCACTCGCAGTGCCCATCTTGGATTTTACTTTTCTGTTTCTCTAATATCCAGTACACCATGCCATGTGTGTCTGTGCTCGGGGTGCAGATTACTAGGGCTGGTTATTTAGCAGTCCTGTGGTTTCACTCTCTCCCCTCTCTGATTCTTTTTCCTCCCACTGATGAGCTAGGGTGGGGGAGTGCTCGGGTTCCACCGAGTCACGGATTTGAATCTTACCCTTTTTGTGAGATGCTGAGTTCTTGCAAATGGAGATGTAGCCTGGCTGTTGTACTGTATCTTATGGTCTCTCTTTTAAGAATAGTTGTATTTGCTATATTTTCAAAATATATATGGTTTTGGCAACAGATTTCCACTACCCCTACTCATGCTGCCATCTTGAGTGCCTCTCCACATTTGTAATTTTGCTGCTGTGAAATCCATCTAATTCCTAAAGCTACAGAAAGATTTCCTAGCAGGTGCCTGGTTTGGAGTAAAGTAGCATGGGGCTCCCCAGCAAAGTCCCAGTGTTATAGGTATATTTCTGTAACATGATAACATTTCCATTTGTAGATAACCCTACGTCTAGAGTTCTCTGCTGCTTTCTTAGGCTCCTTTGCTATGTTGAGAATTCAATTTAATCATATGTGTTGTTTGTTAGAGTGACTTCTGGAAAGCGGTAACTTTGACAGAAAGAGCTGTTTTTTAAGGAAGGTTTAACATTGTTTTCCTTTAATAAGTTATAACTGAGTTAAACAATATGAGCTCTTCTTTGCACATGAGCAGAACATTTATGTACTGGATCTGCTCTCATATTCAATTTAGAATCATGAGTAGTCAGAGAGAGAACTTTTCCAGGGATAACAAGGAGCAATTGTTAAGAACTTGATCAGCCAGCAGATCCCAGTCAATGTTTCCAAGGGCTCTGCTGCCCAGCTCAGCATTGTGGCATGCCCTTGGGCCACCGTCAGGCCTTAATAATGCAACCTGACTTACAGAATCATGTAAGTTAGTTGTTTAAAACTGTGCTCAATCTTTTTGAGATGGTAAAGCTGCTCCTAGGGAGGCTATTTTTTTCAAAGATTTTCCTCTAGTTACTAAAAACAGTTTTTATTAACCACTTCATGATAGCAGCTGAGCCCACGAAAGCCTCAAAAGTGAACTCTTCCCAGTGGATAGCTGAGGGTCAGGCACTGACTGGGCTACGCAAACAGTGCAGTTCCCTTTATAACCTCATAGAGGCCTTCTTGGGAGAGATTGTTCCAAAGCACACATGTCCATTGCTAATGACCTCCCTGGGCATCTGGAGCCAGAATGACCTGCACCCAAGGTGACCATAGCTAAGGCCAGTCACAACCTCCAGTGATTAGTACCGTGACGCCCGCCTCTGTGCTTCCAAGCTAGATGCGGGAGCAGAGAGAGGCTCCTGAAAGGGACTCCCTGCCCTTAACTGTAACAGCCCTTGTACTTGAGATAATGCTTTGGATGGGGAGGAGCTGGTTCTTGGGGGTGAAAGTCACAAGGTTCTTAGAGGCGTATCCATCCAGGACTGACTTAGCAGGGGCTAAATGACTTCCCCAAGGACACACTGCTAGCCACAGGTATGGGACAGAGATGAAACTTCAACTCAAACTTGACATTTTTTAACTAGACCAAGTTAAATATCACATTTAGTGGGTGGGCATGTAAGACTCCTTCAAAGAGATAGGCAGTTTGAATGTTAGAGGAAATTTTAGTGACACCAGTTTCTTCATTTTAGAAGTGAAATCCTATCGGCAAAACATTCAGTGGGTCCCAGAGTTAAACGGTCATAGTGTATTAATGTTAATGTCCTGATTTTGGTGGTTGTATTGTGGTTGTGAAGGACAATGACCTTGTTTGTGGAAATACAGAGTATTGAAGGATGGGCCATCATGGTGACAGCTTACTCTCAGATGGCTCAGGGAAGACAATGTTTGTGCCATCTGTGACCTGCTGTACATTAAAACAGAGACGTCACAGTGGTTTTGAATACCTACTGGGCTGGTAAAGTTGGCTTATAACAGGGGAGACATAACGGGCTGCCCTGCTCTGCCTGGATGTTTCTGGGTTACAGAACCTTAAAGTGGGCCTTTCAGAGGTCAGAGAGCATCAGTGAGTACCTGCTCAGACTGGACCTAAAATACAAGAATAACACTGTGTGTGAACATGTCCCACCTGATTGTTTGCCATAATGGCTTCCCCCAGGACCTGACTGAGAACTGTCTGTAGTGACCTAGTGGGTTGTCTCCCTATCATTAGCCTGTGAGGAAGGAAATCCCTGCTTCTTGCTGCATCAGACCAGGCTTTTGAGCCAGTTCAGTGGAAGCTTCTTTGTTATAACTGAGAGAGGGAGAGTAATTGTCAGAAACCGTCTGGGCTCACAGCCTCTGTGATTGTGTGGGATGTGGGGGAGGTTTTGTCTCATCACTGCAGGATTGAGGATCCTTGCCGTGGTTATGGTGTTCTCAGCAGGTCTGAACCAGGGCAGGTGTCTTGTTAAAAATGAAATGTGGGTGATGAGTACTGCAGCCTGCGATCATGGAGTCAAGTTGTGCCTTCTGCCGTCCTTAGAAATCCCTTCTAAGCCAGTTCATGCCCTGCTGGGTGACCTTGGAAAACAATAACTAAAGGCTTTGAAATTGGGATGCAAGCATGATGTAGGGATCAGAACAGCATGATAGTGTATTTTGGATCAGGAGTGAGAGCCTGGCTAGACATTATTTCCTCTGATGGGATATGAAGAAAGGGTGAGGTTTTGCTCCAACTTCCTGATGCTTGTGATGTAACAGGAAATACCCCTGGCACAGGGAAGCGGTGTCACTTGAGCAGTGGCAGTGTCCCTGCCTGTCCCACTGGACCCCGGGTTGGACTATGCTTTTTAGGCCTCCATCCTGCCCTTTGGGCAGTATAGCACAGTGGTGAGGGCAGGGAATCTGCGGTCCTAGCCCCCCACCTCCAAACTCAGGCTCTGCCACGTGTTAGTGGAGTGGCTCTGGGAAGCTGCTGGACTCCTTCAGCCTCAATCACATCACCTCTGAGATGGGATAAGGGCTCCTTGTCTCTTAGAGTTGTTGAGAATTGAAAGGAATACTCCATGTAGGGGTTATTCCATGCCAAGCTGAGACCTGGAGAGGAGGGGGGACACCTGTTGAGGGCAGGGGACACAGCGAAGATTCAGAGGCCAGAAGCCACAGGTGTGCTGAGCGACATGAGTAAGCCAGCTGGATTGGAGTGAGCTGCTGGGGAGTCCTGAGGGATCGCATGTGCCACCTGGGCGGGCCCTGAGCACCAGGCCTGATACCACTTGGAAAGGGAACTTTGAGGACTCCGTGGGGTGGCCAGAGGAGCAGCTGTCAGGCGTCCTACCTGGTCTTTGGGAAGGGAAGGGAGAGGGCCGGTGCGTCAGTGGGAGGCTGATGACATCTCGGGTGACCCAGGGTGACATCAGCAATGGGGAAAGGGGCGGCAGACAGGAAAGGGATTTTGAAGGAAAACCCCAGGACTCTGTCGACTGGGTATGGAACAGCCAGAAGAAGTGTCACAAATGGCTGGAGTGCTTTGAGCCTGAATGACCACCTACCTGAGAGCGGGGAAAAGGAGGAGGAGATGGCTGGCTGCGAGGACCAGTGTGAGTGTGAGCGGCGACGGGCATTCCGTGCAAATGCTCAGCAGCGTGCTTTAGCCTGAGTCTCAACTTTAGGAGACGCAAGATTCAGATTTCTGTCATCACGCACTTCCTGTTTCTAAGTGAATGTGTTTGGACTTCTATATGAATAGTTTAATCTGGAATCTGTAGTGGAGACCCCACATTTCTGAAGCAGCCAAGCTTCTTCCCGTCTCTCTGCCACAGTGAGGACCTGTCCGGGCCTCGGGTCCACTGCAGCCGTGGCGGCCTCCCCCTGGCAGGAAGGCCCACAGGGGGCCTTGTGACAGCCGTTACCAGAGACCCGCTGCTCCCTGGGCCAGCATTTCTGGTGCTGCTGACGCTCCCTGCAGAGAAATGCAGGCTAATGTAGCAGCAAATTCAAACCAAGACCCCAAAATGGATTTTGCATCTTTCCAGCAGGTAAGCAATGATAATAATGATTTCTCTTCAAGTGCCACTTTGTGGCAGGTGCTGTGCTCTGTGCCTGCATGCATTCTTATTTAATCTTCCTGACCACCCTAAGAGGAGATGATAGCATCCTCATTTTCATGTGAAAAAATTAGAGCTTTGGAGGTTAAGTGATGTGCCCAAGAACAGAGTCAGTGATGGGGTTGGAATTTGAACCAGGACTGCCTGACTTCAACCTCCATAGTTGTAGATGAGCTTCAGGAACTGGGGGTTTAGATTGGGGATGGACTAGGGGAATGATACCTCTTTGGCATTGATTTCGGTGAGTTCCGTCCCTCCCTGGCCCCCACCTGTGCAGCTCTCCCGGTTTTCCGCCCCTTTGCCACAGCCTCTCAGGTGCTGAGGGCCCAGCTACTTCAGGAAGTGGTGGTTTTCTCCCTGACCCCCAGGGATTCACTTCTTTATAACTTTGCCTTGTTCCTTAATGTTGAGGTGAGAGCCATTCATTAAAATGATTCAGAAGCCAGATGCCGCAGGAACATAGCTCTGTTTTTGTAAATTGATCTTGATTTTGGCAGCAATGTGCTGCCATTCTCACATGTATATAGTATTCCAGCCATCTTTTGCTGTCCAGCTTCGTTGTATGACATGAGTTTCTGCAAACAGGTATTCCTCACTTGTAATCTCTGAGGTGCCTGTGTGTTCACTGTTCATTCAAGACAGACAAGCTCATGAAATAGTTTGGAAAATAGGGAAAAAAGCATAAATCACCTGTGATCTCACCACCCAGAAATAACTACTGGGTCTATAATGATTTCTGTCTAGCTTTTTAGTATTTAAACACATGTAAAATCAAAATCACCTCTTGCTGTTATCAGTAATACTCCCTGTCACAGTGAAGTTAGACTGGAAGATATCAAGCTCTTCCTACAAGGAGCCTCACCCCAACGCCCACCAGAGAGAGATTGATGGATGAGTTGGGGCATGTATCTCGTGGCTCATCGGTAGTCGGGATGCTCTCTGTTTTTGGTATGTTCTGTAAACCACATGAGATGAGGAACTGATTGTTTTTGGTCACTTGTCTTAGAAATAGTTTGTTTTTCTGGATTGGTAATTACTTTTCATCTTCCTGCCACATAAACATGCTTCCGAAACTAAGCCCCTCCTTAAGGAACCAGTTCTTCATTTCAAAAAAGTGCAAAGCCAAATCATTCCCTAAGAAAAGTTTCTAAGTAACACGAAAACAAGAGGAAGGTATCTCAGTCTGGTTTAAAATGTTCAGTTTCTCGAAATTATCTATTACCTCTTCACCATATTAACACAGGGACTCTGTGGGTCCCCAGAGTTGTGTCTAGCACCAGATTCACCTTTGGTCTCTGTTGTATAATCTACCTTTGTATGAGCGTGACTTACATATGATGTGTCATAATTTGTAGCTCTTTAGGATTCTGTCTTGGGACGTTGTTCACAGTAGAAATGACCTGCCAAATGCATTGCCCACATAATGTGGAAACTTGTACAGTAATTGCAGTGCCAGCCACCCAGAGTAAACTTGGATTTTTTTTTTGTATATTAAACTCCAAGTATTTAAAACCAAAAATGTAGAACAACTCACAACAGATTAGAGGAAGGATAATTAGAAAATAGAGACAGACTATAAAAATTAATGCTGACGGGTTAAGAGCCAGGAGAGAGGATGGGAATGAGGTGGGTGGGGTCCTTGGAAGCTGAAGGGAGGCAGGTGTGCCGTCACATGTGGGTGCATGAAGCCAGATTGCTGTGTGCCCTGAGCTGTGGATACCCCCTTGTCCTGAGGAAAGACAATACCAGGTAGTGTATTGCCCAGTTCATTTCCCAGAAACTGGCATCTTGGTTGCTTCTTATTAAAATGACTGCACTGTGCTTCAGTAAGAACATAGATAACACTCTTTCCTAGACTAGTTACTCAGGTGGGAGCCTGAAGTCTTAGGATACAGAAGCATGAACTAAAAGTACTTAGGAGTTAGAGTAAAATTTCACCATGTTCCTAACTGCACTTCCCCATCTGGCATGCTCCCTTTTTTAGACCTGATCCATATGTCTTAAGTGTTCCTTTCCTCCATTACATTTTCATGTCTGTCCCCTGGAGGTAGGCAGGACAGGACACGCACGGGGAAATTCGGGTACTGGCATGTGCAGAGATACCGACTTCTGAGCCCCTTGGACTCCCGGGGGCCGGCCAGCCACCTCCTGTTGGACTGCCTCCACCTGGTGGCCCCACCGCTCTGCATGGGAGGAAAGGAGACGATCTCTAGGGCCTGGATGTCACTGGCGGGCTTCAACCAGTGCCAGGTGGGCTGTGTGTTTCCTACCCGTCAGCCTACATTTCCTTGAGTCACCGTTCATCGGCAGGTCAGTCCTTGCGATCAGCTCCTGCAGTCTGCCCAGGTTTTCTCTTCTGAACTCGGAACTCAAGTTGTGAAAACCCTGACATGCCTGGCTTCTGGCAGCCAGGGAAGCCCCCGGACAGCTGTGGGGTGCTAGGCTGGCACCACCCATTTCCTTGTGGAAGCAGGCCGTTGAGTGGGGGCTGTTTGTAGGGAATCTCTCTTGATTTTGTATTTTGGTTTTTCAAGGAGCAAAGCAGTTGATTGTATGACCTGGAAAATTTGCAAGTGGGTGTTTACAGGTAGAGCGTGGATTAGTTAGTAAAACTGCCATCATTCTTATACTACATAATTTAATTAAATCTATAGTGTTTAACTGAAGGTGCTAAGAAAAACACTGGTGACAAAAGTGGGCTGTGGGGTGCCAAAAAGGTCACTTGAACCCTTTGTGGTTCTACCGTGCATTTGTTTTTCATATCCTAGTGTGTCCAGTTAAGAGTGAAAAGCGGAGTTGATTTGATAGGTGGGGCTACTTGTAGGATTCCTGAACACTGGAAAGGGCCCTGGAGACAGCCTGGTCCTGGGCATTTCTGTGAAAGCTGGGCGAGTTTAGGGACTTGCCCAAGGTTGCATGTTCGCTTCACAGCAGAGCCAGAGCAGGCCTCTCCAGGCCCAGGCCCAGCGCTGAAGCTGTAAGTGAATGAGGAGCCCAGGTATGGGAAAGACCTGCTGTAGTGCCAGCACAAAGGACAGACCTACAGACTCTGTGGGGCTGGCGCCTGGTAGCCAGGGCTCACCCTGTCCAAAGCAGCATGTGATCCCGTGGGACCCTTTGCCCGCCCTTTTTGGCAAATGGGGCTCCTTTTTACTCCCTGCGTGAAGGCCATTTGCATGAATTGAGCATTCTCTCTGTGACTGATCATAGGGGGCCTCATGTCTTAGTTGCTCCTGACCCAGAGGGCAGGAGAGGGGAGATGTGCCCCCAGGAGCACCGTAGGGAAAAAACGCACCTCTGCCGAGAAGGGACCACCTGTGCCTTCCTGCCCTGGATCCTGCCTTTGTCCTCAGCCAGGAAGGAAAATGTGAGATGACATAGTGATGGCAGTAAACACCATGACAGCTGTCCCTGGGGCCTTGCTGGGCACCAGACACCACACTAAGTGAGCTTATTGGGCTCTTGCCCAGGCCCCACGAGTGCCAGTGATATCCTGATATTACAGACGAAGAAACTGAGTGGAGAGAGGCTGGCCTGGAAGGTCGTCTGGAGGGTGGTTCAGTTGTCTGTCAGCCATTTGCCTCGGGTGTATTCCCCCATGAATGTGCTTTCCCTTTACTCATTTTCATTTATTTATCAAGCTCATTTTACTTAGCAGGTATGGTCTTAAAAAGTTGCAGGCAGGCTGAACATTGGCCATTGGATTGACATTTTAATGTCACAAAATGTCATATTTCATCCTTGCTACATCTCATACACCCTTTTGTATACTCAAAAATGCTAGTGGTAATGGATTGGGTATGTGCATTGAGAGGTACTAAATATGTATTTTTTAATTAAAAATTATAATTAGAATTTTAAAAAGTTTCTTTTCATTGGCATCTGTGTCACCATTTGACTTTCACATATGATAGAAAATCCTATACTTAAAAAACATTTTTTTACAGGCTTAAATATTCAGTCATGTTATTTGCGTGTCTACTCATGAAAGAACAGGCTTTCTTATGGCCAACGAAGGAAATTGCGGTTCAGAGCCCAGGACTCATGGCCCCTGTGTGGTGGCAGGCCCTTGGCCCCTGACACCTGTGTATTAGCCAGCTGCTGGTACCTCTACTCACTGGAAAGGGGACCTTCTGGGCTTAGGGGATGGTGAATAGTGAATAGTTCCTTTGTCTCTCCCTCGACTTGTAGGCCCTCCCCAGTCAGCGTGGGTTTGCTGCAGGGAAGGCACCTCCCTTCCATCTTAGGAGTCTCCTTCCTCCTTCATGTCCTTGGCCACCCCCTCCTAGGACTTGGGGATGTTGTGTAGCATACAGTACAGTGTTTCATTATAGGGAAAGGGGTAAACACATAAGGTGCACATGCCTAGGAATTATAAAATTAAATCTCCAGCATCATTCCATTTTGGGGGAGAGCTGAAAGTGGGGTAGACCAGGAACTAGTGTACCTCGGGTCCTTCAGACGCAGCCCAGCTAGAGCCAGGCCTTCCTGGCCTGGGCATTTGGGGCGTAAGAGCCTAGCACATGGTAGGATGTCACAGTTGTGATGAAGGATGGAAGGAAGAAATGGTTGCAGAGCAGGATTGGCAAGGCATGTGCTTGGGAGGTATGCTAATTGCCATGTCGGTCTGCTCCCAAATAAGCTGTTAACACTCCCAGTGGCGTTGGCGCAAATCTTAGGAGATGAGTCTGGAAAGACTGGTGAGAGCCTGTGAAATAGTGGGGGTGAGATCGAAGTGGTGGGGTTTATTAATTGAGCAGACATTCACTGAATGCCTGGGCCCGAGGCCACAGATGACTAAAACTAGTCCTTCTCTTAGGGAAGTTCAGCACAGTGGGGTGGGGGCTGAAATCTAGGTAGGCCAAGTGCCGCGAGGGCATGTTTAGAAAGACAGAGTTTCTCCTGGGAGACACAACATCATGGTATTTTGTGCTGTTCGTGCATCTTTGTGCTGAGCAGATCTCTGGTATCAACTCTTTGGTTCTGCTGCAGGCATGGGCCCACAGTGAGCGAGCTACTCGCTGGCGCTGGGGTCCTGTCCAGGAGCCCGTAGTGTTTTCCCAGGGCTTTTGTGAATAAAGTATTGCCTGCAGCCTCGTCAGGGAGGGGCAGATAGACTCAGTGTTTGATTGTTTTTCATCTTGAAAAGCTAGATTTAAACTACCAGAACAAGAAAGGTCTGGGTCCAACTTTGTCCTCACCTTCTTGGGTGCTCACACATCCTGGCTGTCAGGACATATTCTGCCCTCTGTCTGGCCTTACAGAGCGTGGATGGACATGTTGGGCACCCAGGGGCAGCAACACTGAGGCTGGGATCTTTTGTGAATAAAGTTGGTGCCCAGAGGGACACCCGTATGACCTGGAAAGCTGTCCAGGGCTGCGTTCAGTCCCACCTCTTGGGTGGTCAGGAGCTAGCATGTCTCCTTTAAGCACATCAAGCTCCTGATGGTGAGGTCACAGTGCCAGGTGCAGTATTTCCACCAGCTGGACTCGCCAGTTAGGTCACCAGCCTTCCTCTTTGCCCAACACAGCTCCCGCCAGCCTCGCCTGGGCACGTCTGTGAAATGGTGCCCAGCCCTGGCCTTGCCCTGGCCTGCTCCTAGCCCCGAGCAGCCTGCTGGCCACCTCATGCTTCCCTCCTGTCCTCTGCCAAGCTGGTCCATGATCAGCAGGTAGTGACATGGTAAGCCTCCACGTGACAAAAGGAGCAGATGCTAGCCGAAGCCTCCAAGGGATGGCTTGGCTTGAGTCTGTTGTAACTTAGATTTGGGCTTGTCAGCAACCGACTTGTACTGGAGCGCCAGTCCCACCCTCTCGAGCTGCCCTTGAGGTTTCTCTGATGAGCCAGACCTAAGGTAGTGGCTGCAGTGCGCTCACTTGGGCCCATCCTAAGTCAAATCTGAGGGCCCCAGAGAGCAGAGGCTAGATTGTGTTGGTCGGTCAGGGCAAGTCTGCAGTCACAGCTTTCTCCTGATGGCTCTTTGCAGTAAATACCATAAGCCCAGGATTCTCTGGGCCTAAGAAACATGCACCAGCCCATTAATTATGATGTGGTGGTCCACCACCCCACCCCAAACCTGAGTGCTCCCAAATCATTACTGTGTTCTTTTCGACTTACCCAAATACTCACTTTTCTAAGAGGGAGTTAACAATCCAGCATATTTAAGGAGGTGGGCTGAGTAGGTTTATTAGCTTCAGTGTTCTTAATTGAAGTGACAGAAAGTCAACTCAAAAGCAGAAAAAGAGGAGGAAGAGGAGAATTGAAGAGGGAATTGGCTGCCCACATCACTGGGAAGTATGGCCAGGTCCAGAGGCTCGGCTCACGCCGCCTGGGTTCTGTCTCTCTGCAGGCCACATTCCTGCTCACCCCTTGTTCTGCACACACGCTCTACAAGCGTGAGCGGCTGTGGAAGGCAGAGCCGGTTTCTTGCCACAGCAGTAGCACCCTGGGGAGGGCGCTGACACGCAGGCCTGAGTCTGGGGCCCTCCCGCCATGGCCCAGTGGCTGCAGACAGGCCCTGCTGAAGCCACGAGAAGAGAGCAGTGTGGTTGAATACAAGAGGGGGTATTGAAAAAATTAAAATAATAACAGAGAACCAGTGTATCAATCTTAAATGGTCACCTTCAAAACAAGTTTTGTAAATTTGGGTTTTTCCCTTTATTCAAATATTTGGATCATAAATGTTGGTGCAGGATATTCTCTGAATAGTGGAAGCTAACTAACCACACCAGTATATATCTAAAAAGCTTGATACAAAGTAAATGCACGTATAATAATCATGAAAAGCTGTTAGAAGCCAAACAATATATCCTAACTCACACATATGACAAGTTACTTGTCACTTTATACCTTAATCATATCTTATCAGTTCTCCTTAGCATTTAATAAAAAAAGCCTTTTGTAATTTTTAATTGTCTTTAATAATAGGTGCTAACCCTAATGGGGGGAATTCCTACAAATTAATAACCTTCATTCTTAGTATAAATGACCTTTACAAGGAAGCTTTCTACTTAAACCTGCTTTATGTTACTGATCTGATTAGTAACAAAAACAAAGTGGCTTTCCTGTAGAGCTCCTAAAACTTGCGTGCACTATGTCTAAAAGAATCGGCTTGAATATATTCCTGAGCTACCAAATTTGTTTTACGTTTTATCTTAAGTCTCCAGAACTCCAGCTGGAAGATGACAGTGACAGCATATTTTGAAGTCATCTGTTATAACATCCCTTTATCTTACAAGGAGTAGTTAAAAGATTTTGACTTAAAATCACTAACATTAATAATGTATGACATATTAAAGCTTTTATTAGAACTCAATCCTTAATGTATGTAATTTTATTCAAGAAAGCTAAAATGTGCTTATTATTGTCAATGAAAATGTAGCTTAGGATCAGAAATCCATAGCTTGATGCCAGAAAATCATCACCAGTGCTGAAAAGTAGTTTTATTTTTATATCTAGCCCAGCTATTGTCACATAAAATTATGCTGTCTCTTCACAGGGGAAGAAATACCATCCTTGTTGGTGCACATTATTTATTAAGAGCAGATAAGGCTCATTGTGCAAGTCGTGCCTGGTCTTTAGTGTGACAGTGATGACAGTGGCCCCATCAAGGAGCTTGTTCACCTCCTCCCTTGGCCACACACCTGTTCCAGGCATCTCCGTGCTCTGGGGTCTGTGTCCTAGCTGCTGACTGGCCCAGAGACTGGAGCGAGCACTTGGCCTGTCCATGACTTGCCCATCTCATCCGTGGGGCACATGGGCCGGCACCCTCCTGCCCAGGAGCCCTGGTAGAGCAAAGTGAATCTGGAACTGCCTGGGGTTAGGGGTGGGATCTTCTGCCCAGTGGGGACCGCGGGACGCACTCCCCACAGCAGCAGCCTGAAAACAATTGAGCAAGCCCATCTCTTAAGATTTCTTCTTGTTCTTAACTGCCACAATTTTATGACTGCAGGTTCGAGGAAACTGAGATGTTCTCAGAGCCTAATCTTCGCTGAGAAGTTAATGTCACACATGCCATGTGAGATACCATCTTTTTTTTAAACAGCCATTTCCATTTCTTTGTTCTTAGTACAAAGGTGTTGCAGTTTATACATTATTGTACTAGATGTAAAGAAAGTCATTACTTTGCAAAAAGATGTTACTTAAAATCAACTAATACAGCATGCCAGCAGTTAGAAAGATTTTCTAATGGTCACATTTTGGATTTTCTCATCCCTGATACAACTTACCCACAGCACGCTGCAGCAAAACCTCCAACCAGAATGACCGAACACCAAGTAAATTCTGTGGAGTTCAGTTTTATGATGACCTTGAGAACTGGAGGAAAAGCACAACATTTGAGGTCATCCCAAATCTTGCAGAAACACTTTGTTGCCCATGCCTCGCCTCTAGAAGTCCAGTGAGGCAGGCTTGGAACTGCCTGGCATCCTGCATGGTTCAGGCTCCTGTACCTGAGGGGCCATAGGTGAAGGTACTCCCAGGAGGTTCTTCTGTCCATGAACCAGGCTGCACTGGGTCAAGGCAACAGGGCTCAGGGGAAGGGGTGTGCTTCCAAAATAAGACAGGGAGAGGGGCAAGTGGAAGCACTAATGATAACGAGGGCTCCCGGCCTGCCAAGATTTGGTCAGTTACTGTTCCCTGCTAGTAGGTAAAGGTGGCCTAAGACGCAAAATGGGTGTGAGGATTTGCCACTCCTGCCAGGAAAATACGTAAATTTGTTTTAAAAAAAATCACCATTGTTAGAGTCCAAAACACATAGTGGAGTTCAAGTTTTTGTTACAACTGGGAGAATTAGGGGGTGTGGCCTTAATAAAAGAAGAAATGAAGCAGAAGATGGGCAGAGAAAATACACAGAGAGCACAGGTGGGGAAACGCGGTTTCCCATACCACCTCTTTCCCTAACAGCAACAGATTTGCCTTCTGTATAGAGACACACTTGGAGCGTGGACACCACCTTCCGGTCAGGCTTGGGGCTCTCGGGCACCTCCCCTGCCTTGGCTGGGCTGGGCCACACTGCTGCTCCTGCCCCCATGAGAAGCTCGGGCCCACTGGCTGGTCCGCATGCAGGACCTCCCTGTGAGGTCCCACAGCTGTCACTTGGTGGCAGCCACATGGCTTCATGGTTACTCGCAATATATTTCTTACCCCAAATCTTTGTTCCCTAAACCTCAGCCCCCCTTCTACCTAGAGAAATCCAGGGGCCATTTTCATTCCCTAGAATCAGAGGGATTCTCCATTGTTTGGGAAGGTCAAGGTGGGGTGAGGATAGATTCTTGGCACCCTGATTTAGGGTCCCAGATATGTTCTGCACAGAAATCCTGTCGCAAACAATGATGCGCTTGCCAGATAAACCACGCTGAGCATCAGCCTCAACTGGAACCGTACTTCTTGACTGTTGTGGATTAAACAGGCTTTTTTGGGCCCTAGTGTGGGCCACTTCACTGACTAGGCATGTTGGGCCAGTTCCTTGATGTCCTTCAGCCTTGGTTCCCATTCTGCAGAAATGGGGGTGCCCGCTGTGTCACAGGTAATGTAGGTGCCAGTGAGGTCAGGTTCCTCCTGTCCCCAGGCTCCCACCTCTTGAGTCTCACTGTGTCGGCAGCTCCACAGGACATGACTGCCATGGGATGATGTTTTCCAGGTAAGCCTGATGGGCAAGTTTTCTGTTCTGGTGGCCATCTGGGCCCTGGCAGCAGCATGGCCAAGAGCATTCAAAGAGGACTTGGTCTCTCTCTTGGTAAAATGTGGCTCTGAGAAAAAAGATTCAAAACCCCAGCACGGTAATTATTGTCATTCATAGAGCACTGCCTGTGCCTTATATTTATGGTCTGAATTTAGGTGAATCATGTCCCCCAAAATTTATATGTTGAGCACTTAACCCAGACTGTCATGTGTGACTATTTGGTGTTGGGTCTTTACAGAGGTAATTTAGTTCAAATGAGGGCTTTAGGGTGGCCCTAATCCCAGTGTGACTGGTGTCCTTGTAAGAAGAGGAAATTAGGACAGAGACACCCAGAGAGAAACCCCTGTGAAGACACAGCCAGAAGGGAACCATCTGCAAGCCGAGGAGATGGGCCGCAGAGGAACCGGCCCTGCCAACACCTTGGTCTTGGACCTGCCGCCTCGAGAACTGTGGGACAATAATTTTCTGTTATATAAGCCCTGCCAGCCTTCGGCACTTTGATACGGCAACCCAGTGCCACTGTTGCCTCCTGTTTCTTGGAGAACACTTAGGACCCAGATTTAGTAGCTTGCCCAAGAGCACACAGCTCACTGGGGGCCTGCTCGCCCCACCCCACAGGGGAAGGGGGTGCTGCTGCTTTCATTCGTCCAGCTGTATTGCCTCACGCAGAGTTGCCTCCAAGACTTTAGCTCACATTAGAGCAAAACAGGTTAATTTTCCATGGTGTGGTTGCTGTGTAGAATGTTCCAGTCTTGATAGAGAAATAGAAGCACTGTATAGGTAGGAAGTGTGCCTGCTGGAGTTATCTCAACTGTCCCCAGAGTCCAGGATGGTGCCTGACACTCAGTGGCTGAAGTAATTATTTCCTGTTGGAAAAAAGTCAGCAAGGTAGCATATTCATACATAGTTGCAAAGTGTCTTCTTCAACAATATGTCAGGTCGTCTCAGGCTGATGTCTTTTTTTCCTGTTGATCTTGTGACACCTTTAGTTCTGATGAATATTCTAAAACCTGTCTTCTGGGGGATTTTCTCCAGTGGCTTTCATTACTCACAGATTTGAGAAGATCTATTATGTTATTTTTAAATGTTACTTCTTGAAGTCTTCGTTACCAATAAAAATTGCTCTCTGCCTGGTCCTTTGCCTCAGCATGCTGACTGCTTTATGAGGTGTGTAGCGCCTTCACACCTGAGCCTTCTGGACAGCGTTTACTTTCATTGGCTGTTTTTTCCTGGATTATGAAGGTGTTGAATCATCAGTGTTGTCTCACTATAACCTATCCTAAGTTTGAAACCACATGAAAGGATTAGATCTAAGATTTAGAAGTTCATGTTTTCGTGAAAGCAAATTAACTCTTAAATAGAAATCTAAATTTTTAACTTGGTCTAATATCCCGGCTTACTCTTTTATTTCCTGTACATCTGCATGAAATGCTATGGTGCAAAAAGAAATGGCAGGAACCACTGGCTTAAAAATTGCTGTGTTCACTTGAAAACCTGTGTAAATGACCACTTCCCAGTGTGCTGTCAGCGCCTCCATGCTGTGCAGGGATCTGGCCATCAACCTTGCTCCGCTGGTGGCGCTGAGCCGGGCTCCTGTCCCAGGGCGGCAGTGTTAGACGTGGGGTGGGGCTGCTCTAGAAGGCAGTGCCCAGCAGGCCCCAGTAGAGGCTGATGACAGTGCGACATTTTATTCCTCTCGGCCTGCCTGCTCACAAGGGGGTAGGAGCAAAGGTGATTCTTAGGATTGCTCTGTGTTTAGTTTAAGGAATAAAAGGTGCAAGCCACCCATAAAAGTGCTTTGGTGTCATTTTGGGGTGGGGGGGAAGATCTGCAAGTGGCCACAGTTTCCATACCAACAAAATCTGCATATTGCCGAAGGAGGTAATGCAGTGCTGGTGGGCGGGCAGCCATCTAGTAGGAAAACTGAGGAGCATGGCCCGCCCTACCAGTCTAGAGGCACACCCCAACTCTGGGAATGACATACTTTCCTCCCCAAGGCTCACTTCTTGAGAAGGTTCCACGATTCTTTGCATTTTAACCAAAGTAAAGCATTTTTACGTTAGGGCTACTCACACTGTTTTCCTCATGCACAGGAAGAAGTTTCCCCTTAGAGCTCAGCACTAACTGAAGCAATGACACCGTGTTTGATGCATTTTGAGATTTTCTGTTTTATTCCATAAAAAAACAACCCAACATACCTACATGCTGGTCACAGCCTATTAAATTGATCTGATGGTCCACTGGTGGGTTTTAAATCACAGTATTAAAAATTCTGCCTTAGACTTATCGCAGCACCTGATTTTTCTGATTCATTCATCGCTACCAGTTGTGGGAATAAAGTAGTAATGAAGGAAAGAAAGGGACAGGGAATCTGTTTCTGCCCTGGGGGTCACTGTGCTCCAGACAGCCCTGGGTGAGCCTGCTTGTCCCAGGACCGGAGGAGGATGTGGAGGACAGCAGGAGGCCAGCTCTGGAGCTGAGCCCTGGAGGGTCTTAGAGGGTAACAGGTCCTCTTAGTTTATTAACCACCTTCCCACGCCATACAAGAATGCAGAAGGCATTTTGTCTATGCCTTTATACCTTATTTTACTCTCAAGATGGCACAGGAATTCTCCAGAAAGTATCATCCTTTCAAAAGGAAGCTGGCTTGCCACTGTTTGCTCTTTCCATGCCGCTGTAGTCTGGCATTTTTTAAAAAGTAAAGGAGAAAGGTCAGTTTCAGTACTTTTCCGCTTGTCACTGCGTAGCTACAGACCCCAGCTGTCAACACTGTACTTGGTCTGATGGCAACTGGTTTGTAAAGAAGGTGGACGTTTCCCCGGCATCAGAGCCTTGCTGATGCCCCTCACCACACTGGGGGGCGGCAAGCCCCCCTTGCCATACTCCCTCTCTGCAAGCCCTGAGCCCTTGTGTGTCTCCAGGAGCCCTTCTCCAGCTAGGCCTTTGTGTCTCCATGTCCCTGGCACCCGCTGAGTTCTTGTGTGCCCCACGAGCCCTCCCCACCCCACTGAGCCCCTGAGCGTCTCCCCGGCCCCCGCGCCCACTGAGCCCTTGTGTGTCTCCGCAGGCCTCGGCAAGACCAAGAGAAAGACGAGCGCTCGGGACGCGTCCCCTACGCCCAGCACTGACGCCGAGTACCCCGCCAATGGGGGTAGTGCCGACCGCATCTACGACCTCAACATCCCGGCCTTCGTCAAGTTCGCCTATGTGGCCGAGCGGGAGGACGAGCTGTCCCTGGTGAAGGGGTCGCGTGTCACTGTCATGGAGAAGTGCAGCGACGGCTGGTGGCGCGGCAGCTACAATGGGCAGATCGGCTGGTTCCCCTCCAACTACGTCCTGGAGGAGGCGGATGAGGCGGCGGCTGAGTCCCCCAGCTTCCTGAGCCTGCGGAAGGGCGCCTCCCTGAGCAACGGCCAGGGCGCGCGGGTGCTGCATGTGGTGCAGACGCTGTACCCCTTCAGCTCGGTCACGGAGGAGGAGCTCAACTTCGAGAAGGGCGAGACCATGGAGGTCATCGAGAAGCCGGAGAACGACCCCGAGTGGTGGAAGTGCAAAAACGCCCGGGGGCAGGTTGGCCTTGTCCCAAAAAACTACGTGGTGGTCCTAAGTGATGGGCCCGCCCTGCAGCCCTCGCACACGCCCCAGATAAGCTACGCGGGGCCTGCGTGCACCGGGCGCTTCGCGGGCCGCGAGTGGTACTACGGGAACGTGACACGCCACCAGGCCGAATGCGCCCTCAACGAGCGGGGCATGGAGGGCGACTTCCTCATTAGGGACAGCGAGTCTTCGGTAAGTGCCCCAGAGTCGCCAGGGCCTGCGCTGGGGGGGTGGGGGGCGTGGTCCAGGAGAACATGCACGTGTACAGGTTGCGCGGTGTGCCTACGGTGTGCCACTCCCTTTCCAGAGAGCAGAATATTGGGCTCCTAGCAGAGACGAAGACATTGGTCTGTGTAACCTGTGTGAGGTTGCCAATCAGCTTTCATGTAGTGAGTCCCCGTTGACAGCTGCTGCCTGTTCTCGGACAGGCGCACCCTGCGGGTGGGAGGTTAATTACAGTGCTGTTTAGCTGGCAAGGGGACTTCGCCTCTTCCCCGAGATCACCTCGTTTCTGTCCTACAGACTCAAACTCCTAGTCTCCCATTCTGTCAGTGACCGTGCCTGGGCCCTGGGGGTTGACTCTGTTTCCTCCCTGGGTCCTAAGCTTGGCACTTGGTTTCCGACAGCCCTTTGCTGGTTGGTTTTTCTTTATGAATCATGGAATAAGGTCTCTTTACCATAGGCAGCACCACCGAGTTCTCTGAAGAACTTTCAGAGCACTTAGGGACAGAATTGGAAAGAAAAAGACAGTTCTTGAGAGGGATGACTGTGCGTGAACTGAATTGGCCCCGAGGCCACTTGATTCGCAGCAGATCCATCTCCAGTAGCAGACAGATCGGGTTTGTGTTTCCGGTACGTGGCTGAGCCCGTTGGGAGGAATGGGGCTGGTATTGCACAAAGCCTTTTTGTGTGTGCATTGTGGAAATACTCTACCTGCTTTGTAGATCTCTTTGCAATTCCCCTTCTGTACAGTGAGGACCCCACCATCTGTCCCAAAATGAGAGTTCTCTGGGTAGAGTCCATTGTCTTTACATGGCATTGGTCTGGCAGGCTGCAGTTTCATTTTCTAAATGCAAACTCTGGCTGCACAAAGACTAGTAAGTGCGTACCCAGTGCTGTGGTTGTAGTCCTCTGGAAAGGTTGTGCCACCGCAGGTGCATATTCAAGACTCATGTTGACGGATCTGGGAGGAATTCAGGGCCACAGAAATGTTTTTGCTCTTCAGAGACAGAGGTGCTGGTGAACTGTTCTTTGAGGCAGGAGGAGCCTCATGGTGGCAGAAACCAGACCCTTTATGGTGTCAGCAGCTCGTGGGGTTGGCGGCTACCTTAGATATGCCTGGGCAAGCACAGGGGCCTGACCATTAACTACAAGTGAAATCTGAACGCTCAGATTTTCTTACCCAGCTGCCAGAGTTTATCATCCCTGGCAAGACATCACATTAAATCGTCCTCCCATGACGTAGGCCCTGGGCATAGCTTCCTTTAGAACATGTTGGAGGCTTAAGAGAATTCAGTGCAGCAGCCCTGTTAACTCTTCTGAGCAGAAACTTAGGGCAGGCAGTGGGAACCCAATTACAATATAAAGTGACTGGTCCAGAGCACTTAAGGATTGGGAGTCAGAGGTATAAGCTTGATTTAGAAATGTTGGATTTGAAGAGACTAATTAGAATAGAGAAGGTGCAAAGCAACCCGGAGCGTGGAGACATGAGCCCCACTCCTTGTTCTTGCTGGCGAGGACTGGGGGAGGAGAAAGTCCTTGGAAGGAGGATAGAAGAGAACAGTGCCCTCCAGGTTGCTGGCCTTACAGAGAACCTGTAGGTTTGCATGGGACAAGCACATACAGGCAACCATCACCACCCAAACGTGGAAACCACATCCTCTCAGAGAGAGGGATGCTTGCATTATCTGGGTTCCATATCAGAACTTGAACAAGTGCCAGTGTCTTGTGTGACTCACATTGTTAGAAAATAAGCTAACTTTCTATGTAATTGAAACATGTTTACATTATATTTTAACCATTTTTATGGGAGGTTTTCCGCATTTTTTGGCATTCTGCTTAATTTAGAAAACTGAACTACGACACGCTGATACTATGCTGGGGCTTCAGACTTGGGGCATGGTGGCAGGAAGGCTTGCTGGGGTTTGTGTCAGTGATGGCACTGCCTTGGTCTGAAGACTGCCAGGTGGCCTGATGGCGTGCTGGGCTGCTTATCTTGATGGATCATTCTGTGACATGTGGCTTGTCCTGTTAGTGTGCCCACCCTGTGCCAGAGGGATGCCCTGGCGTTCTCCGAGGCCTGTGCTGCCTTTCTCCTGACCGCAGAACCAGGCCCATCGCTGCTGTGCTTGCTCTTACCTAGTGTTGGGTCAGCAGCCATCTGCGGCCGTGGAGGAACTGCCCGGATGGACAAGGAGACACACCATTGCTTATTCCTTTCCCACCCTCCTCCGCCCAGTGGCTCCCCATCTCCTTTCTTTGCCTCCTTTGTCTTTTTTCCTGCCCATTTTGGCATTTCTGATGAGAGCCGGGCTTTCTAAGCCATCACTAGGATCGTACAAATGTAGCCCATCCTCTGGTGGGGGGAATGGGCCAGCCTTCCTGCAGGACCCAGAAGCATCTCCATTTCATTTCCTTTTTCTTCTTGCAGTCTTCAGTCCTGGGGCTTCCCTACTGTTGAGGTTACCACAGGGTGCCTGACTTTTTTTAAATGAGCCCATTAGCTTTTTTAGAGTGCGTCTTCAAGATGTGTATCATTGTTTAAGCTATCCTAAATGAGGCGAATATAATAAGCTAGACTCTTGCTTGATGATATTTTTATAATTTGAAATATTTAATATTTTGTATCTTGAAAAATGAAGATATATCCAACTCTGAGTCCTAGGAAATTTGTGTTTTTGCCTGGAGAGGGTGCATATTTCAGAAAAACAAACAAAAACACCACTACATCCTGTGAGAGCCAGGGTCATTGAAGCTCTGGGTGTCTCTCAGACTCGTCCTGTTTGGAATCTCCTTCCTGTTCTGAATCTGTTTGCTCCACCTTCTTGCCCATTTCTCTTCCCCCTGCTCTCCTCTCTCATCTATAATTGGAAACATCTGAAGACAAACCAGTATCATTTCTTATTCTCCATATTTAATTATCATTCCTATACCTGATAATCCATAGCTCCTTAGATCTAGAAAATTCAAAATTCCTACCTGCCTTCTGTGTGCTCATCATAAGTCTTACATACTTGTCCACACATGTTCTATGGATATGGTTAGAAAGCTGTACTACAATTCAGAATAATCAGTGACTAAATTTCTGGGAAGCTATGTAAGTTGTCAGTATTTTTGTTTTTCCAGTTGCTACACCCCCTGTTCCTGGAAAGGTTATTCAGAAAGTGAGGGGTGACAGCTAGGATCAAGTCTGTAAAGGAGACTGGTGGGATAGCATCAGCCCAGAGTTAAGGAAGCAGTTTTCCTCTGTACTGTGTCCTGCGGCAGGACTTAGATACTAACATCTTGTCACACATCATTCGTTCAGGAAGTCTGGGGTCTGAGAGTTTGCATTTCTAGCGCATTAGTTGATAGTGTTGATGCTACTGGTTCAGGGACCACTCTTTGAAAATCCTAATCCCTATTATACAATCTTAATGGTTTTATTTGTATTTACAGCAGTTATCTAAACTATTTTTACTTAAAACTCCCAGAATTATAAACATGCTTAAGGGCAAAAATAACTACACTATCATAAAGTTCACTTTTCTGGGGAACTGTTAACTTTTGTTGGGTGATATTCATCTCCTGAAGTGTTTTTATGTTTCTTTTCTGGATGTTCAGAGTCTGATAACAAACTAGCTGTATATGTGCTGAGTTTCTGATGGGGAATGGGAAAGAGTTCTGTTGCCAGAGTGGAGTGGAAGCTGCCTCCCAGGCAGCACAGTGATGTGGAGCGAAGGAGTGAGTCCCTTCCTGCACAAGCTCCCGAAGTCCGAGGTTTGGCACCAAGATCTCCAGACATTCCTCAGGCTGGGTTAGGGTTAAGAAAAGGTAGAGGTGGCTGTGAGCAATGCCAGCATGTATCTTTCCAACTGGAAAAATAACAAGTCGTTTTTAATTGTCATGCTTTTTGCCCACTACCTAACAGGAGTCTTAAGCTTCAATTTTATCTCTAGCTTTAAACATGTCTAATTCTTAAAGCTGTAAGGACCTGGAAAGCTTTTAGAGTACGGACACTTCTCTGAAGCCACTCTTTATGTGGGTGCATTCACTGGTTTCGCAGGTGGGTTGGAACCTTAGTGACCTCATGGGCCCTGGTAGCTCTTCAGTACTGCCTTAACACAGACAAAATCCCCATACTGTTTACTGGAATCTGTGGAAAGGACAACAGTCTTATTTGAAGGTAGTTCTTAAAATATAATTAATTGCACCACATGTTCAAGGTATCATTTGTCATTGATTTCCTTTGGGGGCCCAGCAAGGACTTCTGTTTCCTTGGCCTCATTTAAAAGCATGGCTGCCCGTTCTTCCAGAAGGTGAGGGATGTACTGGGTCAGTTGAGTGAGTGCTCTGCCATAGAGCTCCCATGTTAGGACAAGACTGCTGACAAAATTGCATGTGACTAGCAAGCAGAGAATAACTGGCCTTTCAGTAATGCAGAAGGTACTTGAGAATCTTGGGATTTCAGCCTCAAAACCATCATTTATTATGAAAGGCTTTGGATGGAGTTTTATTTCTGCTATTTTATAAATAAAAGAAAGTAAAGAGTACTAAATACTCTTTTTTTTTTGGAGGGAGATAAATGTAGAAGACAGAACAGAGAGCAGTCTGTTACTAAAACTCACCTAACTTGTGGCATGTGGACGAAGCCAGTGAAGGTGTCCAGCCCGTCCCAATTGCAGGCCAGGAGTAGCTCAGTGGCTTCTCTGTTGTGCGTGACTCGCATCTCTCAGGGTCCCAGGGTGTCGTTGCCCTCTTCCACCTTAGACCTGTGTTCCTGCTGTCAGGTTCTTGGACTGAGATCTCTTTTCCTCCAGACCTTTACACAAGTGTGGAAAGCTCTGGACTCTAGCGCCGCTCCCCCACTGCACCCCACCCCAACCCCCACCGGTGTAATGGACACATCCTTCAGGTCTCATTCCAGCCACCTTCCTTCCAGGAAGCCTTCTGTGACTCACAGGCCTGCACCCCATGCTTCCAGTGTGCTCTGATCATACCCTGCGGCTCACGCTAGGGTGTAATTGCCTCTGAATGTGGCTGTTATGCCCAGCAAAGGCCGCATCAGCATGGACAGCACATATTGTGGGGGCTCCTTGGCTGCTGAATCCCTGATACCCTCGTGGGACTGTGAGAAAAATTCTTCACATTGCCTGGTGAATTAATTATCCAGAATGTGCAGAAATGGAGTGTGGCCATCAGCAGCCCAGAGGAGCAGAGTGCTAGGGGTTCCCAGGTGGGCCTTCCAGGCCGGTTTTCTGGGGCGGTGCTTATTTGCTGTTTAGCTTGGTTCAGAAGTGGCAGCCTCTGACTTCTCTCCAGGTCTGCAAACATAATGGGGAGAGGGATGGTTGTCAGGTAACCTCTGGCAACTGAAGAACAACTCTTTCAAACTAAAATAGAAAATATGTCTATGTAAATGATTTATCCCTAACAGTATTCAGAAAATGTGTTCATAAAAATCCCATAAGTCAATTAGGTACGTTTTGTCTAAGTATTTATATTGATCTCATGTAAAATCACTAGTGACTGTCAGAAATGTTTTTCCCAAAAAACATTTAAAGCTGCAGTGGAAATGTTTAAAAACTGAGTCAAACAAGCTTTTAGCCTTTAATGTAGAAAGGCTTATATGAGCACACATACACTGGTGTAAACTTCTGTTAATGCTCGTTTGACTCCACTTAATTTCTTTTTAGCTGTGATACAGAAACAGCTATGAATGTGTTTGCCTTCTAGATTGGGACCTTCCTTTTGTCTATGGCAGAGGTAAAAACGGTTACCTCCTAGTAATCTGACGATTATTCTCCTAAATCAGCAGTGAGAGAAAATCATAGAAATTGTTAGGATTTCTTTGAGCTATACATTTTGCTTTTGAAGGGGAAGCACCCTTGCCATCTCCTGCCTTGGGAATCATGGAGGGAGAGATGTGGAGGAACCTGGACAGATGGAGGAATGTTTAATTTGTCTCTGCTTGACACTTGGGACACTTGGTAAACATTTCTTATGTAGGCAAGTGCCTGACAAGGCAAGCTCCCATCTCTTCTCCCCTTAAACGGATTATCTGTATCCTGTACCCGAGGCTTTACCAGGTGTCCTTTGAAAACAGTTCCTTTGTGACTTATGGAAAGAATTCTGTAAGCACTGTTTACATTTTCATCTCCAAATGTGTGCAGGGAAAGTACTTGCCCAGCAGAGGCGTCTAAGGTGTCTTGCTGGCACTGTCAGAGTCCCGGTGATGAGCTCTTGCATAGCACCATTGCACCCCTACAGGAAGGCAGCATGCCAGAGCCTTGGACACCCGCCTCCTGCCCTCCTGCCTCCCACTGGGATCCGTGCAGCGGAGCCCACACCGCCCTGCCCTCTGCAGGCTGGCTTCCAGGGCAGGAAGAGCCTGCATGCTCACCCATCCTGATGCTGTGGTTTCACCAGAAGTTCACAGATTGTTTTAGACCAGCACATAAACTTTTTAAAAACTGTTCCGTGTGGCAAAATATGCATGACATAACACTTAACATTTAACCATTTCTAAGTGCGCAGTTCCCCACGTATATTCACATAGTCGTGCAACCGTCACGACCACCCATCTCCAGAACTTCCATCTGCCAACTGAAACTCTGTCCCCATTAAATAGTAACTCCCCATTCTCCCCAGCCCCCTGCGCCTGACAACCACCTTCTGCTTTCTGTAAATTTGACTCTTATTCCAAGTAACCCACATAAGTGGGATCATACAATGTTTGCCCTTTGGGGTCTGGCTTATTTCCTGTAGCCTAATGTCCTCAGCGTTCATCTGTGTCGTAGCACATGTCAGCATTTCTTTCCTTTTTTAAAGCCAAGTAATATTATATTGTATGGATGTGCCACATTTTATCTATCTGTTCCTCTTTCAGTGGACACGTGGGTTGCTTCCACCTTTTGGCTATTTCTAATAATGCTGCTGTGAACACGGGTGTACAAACATCTTTTTTTGAATCCCTGCATCCTTTTCTTTTGGGTATATATATATCCAGAAGTGGGATTGCTGGATCAAACGGTAATTCATTGTTTAGTTTTGGTGGATCCACCACACTATTGTCCACAGCAACTGCATCATTTACATTCCCACCAGCATTGCACAAGGGCTGCCATTTCCCCATGTCCATGCCAACAGCTGATTTTTGTTTTTTCATAATAACCATGTAACAGGTATCTCACTGTGCTTTTGATTTGAATCAGCACATAACCTTTTAATCTCAACTTCAGTTTTTGCTTGTTGGGGGATGTTTCTCATGGTGCTATTACTAGGCAGTTCCTGAACATGCTTAGCTCAGAGGAATAAAATAGAGTTACTCGTACAAAGTTCACAACATAGAAAGCAGTTCCCTATAACTAGGTCTGTGGGTAGTAACTAGTAGTGAAATTATGTGTGAACTGGCCTGCCCACTCCCTTCTTCCTCACTGCATTCTGTTTCACCTTTTGGAAGTTCACACTCCATTATAGTCATTGGAAATATAACCGCATCAAGCCATAGGTATTTCCACAAAGGATGGGAGAGCACCCGTGTAAGATTTTCTCCAGCCTCTGTGACACTGATTTTCAAAGTGTTGTTCCTGGACCAGCAGCAGAAGCGTCACCAGAGAACTTGCTAGAAATGCAGGTGATCAGGCCACCCCAGACCTGCTAAATCTGAATCTCTGGGGTGGGGCCCTCCCTGCAACCCCAGTTTGAACAAGTCCCTCCTTGGGATACTGATGCTTAAATTTGGGAACCACTGAATTGTGGCTCATGAAACTGGTTCAAGCCTTTTGGAACAGCGTTATGTTGTGTGATAAAGTTCTGAATTGAGTTATTCAATACCATTTTATTGATCAGTTACATGAGGCATGACATGGCAAAAAGACAAAGAATGACAAGGACAGTATTCTAAAAGCCTGTTCTCTGAAGTATTAACATTTAACTTTAGGACATATATTTTGGGAGGCAGAGAGGGGTACACATACTAAGTGAAAATGGGCAGTAAGTACTCTGTCATTTAAAGATTAGGGAAATAGGGATTTGAGGGCTGTTCTGCAGTTGATAGTTGGTTTTTCTTGATTTGTGTAAATAAGCTTATTTCAGAAACTGATGAGACTAATACCTGATCATGTCCCCTGTGGAAAGATGTTAGGCCTATGGAGTAGATATATTTATAGGAGAACAAAAACTGCTGGTGGAAAGATGATCTAAGAACAAATAGTGGTATCAACTGTCATCTGATGATAGAAGTGCTGCCAGTGAGTCCATTTTGATTAAAAGAAAACTATCTTGGACAACTAGGGTGGGTGCTCTAATAGAATGATAAAACTGAAAGTTGGCTTTTCGGAAATAAGAAAGAAAATACTGATCATTGGGTGCAGTTCATCTCTAACCCATTGGTTCTCAAATGTTTTTGGCAAAGAAACTACTTCTCTGGACAAAGGAGGTACTATCCTAAAGAAATAAGAAAGAAAAAATATCCATTTACCACTAAAAGGAAAAAATGACACAGTTTCTGAGAAGAAACCAACATGGTGACCATTTTGGGGGTGTAGAGCATTAAATATATGTGTAAATTGTTGATACTTGGAGACCAGCATGACCAGAAATTGCCCCAGACTCCACCGGGAGGCTTGGTGACCCACATGAAGGGCATTTCTACTCTCATCTTTCCATAAAATCCAAAGTGAAGCTTAGTAGAACTTTTAAGGTTACTAAGGAATCAGGAGGCCTGGGAACAGGATCTCTCTCTCTCCCGTTATTTCTTCATAGCCAGGTGCTTGGAAGAAAAACATTATACTTCAGCTACCAGGGAGGGAGAAATAAAGGCCTTTACAGGCTGTTCTTTTCATCCATTTTTTGACCATCAGTGAGAACACAGTGATTAGATCTTCGGTGAAGGATAGAAATATTTGACCAGGGCATCTGTTTTATAAAAATGCAAAGGTGTTTTTGAGCAAGTATTTGAAACAATGGATCAAATTAGTGAAGCCGTAGAGATCAAAGAGGATATTCTCTGGTTTTCTTTTCTAAAAGGACTCACTTGTTGTGAACAGAAATTGCGAAGAGGTGACATATAAGAACCAAATAAAAGAACGAACAGTGGAAGAGATGGTCAGAATTAGAAACTTGTAAGTCAGTGCATTTACAGAACGTCCACTCTGTGCCCAGGTAGAGATGTTAAGTCAGGTTCTTGTATTTACAGGGATTATGTCCAAATAGAGGACTTGAAATCTAAATAAAAATAATAACATAATATAGCAAGAGCCCCGGGAGAGGCTGGTTTTCTATCAGTCTATTCATTGTCCTCACATTCCACTTGGAAAATGTCTCCCTAAAAAAAAGGGTGGAATGAATGGCTTATACTGATAATTCTTCATGATCTCTTGTTTTAAAACTGTGTAGAAAAAATATATTCCTTTGAAGAATAGTTAGGAGATAACTAGTGGGGTGATGTTAGAGAATCTGGAAAGTTAGCACAGCATTCAGGAAAGAAATTATCCTGAATGAGTATAGTGTTTGGAGAAGGAAAGGGAAGAACATTTGGACAGTGGGAGGAAACACAAAGATAGGAATTGAAGGGCCGAGGGAACAGAAGGCAGATGTTCAAAATTGAAGAGAAGGT
Source organism: Smutsia gigantea (assembly GCA_032199065.1). Taxonomy (NCBI): domain Eukaryota; kingdom Metazoa; phylum Chordata; class Mammalia; order Pholidota; family Manidae; genus Smutsia; species Smutsia gigantea. The sequence goes on along the minus strand of JAVSCE010003449.1, from coordinate 13,245 downwards.
ACAGGACTGAATCTAGTTAGAATTTAGTCCAGCCAAAGAAAGTTTAAGCAAATGTGGTACCTGTGATGGCTGAAAAAGATGTCCACAAATTCTTTGATACCCCTCCCTTCAAAGGGTGGAGCCTGATAGCGTCCCCTTCAGCAAGGGCTGTAGTTAATTACGCACTTGTAGTGAACAGAGTGTGGTAGATGGACGTGGTGACAGGTGACCTCCAAGACTGGAGTGTAGACACCTTGGTGGCCTTGCTCCCTCTCAGATCACTTGATCTGGGGGAGCCAGCTGCCTCTGGAGAGGCCCAAAGACCAGGAGAAGGCCTTCCGAGCAGTTCAGACCCTGCCTCCCCCCTTGAGCCTTCCGTTGACTGCAGCCCTGGCCAGTGTCCTGACCACACCTCGGAAGGAGGTGGGTGGTCCTAGCCCAAGGCTTCAGGCACCCCCAAGTGCCTGAGCTATAGAAATTCTGGTTATCAGTGTTTGTTGTTAAGCACGGAGTTTTGGGGTGATTTGTTACACAGCCATAGGCTGATGATAGGACAGTACCCCAGACAGACAACCAGACTAATAAGAAAGGCAACAACAGGAAGTGAGAACTACAGTCCAGGACCCTGTTTCACCTTTTGTTGTTTGGGGAGAGAACAAACCATAGCTGTCACTGGGGAGGGTTCATTTCCCTCCGCTGAAAATCAGGAGGAGCCCCCAAGGTACTAGGTGGCAGACAGAGGTGTGCACAGCCTCTCAGACATTCCTTTGCTGGCTGAGCGACTGTTGGCTGGGCATTCGGTTACCGTAGCCTGACCTGGCTGAGGTGGCAGAGCAAAGTGTGAGGTTTAATGTGGAATTGCTGTCCCAAAAGTATAGGATGGGTGGGGGGCGGGGGTAGACAACAGGCCGAACCAGTATTTAAGTGCCAGTGTCGTGTGACTCAGGAATGCTGAGCCAGGGCTCCTACTGTCAATTTAGCATCTTTAAAACACTCTTTACTGTGAGACAATACATGGAAAATACCATTTTTAAAGTGCTTATTTACTACCAGTGAAGAGATGAAGAGATCAAGAGATAGGACCTAGGTCAAGGTCAAGAAATATGACATTGCTGGCTTTCTAGAAGCTACTCCCCACGCCCTATTGACTTCTGAGCACACCACCACTCCCACGAGAGGTAACTGCTGCCGCTGATGTCGTATCCATTTGCTTTAGTGTGTTAGGCCTCTGTGTGTGCACACCCTGAACAGCTCGTTTCAGTTTACCCGCCTCCGAGTTTCATGAGGGGATCATACTGTGTCTGTTCCGCCCTCGCTCTCTTATTTCAGTCCACACTCTGTGAGGCACCTAGGCCGTGTCAGTGCTTCCATCTCACTGTTTGCTGAAGCCCGCACCTCATCTATTTATCCATCCCCCTGTTGGTGGACAGGAGGAGTGTTTGCACCTTGCAATCGTTGTGAATAATCCTGCACCCTGGTACACACACACTCCTCTAGAGCACATTCCAGGGATGAAATTGCTGAATTCTTGAGAATGCCTGTCACCAACTTCTCAGTGATGCAGGAACCTGTTAACAAAGCAATACCGTGGTGATGAGTCTGAAGTCCAGCAGTCTCTCCATCTCAGAAATCACTGGGGCCTACTGGCCTTCAGGGGAGGGACGGGCAGGCTTCCACTCTGCCCCAGTGTGGAAGGCTCATGGGCCTGTGTCTTCAGATCGCTAACACCCCAAAACACAAGCTTGTGTGAACAGAGAATGCTGGCTGCTGTTGGAGTGGGTCCTTTTCTCATGCAGATAGTCAAGCAGAGAACTGTTCTGAGTCTCAATTTCAGAGCACTGCTAGCGGAGGGGAGTGAGGCATGGTCTTGTGTCCTCCGGCTCCCCAAAGCGTAGTTCAGAAGACCAGGGCTGGAAGGCCTCCCGCAGACGTGACCAGGCTGGAGCACTGCCTTCCTGGCCATCGTCCCCCGCCTTGGGCTCGCTCTCTGGAGGCAGAGTTGTTCTGCGTCCGGAGCAGCTCCAGCAGCTCCGTCTCCGTCAGGTCCAGGGCACCAGCACAGTTTGAGGGGAAGAGGTCTTTGAGCATTGTGCCCAGCAGCGTCCCGCCATGCCATCAGGGCGACTGCCGCACGAGGAGTGTCTGGAGCAGGACCGGGTTCCCTAGGGCAAAATCACCAAGGCGTCTGCAGCCTGGGGGTAAGAACTCTTTGAGGGGCCACTTAGGCCATAAATCGCATTCATATCTTTTTCTCGTGGCTCTGAACATTTGAAGACACTGTTGGTGGTTGGCCCAAAATTCATTTCTGTTCTCAGACTTCATCAGGATCCCCTGGAAGACACATTAAAGCAGATTTCTGGGGATTAAAACACAGATGGTCAGGGCTCTCCCCAGAGTTTCTGATTCCATGGGTCTGGGTGGGGCTTGCAAATTTGCCTTTTCTGACCAGCGGCGCTGGCCCTGCTGGCCGTGGGAGCACACACTGAGCCGTGTTCCGGTCTGCTCTCCAGCTGCAGTGAGAGCTGGCTGGTGGTGACATGTAACAGTGCACCTTAGTGTATATTTGGAAAATCTACTCAGGTTGAATTGCGAGTTCCCCAGATGTCCAGCACTCCTGCTTGATATAAACTTAGCTTGTTCTGTGTCCTTAACTTTCAGGTTTCTGCTCAGGAGCCCATGAAATTAACAATTACCTTCTCTGCTGCATCAGTTTTACTGCAATAATGCACATAAACACATGGTGCACCGTGATGTTAAATTAAGGAGCTTAAATTAAAAGCAAATTTCCTTGTTCAGAAAGCCGTCTGTTGATCGTTGGCCTTAATTAAAATATGGTGCATCATGTATGTACTCTGACTGCCTGCCTCCCTCCACTGTGATGACTCTCTGCCTAGGATTAAAGTATTCATGAAGCTAGCACAGTGCCTGGCTTGTGCTAAACTATACAAGTGAGATTGCCCTCTGTCTAAAGGCACAGGTATGCAGACAAAAAAATTAATAAAGCTCAAGAGTAAAATCTTCTTTGAGGAAAAGCTGGAGCCCTGACTTGTGTGCACTCATGTACACGAAGGCAGTGTGATGGGCCAGGCTGCTCTCCTCATCTCCGCGGACCAACGGCTCTAGTTGTGAGGGTGACACTGCTGACACCAGGCTCGTGTGTGGAGCACCCGTTTGGGCTTGTTCCGTTCCCAGAACCACACACACAGGCCAGCTTGGATGGTAATACAGAGAATACTGAGGCGGGCTTGCATCTGTCTTGCTGGTCATTCCTGTGAGAAAACTGAGAATTTGAGAGCTGTGCAATGAAATGATTGCTTGGAAGAATGATGTTTTGAGCTGTTTAGATTATGTGAATAGGGCTGCTGGTGACAGGATCATCTGTCATATCAGGGTCTGTGATGACTCGTTTCTAAGAGATCTTGTCCAGTTCTGTGTCCCATCCAGTGCCCTTCCCCTGCCAGCCCAATCCTCTGCTGGCCGTGAGTCTGAAAATCCTATACACCCTAAGGCGGAATAGAGATCAGCCTTCCTGACTCCTCCTGAAGGATCATCCCCCTCTGAGGCATCAAGACCTGGGTTTGGCATGGAGACGAGATGCGATTTTTCCTTCAGAAGTTTGTCTTTATTTAGTCTGTTTTGGGCAGAGGGAGGCATAACTATAAATTACTTACACAATTGTCTCTGATTCTGTCATGCTAACAGCTGTGGTTGTGGGTGAGCCCAGCAGCCCTTCCCAGGGCTGAATTTCCTCAGACGCCCACCCATTCTCTTGAGTTGTAATTGGTTTATATGCCATTTGCACACTTGTGATCAAATGTCTGTAAACCGGTGTGAAAGACAGTGGCCCGCACACTTGTTAATTTTGTCCCACTGGGAGAGACACAAAGCTGGGCCTGGTTGCTGTGCCCTTAGCAGAGGACGGGCCTGGTTCGGGGAAGGCTGGAGCCTGCTGCAGGAATCTGCGTCAGAACTACATTAGACTCCCACCATCTGCAGGACTTTCTGGGGGTGAGCGGGTAAGCATGGCCTGACCTGGCCACTGTGTCACGGAGGGAAAGGACGTGTGTATGAAGTGTTCATCACAGTTGTTACTGGGACTCACTGTGCTTCTGTCGCCAGGGGGCTGTTGAGTTCAGCTGTGGCTGCAGAAGGGGACCTTGTGTTGTTTGGGGACAGGAAGGCTGCTTCAGGGCGGAGACCTCTGAGTTGAGCCTAACAGGACGGGCTGTCCGGGAGGGGAGCCAGAGGCTGGCTCAAAGGATAACATGTGCAGGAGTGAAAATGGGACCTGAGGGGGGGACACGCTATCATCTCACTGATTGGATCTGTGGGCAGGGCCAGATGGCACAGCCGTGATGGGCCACGGTGGGCAGCTGGGTTTTATTCTGAGGCCACTGAGGGAGGCCAGTGTCCTTCCCTCTCTCCGTCAGCCACACCAGCCACTTAGTGTCTCAGAAGAGGCAGGACCTTCCCGCCCTTCCTCATCGATGTCCCCCACTTCCCATCCTCTGCCTCCTGCCCTGCCTCTCATGTGGCCAGTCTCAGCACCGGCTTCTTCAGAGGCCTTGCCTCACCTGCTGCACACCCACATTTAAATTAGCCCATCCTCCTTATCATGCTCTCCTTTCTCTTCTTGGAGCTTACCCATTTAGAGCGATGCATCCGCCTCCTTCCTTATGTTTCCGTACTGCGTTGCGGCTTCTAGGAGAGCAGACACCCGCCCAGAGCCCGCGTACTCTGCACACACACCTGCCTGTGTCCGGGCGCCACCTGTCTGGCATGTGGTCCGTGTTCAAGAAATAATTGTTATTTATCCAGTTAATTGATCCTTTTTTCCCCCAAAGAACATATCTCATTGTCCTCATATTTTTCAGTAAATGAGAAAAACGACCAATTTTAATTTAAAAAATTGAATCTTCCTAAAATATCTCCTCATATATGTAACATGCTGCCATAATCACAAATTTAAACATTTCTCAATAAAATCTGTAACTGAACTATATAGAATACCCCTTCTGGGATATTATGAGCCAGGTTTAAAATGAAACCAGAATTCTCCACTGCTCTCAAAGTATTTTTTTTTTAATAGGTAGAATTAGAAAATTCTTAATGACTTGACTTCTAATAGTTGTAGAAGTCAGAGGAAGTAAGATTTCTAAGCTGCTGCCTACATGCAAACCATTTTTTTAAAGTCCCAGTTTTTCAAAAATAGTTTGGGAAATGACAAATGCGGTTCTTTCATCCAGTTTCCACATAACTGAGATACGTTTAGCGCCAATGCCGTAGTGATCAGCATTCGGTTCTTCCTGGACTCAGAGCACCAAGCCCGCACCTCCCGGGACTGCCGACATCAGGCGCCGCCCGGGTGGGAAAGCAGAGGCCTGGTGCCTCCACGCTCAGCTGGGGCTCTGCTGCTAGGGTTTGCGGGGCTTCCTGCCGAGCGTCCTGCCCGTACCCACTCATGACCCGTGTTCTCTTTCCTCCCCAGCCCAGTGACTTCTCTGTGTCTCTCAAAGCATCAGGGAAGAACAAACATTTCAAGGTGCAGCTCGTGGACAATGTCTACTGCATTGGGCAGCGGCGGTTTCACACGATGGACGAGCTGGTGGAACACTACAAAAAGGCGCCCATCTTCACCAGTGAGCATGGGGAGAAGCTCTACCTCGTCAGAGCGCTTCAGTGACGCCCCCACAGCCCTGCCGCCTGCAGCCGGCGGTGCCACACTCACTTCCCTGAACTGAGCGGACCTGCCCACGAGGAAGTCCTCCTGCACAGAGGTCCACTATGCCCGGTGGCTTGTGCTTTACTGGCCTTCTTTGCCTGGTTTCTCTTCCGGTCCAGGTCGGTTTGGTCTCCCTCTGCCGTCCCGGGCCCTCACACCTACTCAAGCCCACCCACTCCCTGGCCAGTTTTAGAGCTCGGAAGGTGGGAGAGGATGCGTTTGTTCACTTTATTCCTTCTCAACTGAAAGCAGCCTTAGTCTGTTCAAATTACTCATTCTAACAGAACCCCTCGTTAAAAAGACACAGGGTGCAGTTTGAATGCACCGAAGCTGCTGTTGTAACTAAGAACTACACACAGTACCCTCCTGGCGGTGGCCAGGAGCTCTGGGCTCCCATGTGTACGAGCATCACTGGTGAGGGGGCGCTGGTCCCCATGGCCCTCGGCCCATGTCCTTTGCCCTTTCGTGTCCTGGCCCCTCCAGGAGTGAACACGTTTGCTGGTAGCAGTACTGGCGCCACCCCGTGAGGTAGGAGGAACCTGCCGAGTGCCTTTGGGGCTGTGCTTGCAATAAAGAAATTCCTTCAAAGTCTGCAGAAGAGGGACCGGGGACTTGGAAAGACAGGTGTTTTGGGAATTTATCCTCAGATGTGCCATCCACATAGTGCTTTTTCCTCTTGCCTCTGGCTTGTTTAAATTTCACAATTATGTATTTAATTCTCAAAATAATAGGTATCTATAGCCATTTGTTGACACTAATACAGATGATTAATGGAAACAGCTGATCTTTAGGGAAGGGGAGCTACCAACACTTTACACACATACACACGCACACACACACACACACACACACATATATATATATATATATATATATGTTATTTGCTTTACAGGGAAATTTTTCAGGGTTTACAAAGGAATATGTGATTAGTAGTAAGAGACATACAGAATGTTTATGAAGAAACTGCATTTTCTTTTTTCTTTACATTTGAACTTCTTTATAGTTGAAATATACAGTCTTGAGATGGCACATTCCTACAGCTGAAGAAGGGGTCCTGAGACCTCCTAAACTTGCATACTCAGTTTTTTGGATATTGTAATAAAAAAAGTATTATGACAAGACTTGGTGCATATCTATCTTTGGGAAAACTCGGACTCAATGATGGGAGAGTACGTGTTACTGTAGCCTTCCCTGAAGACCCAGCATCTAAAGGGGAACGTTTTTAGAGGACTTTAACAAATTTATTACCTGTGTGTCTTCTTTTCTACCACTACATTTTTGTATATTGAAATAATAGATTTTAATTAGTGAAACTCTGAGAGAAACCAGAATCTCAAGCTTGGTCTTAACCTGACACTTTGGAAATCATTCGTTAAAAAATATTTTACCAAACTATTGTCAGCTAGGCCTCTTACCTCTGACTGTTGCTCTCGTCACTCATTTCTCACTTCCATCAGCTCAGTCAGTCGTCACTGATGGAACAGTCACTATGCACCAGGCCCTGGGAAGGCAGGTCACGTGACACGGTACTCGTGTGCCGGCTGATGTGTATGTGGTCACCATGGCCCCGGGAGGTCCTGCTGCTATCCCCGTTACACAGGTGGAGAAAACGAGGCACAACGTAAACGCATGAGGGCATATGGTGTACATGGCAGGGCAGGGTTACAGCCCCAGACCTCTGCCGTCAGAGCCACACCCGTCAGTGCCAGCCTGGGGAGGCTTCCCAGAGAAATAACTGTTTTCTGTGAGCGTTTTCACTTAATCTTCTGTTCCCATTTTCTATGAGTTAATTGTATCTTTCTGTTGCCTTTGATATAACTTAGAAATTTGATCATAAAGTAGGAGGCTGGGGACACCCCGTTAAGCACGAACAGACACCTGGTGGGTGATGCAGATGGTTGCCTTAGAGCACAGCTGTCTGTACCTTATGCACGGAGACAGCAGTTCCCACCGACTGTTCCAGGCTCACTGGTGTGTATTCCACTGTGACCTCCTGCTAGAATCCCTCTATCCAGTGAGTGCCTAGACAGCTAGAAAACTGACTGACACACAGCAATTCTGGAAGAAACACAAAGGACACATTACAGATACACATTTTGGCTTCAGTAACTTCTTTAGGGCTTATAGGTGTAATTGACAATTATTTGCGGTCTTGTCCCAGACCGCATGGGAGGTCCTCCAGCTGCCTGGTCAGGATGAGTACTTAGAAGGTTCTGGAACACCTGGCACCAGGTGGACCGGGGGGTGGGGGAGTGAATTGACAGTCCCAGTACGTGCCAGTTGGTAGAGCAGGGAAGTCAAGGCAGGGTCCCCAGGTGCTTCAAGTGTGGACCGCTGATGCCCTTCCAGGTGGTGCTTCTGTCACCTCCTGCAGGTCCAGCGACACCCTGACAAGTCTTATTCACCACTGCCTTGTCTCTGCATGTGTGGCTGTGTGGCTGTGTTCCGCTGTTGGCATTAACGGTGCCTCATCGGTCATAAACGGCCCTGCTGGTTACAGTGCAGAACTACCCAGTCCTTCCTACATGCTTACGCCAAATGCCATTAAATCGTTTCTGAGGAGCTAAAACTGTCTTTTCTCCCAAAGTGCATCACAAATTAGTCTTAAATAATAACTAGAGTACTTCTACCAAAATGGAAGTTTTCAAACAAAGCATTTTTGGCGCCAGTATCATTGTCTTCAGTTTCTGTGTTAACTGGTTTCCAGTACTTTTCTGTTTCTACCATCCAGTGCCACAATGCCAAAGTAAGACCAGAGCTCAGAACTGAGAGGGTAGAAAAGGTCGAAAGCATTTTTAGAAATACTCCTTTTCATAGATCAGGTCTGGTTTTGGCCATGTTCTCACTAGAAGCCAGATAATTCGTGTGTTGGTGGATGACTTGTGATTAATGTGGTCGCTGGGTTCTAGCACCCTACTGGGGGCTGTCTGTAGCCCTCAGGCTGCGGCCCCACTCAGGTGTCGGCGCTCCGCCCGAAGCAGGCCTACAGGGCTACCCGAGTTGGTGCCGGGCCTTCCAATGGTCCAGCTTCACCGCGTGTGTTTACTCATGAGTGAATGGGGCTGCTCTGTGCCACAAGCCAGTGGGTTGTTAGGATTCCCTGTGGGAGAGCATCTGTAGGACAAGCCACACGTCGGTGCAGCCAGGCCTGCTGTGTCGCATCGTCTACCTGACATCTTTGCTCACTTGCTGGAAGTCCACCCTGTGAGCCATGGCTTCCCCACCGGGCCCGCTGCGGAGCTCTGGCACCCTTGACACCTGCTGGTCTCTCCCTAACAGTCTTGGCCAACCACCTCCCTTCACAGAGCTTAGACTCCTCAGGTACTGGGAGAGGATGCTTCAGCAAATCCTCATAAATACATGGCCATTGTCAGGCCAGCCAACAGCCACACTCAGAACCATTCTCCCCCATTCTCACTCAGGTAATTGGCCAATTCACAGCCCTAAGAGTAATCCTCTTGAGGGGAAAACAATTTTTGTTTCCTCCTTAGTGGGGCGTGGGGCATATGGTGGCACCCCTGTTTCTTGGGGGCATGTCCTTATGTGTCTTGGCTTGAGCTAACAGCACAAGAGCCATTGAGTTGTGGGCAAAAGTTGAACATGCCAACCAATGTTCAGAAAACGCTGCCTCTGACTGAGCTCAGGCTGTTAGGCTGCTATAGCGAAGTATTAAACGAGTGGCATGTAAACAGATGTGTTTTATTGGAGGCTGGAAGTCTTAAGATTGGGTTGCCAGCATGGTCAGGTTCTGGTGAAGGCCTACTTCCAGGGTGTAGACATCTGGCGTGGGTCCTCAAATGGTGGAAAGAGCCCACGAGCCATGTGGCTGCTTTTGTGGGCACTTAGCCCATCTGTGTGAGGGCCCCTCCCTCGTGACCTAATGGCCCCTGGAAGGCCCTACTCCTCTGCTACCATCACACTGGGGATTAAACATTAACACGAATTTTGGGGGGATGCAGTTCCTGATATCCTCTTCTAAACAGATGTACCCCACCGCTCTGAGGAAACTGCCCATTGCTGTTCTAAATACAGCTCACTCAGACCTAGAGGGGTTACAGTTCCAGGCATCGGAAGGTGCTCCGCCACCTGGATTCCGGTTCAGTCTGCATTTTTAACACACTTCCTGGAGACTCAGGTGCACGGGGCCTGCACTTAGTCTACTCAAAATAGGTAGGGAAGTGGCCTGCCCGCACCCGGTGCATGCTCTCACACTGCTGACAACATACACCTTGTACAGTGCTCCTTTCTCTGGGTTGTATAGAGAAATATCTGACTTTGAATGACTTGAATGGCCTTTTTTTAAAACCCTTATTTGCCTTAACCTCCATCTGGTTGCTTCTGTCCCAGCTTCTGATCCTACAAGCTAACTGGAAGTATCATGTCCCATGTTTGGTGGGTCCCGTTACTTGACAGCCAGTTATGACTGAAGATGGATGAGCCTGGCAGCTGGTATGGAAGCTCATTCTGACAGCTTTTTAAATGCATGGCCTCTCCGCCAGGGAATGGGCATTTGGCTAACTCCTCAACTCAGGCACCAGGTTCTGCAGCCGAAGGCAGGAGCCAGAGAGCCAAGGCCTTGTACTTGGGCTCCTCTGCTGGGTGAGGGCATGTGGCCCTCCAAGAACAGGCCCGAGCCTGGGTCAACTCTTAATCCAACCTACCTTTCTGGTCATCAAATACTTTGGCATTAGCCTGGCTCTCAGCCTGCACCCTGCCCCTCTCCAGCAGCGTGACCTCCGCAAGTGCCCAAGCCTCTGTGCCTTAGTGGCCCTAGGAGCCCCAGCACAGAGCTTCACTTTACACAGCCGTTGAAGGGTCATACTGTGAGTGTTAGACGGTATTATACATGCAAATGAGGTAGGCTGCTTTGCAGAGTAATGGGAAGTGCTCAGAACCTTTTTACAGCTTGTTACAGGATCTTAATGAAAAGGGAAAAAAAAGATTAATATGCTAAATTACTATCTAACTGAAGCCTGTAATAATCCAAGCTTCCAGACCACATCTGCTTGAGCACTGTTCACATGATTTCAGGCAGGAGCTCCAGATAAACACAGGTGGAATACAGAGCCAGTGGTGTGCATTCCTAGGAAGGCGGGGAGTCCCCTTGCAGAGCCATCAATAGCAAGGAATAAAAAGGAAGACATGACCTCGAAGTACAGAGACCGATTAAAACACCTGCTGGACCAGAATGTAGACACCTAGATGGCACCCATGAAGTGCTGGCGGCTTTGCTCCTGGAGCTCTTTGGGGGAGGTCACCCATCCTGTAGTGCAGACTTGGGGCAGCCATGGTGCATCTTTAGGGGCGCTCTTTTTTTTCCCAGGTGGGGACGGTGATACTGGTTACAAAATGATCTAGAAATCATTTAAAGGAATGGGAGACATTTTACTTTATACTTTCTAGTGAATTTCCCAAATATGGATATAAATTATCTGAGAAAACTACATTTAACAAAATTCTTAACTATTTTAAATTGCATGGAGCAAAACTGGATGAATAAAAACCAATGCCCAATTGGTAGTACTGGTTGTAGAAAAATATTTAGACGATTTCTGCTGTGGCCTTTGCTTGGTTCCTGGTGGCACTAGAAAATAATTTTATCTTTAGTCAATATTTTCATCAAAAAATGCATGTTAAAAACATGATTGCCGGACTTCCGGGAAGATGGCGGTGTGAGCAGGGCGGCAGAAATCTCCTCCCAACACTATATTTATCTACGAAAACACCGAAAATACATCTATTCCTAAAAGAGAGACGAGAATACAGGAAAGCGCACAGCGTGCAGCTACACCCGAGAGGACTCGGCACCCCAAGAGGCGGGTAAGATCCGGAGCCGCGACCCGGCGGGACCCGAGCCCTCCCCCACCCCAGCGCACCGGCGGGAGGAGAGGATTCAGAGCCGGGAGGGAGTGGAAGTACACCCCGCGAAGTAGCCAGCCCCGGGGATCTGCGCGGGGAGCGCTGACCCACATTGCGCAGTGCAGCGGAGATTGGAGAGACAGAGGGGCAGGATCTGAGCAGGGAACGCGCCAGGGTGCTTGCAGCCGGCTCCCGGGAAGGAAAAAAAAAAGCGCACGCTTTCTTCAGCGGTCTTAAAGAGACAGGAGCCCAGCGGAGGAGCCGGATCGCCCCAGCACACCAGCCCAGCAGGCTGGGAGTCCTGGGGAGTTTCAGACGCCTTAGCTGGCGACTGAGGAAGCGTAGCCATACTTAACACTTCTCACTGAGATCAGCAGCCTACTATTCGTTCCCACCCCTGCCAGAGCGATAAACGGCCCTGCGGAGCGGCACAGTCACAGCTGTTGAATAGTGGGGCAATAGCGCCACCTAGAGCATTCACACAGAATCTACGTACGGTGGGCATTTTTTTGTTTTTTTTGTTTTGTTTTGTTTTTTGTTTTGTTTTTGTTTTTTCTTTTCTTTCTTTTTTTCTTTTTTCTCTTTCTTTTTTTTTTTTCTTCTCTTTTTAAAGTCTTAAAGAGCCCAGCTGACATACGTGGCAACTATCAGTGACCAAATTATACAGTCATGAAAAGACAGAGGAATATGGTTCAGACCAAAATCAACCAGACAACCCCAGAGAGGGAGTCTGAAGGGATGGAAATGCACAGCCTCCCTGAAAAGAATTTAGAATAAAAGTCATAACCATGCTGATGGACCTACAGAGAAATGTGCAAGAGCTGAGGGAGGAAGTGAGGGAACTGAGGAAAGACAATACAGAAATGAGACAAGCGATCGACGGGCTTAACAGCAGAATGGATGAGATGCGAGAGACTGTTAATGGAATAGAAAACAGAGAAAAGGAGTACAGAGCAGCTGAGGAAGAGAGAGATAAAAGGATTTCTAGGAATGAAAGAATATTAAGAGAACTGTGGGACCAATCCAAACGGAACAATATTCGCATTATAGGAGTACCAGAGGAAGAAGAGAGAGAAAAAGGGATAGAAAGTGTCTTTGAAGAAATAATTGCTGAAAACTTTCCCTCGCTGGGGAAGGAAGCAGTCTCGCAGTCCACCGAAGCTCATAGATCTCCCAACACAAGGGACCCAAGGAAGACAACACCAAGACACATAATAATTAGGATGGCAAAGATCAAAGATAAAGACAGGGTATTAAAGGCAGCTAGAGAGAGAAAAAGATCACCTACAAAGGAAAACCCATCAGATTATCATCAGACTTCTCAACAGAAACCTTACAGGCCAGAAGAGAATGGCATGATATATTTAACGTAATGAAACAGAAGGGCCTCGAACCAAGAATATTGTATCCAGCACCATTATCATTTAAATATGATGGAGGGATTAAACAATTTCCAGATAAACGAAAGTTAAGAGAATTTGCGTTTCATAAACCACCACTACAGAATATCTTAAATGGACTGCTCTAGATGGAAGCACACCTAAGGCTAAAAAGATGTCACCAGAGGAAAAAAAAAATCATAGCAAAGAAAGCAGACCATCCAAATACCAACTAAAGGCAAAGAATAAAACACCTATTATAGAAAGAATGGAGGAGGAGGAATAAGAAGGGAGAGAAAGAAAGAA